>CAUDMG010003450.1:487500-540000 GCA_958450375.1 Homarus gammarus
AACAATAACAAAACCACCGCCACCACCACCACCACCACCACCACCACCACCACTACCACCGCCACCACCAACAATAACAAAACCACCGCCAGCACCACCACCACCACCACCACCACTACCACCGCCACCACCAACAATAACAAAACCACCACCACCACCAACAATAACAAAACCGCCACCACTACCACCACCACCACCACCACCGCCACCACCGCCACCACTGCCACTACCACTACTACTACTACTACCACCACCGCTACCACCACCACCACCACCACCAGTACTCTAAACAATGAACCTGTCATAATAATCATTAAGGTAACAACTCTGCAATACCAGGAGATGACTGGAAAAAAGGTAATTAAATTTGTATTGAATATCAGACAGACAGACAGACAGACAAACAGACAGAGAGACAGACAGGCAGGCAGACAGATCAAAAGATATATTAAAAATCTTCCGGTGTAAAAATACGTAGTAAAAAAAAAGATGAATTTGTGTTGGTAATGGGAGTAGGCATATGGTCTATCCCCCCTCACCCCGCCCCCTTCCCCCTCACCCCTTCCTCCCCCATCTCCCCTACCCCCCCCCCCCCGTCATAGTTAGGAAGGGTCTCTTAACACTGTAATAATTCAGATGGACGTTAATGACCCCTCAAAACTATTTACTCTTAACATAGTATATTAATGTTGTTCCTCGTTAACTGTGGGTCAGGGTCACAAGGCGTCTGTGAGGAGTGGCTACCTTTCTTGGTGATAGATGTGGTGTGTGGTGGTGTGTGGTGGTAGTGTGTGGTGGTGAGGTGTGGTGTGTGGTGGTGTGTGGTGTGGTGTGTGGTGTGTGGTGGTGAGGTGTGGTGTGTGGTGGTGGTGCGGTGTGGTGTGTGGTGGTGGTGTGTGGTGTGGTGTGTGGTGGTGAGGTGTGGTGTGTGGTGGTGTGTGGTGGTAGTGCGGTGTGGTGTGTGGTGGTGTGTGGTGGTGGTGTGTGGTGTTGTGTGGTAGTGGAGGTGTGTGGTGGTGGTGTGTGGTAGTGTGGTGTGTGGTGGTGGTGTGTGCTTGTGTGGTGGTGGTGTGAGGTGGTGTGTGGTAGTGGATGTGGTGTGGTGTGTGGTGGTGGTGTGTGGTTGTGTGGTGGTGGTGTGTGGTGTTGGTGTGTGATGGTGGAGGAATGTGGGGTATGTGTAGTGATGGTGATGTGTAGTGAAAGTAGTGTGTGTGGTGAAAGTGATGACACATAAGCAGGTATGATATCTAATTAATGTTATAGGCCTAGACTGAAGCTATACACCATATTAAAAAATAAAACCCTGTAAAAAAAATAGGCGTGGCGTTTGATCTCAGATAGGCCTAAGGTGATGCTTGGTATGCTTATATACAATTAATAAATACATATAAAACTTTTACACAAAACCATGTTATATATATATACAAATATTTAGGCCTAAGATGATATTAGCCAATGAGAAAAAGCCTATATTCCTGACCTTATAAGAGATAGTATTTAGATCAATATTAAATTTAGGCCTAGGGTGATGGATTATTGTAGGCCCATTTAATCTGTTATGTGAATCAACGGTAGTGGTGTGCTCATGTAAAACTCCCTAAAGAATTTGACTTAAGTTGTTTTGTAGAGTGCGTCTGTTTGTCTGTCTGTCTGCCTGTCCGTCTGTCTGTTCTGATTAACAAGACGAGTTTTTTACGTGTCATGTAATGCCCTCCCCCCTCCCCCCCCCCCAAGTACTAATTGTGCTTACTGAGAAATTGACGAATTCTAGAAGTGGTCGAGACTGATTGGGGGTGGAAGGTTGGGGTGTGTGGGGTGGGAGGTTGGGGTGTGTGGGGGGAGGAGGTTGGGGTGTGTGGGTTGGGGTGTGTGGGTGGGGGAGGTTGGGGTGTGTGGGGTGGGAGGTTGGGGTGTGTGGGTTGGGGTGTGTGGGTGGGGGGGAGGTTGGGGTGTGTGGGGTGGGAGGTTGGGGTGTGTGGGTGGGGGGGAGGTTGGGGTGTGTGTGGGGGGGAGGGGGTGAGGCTGGAGTTGACGATGAAGATGTGAGACAAATGTAAGGAAGAAGAGGGGAAGAGAAGGAGTTAAAGGGGAAGGAAGGAAGGAAGGAAGGAAGGAAAAGAATGTTGAAAGGGGGAAGAGGAGTAGAGGAAGAGAGGCAACAGGAAGAACGGAATAAAAATAGGAACTAGGGGAGATGGAGATACGTAAATGAGAGAGAGAGAGAGAGAGAGAGAGAGAGAGAGAGAGAGAGAGAGAGAGAGAGAGGATAGGAAGAACAAATAGAACAAAATGAAGAACAGTAAAGATAAGAACAAAACAAAACAAAATAAATAAACAAGAAGAACTAACCAGACTAGATGATTAAATATAAAATTCTTGATGATAAACACAGGAGAAATGTTTGTTTACCAAGGAACAGCAAAAGTCGGATGAGGAGGAGGAGGAGGAGGAGGTGTAATATAAGACGCTGTGATGTGGTGCTGTTGGTGTTAGATAGTGTGGCTAGATACTCCTTGTGTCGTATATGTGGCTAAGTGTCTTGTGTGGTTAAGTGTCTTATATGTGACTTAAGTGTCTTATATGTGACTTAAGTGTCTTATATGTGACTTAAGTGTCTTATATGTGACTTAAGTGTCTTATATGTGACTTAAGTGTCTTATATGTGACTTAAGTATTCTTATATGTGACTTAAGTGTCTTATATGTGACTTAAGTGTCTTATATGTGACTTAAGTGTCTTATATGTGACTTAAGTGTCTTATATGTGACTTAAGTGTCTTATATGTGACTTAAGTGTCTTATATGTGACTTAAGTATTCTTATATGTGACTTAAGTGTCTTATATGTGACTTAAGTGTCTTTTATGTGACTTAAGTGTCTTATATGTGACTTAAGTGTCTTATATGTGACTTAAGTGTCTTATATGTGACTTAAGTGTCTTATATGTGACTTAAGTATTCTTATATGTGACTTAAGTGTCTTATATGTGACTTAAGTGTCTTTTATGTGACTTAAGTGTCTTATATGTGACTTAAGTGCCTTATATGTGACTTAAGTGTCTTATATGTTGCACTTACCAAAAAACTTTGAGATACAACATTTTTAAATCTGATTATTTTTATGAATAGTTAATATATCTTTACGAGTTAATGTGATGAATGAATGTATAACTGAATAACTCCTTTTGGTGATGAGGCAATGCATAAAGCCACTTGGTTACTCACCACCACCACCACCACCACCACCACCATCAACAACAACACTACCATCATCATCATCATCATCACCACCACCACCACCACCACCACCATCATCATTATCATCAACAACATTACCATCATCACCACTACCACCACCATCATCATCATCACTACCATCATCATCATCATCTGATTGGTAATAATGTGATGTGTTGTTGTAGAGTATAAACCTTATCTCTTGTGATGTCTATAAGAATGGTGCCTCAAGGAACTCACTGTCTCAACCCTGAAGCCAAGGTCGACCTCAATGGTACAACAGTTAACAAGGCCTCATGTTCCTGACACTGAAGCTACAGAGAGCCAAACTGAAGCTAGAGAGAGCCAAACTGAAGCTACAGAGAGCCAAACTGAAGCTAGAGAGAGCCACACTGAAGCTACAGAGAGCCAAACTGAAGCTAGAGAGCCACACTGAAGCTACAGAGAGCCAAACTGAAGCTACAGAGAGCCAAACTGAAGCTAGAGAGAGCCACACTGAAGCTACAGAGAGCCAAACTGAAGCTAGAGAGAGCCACACTGAAGCTACAGAGAGCCAAACTGAAGCTAGAGAGCCACACTGAAGCTACAGAGAGCCAAACTGAAGCTAGAGAGCCACACTGAAGCTACAGAGAGCCAAACTGAAACTAGCGAGAGCCACACTGAAGCTACAGAGAGCCAAACTGAAACTAGCGAGAGCCACACTGAAGCTACAGAGAGCCAAACTGAAACTAGCGAGAGCCACACTGAAGCTACAGAGAGCCAAACTGAAACTAGCGAGAGCCACACTGAAGCTAGAGAGGCCATACTGAAGCCAGAGAGTCACACTGAAGCTATAGAGAGTCACACCGGACGCTGCTCCACCAACCTTGCCTCTGATACAGTTTTTTTTGTATCATGTTGATCTTATATATATAACGAGGGGTTGTGTGGGTAGAGGGAGGTGATGTGTCTTACACCCACGCTACACCCACACTACACCCACGCTCCACCCACTCTCCACTCACACTACACCCATGGTCCACCCACGCTCCACCCACATTCCACCCAAACTACACCCAAGCTCCACCTACGCTGCACCCACACTACACCCACGCTATACCCACACTACACCCACGCCCCACCCACAGTCCACCCACACTACACCCACGCTCCACCCACTCTCCACCCACACTACACCTTACACTACACCCACGCTACACCCACGCCACACCAACGCCACACCAACTCTCCACCCACGTTCCACCCAAACTACACCCACGTTCCACCCACATTACACCCACGCTACACCCACGCTACACCCAAGCTCCACCCACGCTACACCCACGCTCCACCCAGATGGTATAGTAGGGCATCTGTGAGGTGTCGTAGTGTAAGGGTGAAGGGGTGTTAAGTGTGTGTAATGAGGTGGTGCTGAGGGACACTGTGAGGGCGACTTTCTTCTAAGGCTCTCGTAGCAGTCTCTCAATCTCACGGTGGACCTCATTTAGTCCCCTTTTGGATATTCCCTTGTTGTAGTCCCCTCTTCTTGTAGTCCCCCTCTTCTTGTAGTCTCCCTCTTCTTGTAGTCCCCCTCTTCTTGTAGTCCCCTCTTCTTGTAGTCCCCCTCTTCTTGTAGTCCCCCTCTTCTTGTAGTCCCCCTCTTCTTGTAGTCCCCTCTCCTTGTAGCCCTCTTCCTCCTCGAAGCCCCCTTCCTTCCTTCCTTGTAGTCCCCTCTCCTCGTAGCCCCCTTCCTTTCTCTAACTTCCTTCCTTGTAGCCCCCTCTCCTCGTAGCCCCCTTCTTTCCTGTAACTTCCCTCCTCGTAGCCCCCTTCCTTCCTTCCTTGTAGTCCCCTCTCCTCGTAGCCCCCTTCCTTCCTGTAACTTCCTTCCTTGTAGTCCCCTCTCCTCGTAGCCCCCTTCCTTTCTGTAACTTCCTTCCTTGTAGTCCCCTCTCCTCGTAGCCCCCTCCTTGTAGCCCCCCACCCAGCTGGACTTCTCTCACTCTTCTTACCCCAGCGCTTAAGGCACCAGGAGAGTGGAAGGATCACAGAGGCCGGAGTGCTGTAGGTGAGGAGGTTGTAGGGAGGCGACTACTGCAGGACGAAGAAGTCGGAGGTGAAAAGGTGATGTGCCTGGGCAGATAGGAGGAGGGCTGGTAGGAGGGCAGGTGGTCAGGAGGGCAGGTAGGAAGGGGCAGGTGGTCATGACATCACAGGTGGATAGCGGGCAAGAACGGTAAGAATTAATGTATGTAAACGCCACAGGGAGCAGTGAAAAGAAAAAAATAAGATGATAATTATATAATGATAATTTATCGCTATTGTTACGCATCTCTGAGCTTGACTTAATAAACAATAGGTGAAAGAACTATGTCGAGAATGTGAGGAGGAGGAGGAGGCGAGGCAGCAATGTGTGACGAGATATTGCCTCCAGTAAAACACCTTTTTTGGGGGGTGGGGGGGGGGGGGGGGTGGGGGGGTTAAGGTGTGCTTGTTATACTGCCTCCTGGGCGAACTGTCTGGTGTTACAGTACTGCCTTGTGAGCCAGACTTTTACCTGTGACTTACCTGTTCGCTTGAGTGTTCAATATTGACTGATTAGTGTTAACAGGTGAGATCTTTGCTGTGTTATGTAGCTGCTGTTTTATCATCAGGTGAGTCAAACACCTGATTTAATTGATAGGACCAAATGGTAAAGGAAGAGAAAGTGTGTGATGGAGCGATTAGAGCTTTATGAACTGGTGAACCAAGATGAGAGAGAGAGAGAGAGAGAGAGAGAGAGAGAGAGAGAGAGAGAGTATATATGAGTGTGAGTGCGTGTCTATGAGTGTGTAAGTGAGAGTGTGTGTGTGTGTGTGTGTGATACAGTGGTCACAAGCAGATGTAAGGGGGGGGGGGGGAGGCAGCCTGGTGACGACACATATGGTGCACTTTATGACCAGTGTGTCGTGTTGCCTCCAGTTTATAGTAGAGCCGCAGTGTTGATTAATGTTGGTATATATAGGAGAGAGATGGGTCGTCGTCTCTCTCTCTCTCTCTCTCTCTCTCTCTCTCTCTCTCTCTCTCTCTCACCTGTACTTTACCTGCAGTTGGGTTCAAGGGGCCTCTTTGTTTGTTTGTTATTATCACTAGCCGCCCCTTCATCCCACCACATCTGCTTAGCTAATTTCTTGACCAGGTAGGCCCCGTTGTTGTTGTTGTTGTTATTATTATTATTATTGTTGTTATTGTTCCCTTTGTTGTTCGTTTACTAAGCTGTATGTATTGGTAATGTATGACTATCCCGTCTAACATCATTCACGGCCGTACACTCGTGAAGACACCGAGCTGTAAAATCAAGTTGCCATTTTCAGCTGGGAGGACTAAGAGTACCTGAGATCGAACCATTGACCATTAGGCCGGGAAGCGAGCTAAATATCTACTCGGCCACCTCACCTCTTCTTGATTGTACATTTCAACAAAGTTCTAAGGATTACAGTATTTACTTGACTACACGTAATAGAATAAAACTTTTATTCCATTACTGTATTTTTTTTTGTATCAGGGTGACGTGAGTACAGTCGGGGGAAAAAGAGGATTTTCTGGCATCGAGTGGGAGCATCGCTGCCTCACGACCCAATTACTGCGACCGAGAGTGTAATTGGAGGTAATCAGACAGATCCTGGACATCCGCACTGAAACCCAATTAAACCATTACACAAGAAGACGGCAGAGAGAGAGAGGGAGGACGAGTGGGGGACAGGGACGAGTGGGAGAAGTGTCAGGGAGAGGGACGAGTTGGGAACAGGGACGAGTGGGGGAGGTGCCAGGGAGAGGGACGAGTGGGAAAGGTTCCAGGAAGAGGCCAAGACACTCCTCCACTTCCCCTCCTCCTCTCTCCAACACACTCAAGATGGACGTCGACCTCTAACACACTCAAGGTGGACGTCGACCTCTAACACACTCAAGGTGGACGTCGACCTCTAACACACTCAAGGTGGAAGTCGACCTCTAACACACTCAAGGTGGACGTCGACCTCTAACACCTCTAACACTCAAGATGGACGTCGACCTCCAACACACTCAAGATGGGGGCTTCCTTGTACCTCCTCCTGAGTGAAGTCTTAGATGCACCGCCGGTATAGAACAATCCTTGAGAGATAAAATGCCTTTGATGTGATGCTTAAGATTTCAATGTATATGAATATTTTTTTTTGTTTAAATAATTCAGAAAGTTCCATAGAGAAACTGATGAAGAGGAGGAGCGAGTCTTGAGTCTCTTCTATGTTAGGATGAAGACTCTTTTGCTCTTTGTGGCATTTCTAAGGCTCCCGACCTGCCTGGAGGCGCCTTTAAAACTCCCTGCTCCCCCCTCCACTATTCTCTTCCCCTCCTCACCTCTTCCCCCCCCCCTCTCCACCCTTCTCTAGACCCCTCCCTATTCCCCATCCTCCCTTCCCTATCCCATCTCTATCCCTGTTGATAGGCATATTCACGCCCTTTTTTTTTTAATACCCCTCACCCTCCTCTGTTCTCCCTCTTCCCCGCCCCTTTAAACTCGTCCCTTGTACTCCTCTAATAACACCCTTTAATAATCCCCCTTCCTCCTTTCCCCCTTTGGTAATCCCTTAAAGTTCCCTAACACCCTTGAATACCCCCCACACCACCTTAACCCTTTGCTTTACCCTCCCCCTTCCTCTCCCCTCCCCTTCCCTTCCTCCCCTTCCCTTCCTCTCCCCCCCCTTCCTCTCCCCCTTATAGGTAGGGCTCATGTAGTAGATGATATACACAAATAAACAATGTACTGTGTATCTATATGAACCTTCCTTTATAAGATAATTACTAATGTTAATAATTATCTTTCTTTCCCAGGTAAGACTACTGAAGGCGGCACGGCGACGGCGGAGGTAGAGAGTGTGAGAGGCAGGCAGGTGTTTGTGGGTCAGGTGAGACAGGTAAGTAGAGACGGGTAGTGCCCACCTGGTAATTAGCACGAGATATACCTGACCTGAACCTTCCGCTGGCGCTCGATGTTAACTCAACCGTTTAATGATACGATTAAGCGTTTATTTTCATGTCATATTTTCGAAGTTTGTTTTTTCGGGACTAAAACATTGAATATATACATGCCAGCGGAAGTATAGTGGATTTTCATTGTTTTAGTGATTGTTTTTATTTTGTTTTTGTTATTGTTGTTATTTACTGTAGGATGTGTATAGTAAGGACGCAGATGGTTGTTGCCTTAAGCGTATTCCTGACCGTTTAACGCACCTGTGTCGCTGTCTCACTCCTCTTACCTGTACTACGGCAGTCATTAATATTCACCTGTACTGAATCATAAAACCAAACGTCATTTTAACTATCAGAATAAATAGCATAGTATCTTAATTAACAATCACCAAGTTAATATTCAGTTATACATAATACAATTCGATACATATTTAAATACATACTAAATCACTTGTACTGTATAAAGATCAGTGTATATCTACTGAGCTCATTGAGTCGTGCATCAGAAGGTAACATTGTCTGCATTATTTACCAATTAAAATTCCTACACACCTTAATGCTACTCGTGCGTAACGCTTATCAATGTGTTCTCTCCTCAACATGGTACTACCTGAGGATTTGTCAACCATAGCACACAACCTGCGTCTACCTGGACCGTCTAAAGCTTTTATGTCACCTGTCTGCCCACCCACTACCTGTCTGAACCACCCAGTACCGTAGTCCCCTTATTGAACCACCCACTACCACGATCGCCAGCCTCAACCAGCCACTACCACAATCACCAGCCTCAACTACCCACTACCACGATAACCGGGCTCACTACCCACTACCACAATCACCAGGCTCAACCACTCACTACCACAATCACCAGGCTCAACCACGCACTAACCACAATCACCCACTACCTCAGTCACCAATTTGAACTTTTCTTCCAACACAATCACCAAGATGACCTTTTCTCCTCCCGTCAAAGTCACCAGGTCAAACTTTCATTTCCCTCCACAATCAACAAGCTAGATCATTCTCCTCCACCACTACCAATCACCAGGTCTGTTAACCACTATCATGTACCAATCCCGGTTGGCCTTCGTGCGCCGCTTGCTCACTGATAAGGTCCAGCGTTGGCTCTCCCTCCATCTCTGGGTTTGAGGAACTGGTTGTGGCTTGTGCACCTACTGATCAGTCTTCACCAGGAAGTTGTGTTGTGGTGTTAGCCTGGAGTGTGGGTGTTGGTAGTGGCTGTAGAGAAAGCTGTAGGTGAGATCGAGGCGTGGTGGGGCAGGTAGGCTAAGATAGAGGTGTGGTAGGGGAAAATAGAGGTATGGTAGGGGTAGACATAGGCATGGTTGGGGTAGATAGAGGCGTTTTGGGGTAGGTAGGGGTGTGGTAGGGGTAGATAGAGGTGTGGTTAGGGTAGATAGAGGTGTGGCAGGGGTAGATAGAGGTGTGGCAGGGGTAGATAGAGGTGTGGGAAGGGCTTGAAGCGGGTGTGGTTGGACAGGTAGACGCGTGGTGGGGGTGTGGTAGGGGCAGGTAGGGGCATGGTGGTTTAGTTTCCGGGGCTGCAGGTTGGGCAGTGGAAGGAGGGAGAAGGAAGTGCCTCGGTAATGATAAGGCTGTACCGTGTGTGTGTGTGTAATAATAATAATAATATATTTTCTATATAATATAACAAAGAAGTATGTCTGTTTGTGTGTGTGTGTCCGCACGAGAATCTCGGAAACTACTTTATCGATCTGTAGTGATGACGGATGGTGTTATATGTAGTGATGATGGATGGTGTTATATGTAGTGATGATGGGGTGGTGTTATATGTAGTGATGATGGGTGGTGTTATATGTAGTGATGATGGGTGGTGTTATATCTAGTGATGATGGATGGTGTTATATGTAGTGATGATGGATGATGTTATATGTAGTGATGATGGATGGTGTTATATGTAGTGTTGATGGATGGTGTTATATGTAGTGATGATGGGTGGTGTTATATGTAGTGTTGATGGATGGTGTTATATGTAGTGATGATGGATAGTGTTATATGTAGTGATGATGGGTGGTGTTATATGTAGTGTTGATGGATGGTGTTATATGTAGTGAGGATGGATGATGTTATATGTAGTGATGATGGGTGGTGTTATATGTAGTGTTGATGGATAGTGTTATATGTAGTGATGATGGGTGGTGGTATATGTAGTGTTGATGGATGGTGTTATATGTAGTGATGATGGGTGGTGTTATATGTAGTGATGATGGGTGGTGTTATATGTAGTGATGATGGATGATGTTATATGTAGTGATGATGGGGTGGTGTTATATGTAGTGTTGATGGATAGTGTTATATGTAGTGATGATGGGTGGTGGTATATGTAGTGTTGATGGATGGTGTTATATGTACTGATGATGGGTGGTGTTTTATGTAGTGATGATGGGTGGTGTTATATGTAGTGATGATGGGTGGTGTTATATGTAGTGATGATGGGTGGTGTTATATGTAGTGATGATGGGTGGTGTTATATGTAGTGATGATGGGTGGTGTTATATGTAGTGATGATGGGTGTTGGTATATGTAGTGATGATTAGACAATAAAATAATAGCGGTTTAATGCTAAAAAAATATACTTTGCTGTACCGTTGTAGTGAAAAACATGGTGGAACTTACGTACACCGTTAATGACCTATTGATGGAAGAAGAAGTTTTGGGGACTGAACAGTGAAACAATGTGGAGCCTCCCGGAGGGTGGCGTCCTACCGTGGCCTAGCGAATGAGCCGCCCGGAGGGCGGCGTTTCTGCTAGTAATAATAATAAACGGTTTATTAATATAAATTGCAGCCGGTGGCTGAAAATATACAAACTTGCATGTGATTTAGACATAATGATATGCGTTCAATACATTTACAGGGCTGTACAGTACATAAATCAGGAGTTGTTTATTATTTTAACAATAGATGGGATGGTGCTGTTCTTATATCTATCAGTGCGGGCTCTTATGGGCTGAATTTTGTTGTAGTGGCGGACTGCGAGGTGGGCGGGGGACTGCCGGTGGCAGGAGGTGGCGATGACAAAAATGGTGCAGTAGTGTGTGTGTGTATGTGTGGAACGCTATGGTACTTTCTCCCTGAGCAGCTGATGATGTGACACATACACATACCATACCACCCCGACCTGGTACCCCTACTCTTCCCACCCCCACCCCACCGTCCGCCTCCTCCCCCCACCACCCCCTCCAGCCTCCGTCTAGATAAAACAGACTCTCAATCGATAAAGAGACAGACAGACAGACACATTCCAGCTGATCTTGTTTACGCAACAACTATAACTCCTAGGGAAAAATGCATGGAGACAATCTGTAGTACTAGTGTTGTAGTGAACATGTAGTACTAGTGTTGTTGTAGTGAACATGTAGTACTAGTGTTGTTGTAGTGAACATGTAGTACTAATTGGATGATGGCTGCGCGTGAGTTGATTTATGTGGTGAGGCGACGACTGGGAAGTGGGAGAGTTGCAATGGACTGTCGATAGCCCAGTTTGTTGGATTTCGCCTTAGTAGCCTGTCCATTAGGCATTTCTTTCGTACACACACACACACACACTCACACACACACACACACACACACACTTCACTTGATCTTTCTTGTCCACTCGCGCGAAACATTATCAGGTTTCACTCCCTGAACTAATCACGGCAAATTAAATTTTTCTCCACTTAATGATGCAGGAAGAACACTGCCATTAACTCTGAAAGATTATGGTTAATTTTTTCTTCATATTTTTTAATATGTACATTAATGAACTCGGTATGTCTTAAGGAACATTCGACTTATGTCTTAAGGAACATTCGACTTATGTCTTAAGGAACATTCAACATAAATCTTATGGAACATTCAGCATATGTCTTAAGGAACATTCAACATAAGTCTTAAGGAACATTTAACATATGTCTTAAGGAACATTCAACATATGTCTTAAGGAACATTCGACTTATGTCTTAAGGAACATTCGACTTATGTCTTAAGGAACATTCAACATAAATCTTATGGAACATTCAGCATATGTCTTAAGGAACATTCAACATAAGTCTTAAGGAACATTTAACATATGTCTTAAGGAACATTCAACATATGTCTTAAGGAACATTCAACATAAATCTTATGGAACATTCAACAAATGTCTTAAGGAACATTCAACACATGTCCTAAGGAACATTCAACATACGTCTTAAGGAACATTCAACATAAATCTTAAGGAACATTCAGCATAAGACTTAAGGAACATTCAACATAGTCTTAAGGAACATTCAGCATAGTCGTAAGGAACATTCAGCATAGTCTTAAGGAACATTCAACATAAGTAAAGGAACATTCATCGTAAGTCTTAAGGAACGCATGGTGCTGAACGTGTACTGGTGAACGTGTACTGGTGAACGTGTACTGATGAACGTGTACTGGTGAACGTGTACTGATGAACGTGTACTGGTGAACGGATCTTGCCTGGGGTAGAGAGGAAGTGTTTGGTGCTGCCGCTGGACGGACCTAAGAACAGTGATGAATGATGTGGCCGTTGAATAATTACACCATCTAAAACGATAATTCACCGTGCTTAAACCTCTCCTCCATCATCTCTCGTGTGGGGGAGAGATAGAGTGTGGGGGAGAGATAGTGTGTGGGGGAGAGATAGTGTGGGGGAGAGATAGTGTGTGGGGGAGAGATAGAGTGTGGGGGAGAGATAGTGTGTGGGGGAGATAGTGTGTGGGGGAGAGATAGTGTGTGGGGGAGAGATAGAGTGTGGGGGAGAGATAGTGTGTGGGGGGGAAGGGATAGTGTGTGGGGGTGATAGTGAAGAGATAGTTTGTGTGAGACAGAGATAGTGGGTGGGGGAGAGATAGAGTGTGGAGGAGATAGTGAAGAGATACACTGTAGGGGTGGGAGAGATAGTGGAGAGATACAAGAAGATGACCTTGAGGAATTATTAAAACTTGAGAGACTAAGATGAGACAATAAGGAGAATATTGCTAAGGAGGAGATAATTAAATGAGAGATAACCAGAGATAGATACTAAGGGATATACTTATGAGAGACATTTAAAGAGAGATGCCTTAGGGAAAGCTTCCAAGGGGAGAGATAAGAGATGAGATACTGAGAAGACATCAAGTTGGAGAGACACTGACGGAGAGATTTAATAAGGTAATTGTTGGTGAAGACGGAAGGAGGAAGGAGGGAGGAAAGAAGGAAGGGAAGGAAAGAGAGCGAGAGTCTCTGTCTAAGTAGCAATTCTGTGCAAGTAGGGATGGACGTCGAAGGATTAGGCCACTACTAGGATTAGGATTAGACCAACACTAGGATTAGGATTAGACCAACACTAGAATTGGGATTAGGCCAACACTAGGATTAGGATTAGACCAACACTAGGATTAGGATTATACCGTGGGAATGAAAATAGGATTAGTAATCGTAGCAAAAATAAAAGTGCTTGAGTGGCTGAGAGTAGGTTAGGTTAGCGTTAGGTTAGGTTAGGTTAGCGTTAGGTTAGGTTAGATTAGGTTAGCGTTAGGTTAGGTTCGCGTTAGGTTAGGTTAGGTTAGATTAGGTTAGATTAGGTTAGGTTAGCGTTAGGGTGATTAATCTTCAGGTGTCCCTCGTATATAAATAAGTTAAATATCATAAATAATAGAAGAATGAGAGTAAAGACGCAAGATAAATGAGGGAATTGATGAAAGACAAGATAAATGAGGGAATAATGAGAGAATTGATGAAACAAGGGACTGTGACAGAGAGAGGAGGATTAATTCTGACCGCAGCTGGAATTAAGTGTGATTGAGAATGGAATGAGTTGCTCTGGGAATGTTAAAGGACTTGAATTGCGAATGGGATTAGTTGGATTAGGAATGGGACTAGTTGGATTAGGAATTACATTATTTGGATTGAACATAAAAGGTAAATGGCTTAGGAATGAATTGGAGACGATTCAGGAAAGAAAATTAGTTAGATGAATAAAAATGAGCTGGACTGGTGACAAAAATTAGTTGGGTAAACTGGATTATGGTGGAGATTGACATTAGAAATTGATGGTAAAACGAATGAATGAAAGTTGAGGCTGGAATGAAGTTGAGAATTGAATGAACTTGATAGAACAGCGTTGAAAAAGTTGCGTTGTCTTGTATTGTGTAGAAGTGATGACTGACTTAGGTCATAAATAATACTTAAAGGTAATTACAGTGTTAAGGTTCGTTTAATTCTCATCCATCACCTGTGTGTGTGTGTGTGTGTGTGTGTGTGTAATAATAATAATAATAATAATAATAATAATAAACGGTTTATTAATAGAGTTGCAGCCGGTGGCTGAAAATATACAGACTTACATTTAATTTAGACATAATGATATAATATGCATTGAATACATTTACAGGGCTATACAGTACATAAATCAGGAGTTGTTTATTATTTTAACAATAGATGGGATGGTGCTGTTCTTATATCTATCGGTGCTGGCTCTTATGGGCTGAATTTTGTTGTAGTGGCGGACTGCGCGAGTTGGGTGGGGGGCAGGAGGTGGCGATGACGAGGGTGGTGCAGTAGTCCACTGCCAAACCTTTCCAGTGCTTGGTGGTGGAGGTCACTGAGGGATGGCATTTGCAGGGTGGAGAGAGCGTTGGTGTAGCCGGAGTATTCTGCGCCGAGCATGATTCTGCAGGCCCTTTTCTGTACCTTCTCTAGCTGACGTTGTTGTGTGTGTGTGTGTGTGTGTGTGTGTGTGTATACGTCTGTGTGAATATATACCCTGAAGGTCACTTATCTAAGGGCCAGTCGGGGTCAAAGGTCAACCATGGTGCATGTAATTTAACCAGATTTAATTGCCTCGTTCTGTTGTTAGTGCCCATTTTGGTTCCGCCGCCCAGGAATTGATATGGTTTTGATTATTATAATGATATACTGGTCAGTGCAGAGGAATACCACCCGTCTGGTCATCTGTATAGAAGGATCACATTAGAGTACAGGTGAAGGAGGGAGGGAGGGAGATGGTGGGGGATTGAAGGTGGGAGTGTGGTAGAGAAGTGTGGGGGAGGGAGGGATGGGGGGAGGGGATTGAAGGTGGTAGTGTGGTAGGAATGTGGTAGGAGTGCGGTAGTATAAACAATATGAGAGACCAAGAGGGTTGGTTGTACCGCAGGAAGGGAAAATGTGGTAAAGGAAGAGAAGAAAAAATAGGAAGAAAATTATGGTGCGTGCCGCAGGAGGTAGAGAGCCGCAGCGATCACCTCCCGCATGCGTGTTGGGTGGGTGAGGGCGGCCGGGTGGGTGTGTAGCGGCCCACCAACTTGACCTGGCCCTAAAGTTGCAGTGGCAAAGTAAGTTATGCTTATTACCTCTCGTTGGCCGGGTTGGGCCGCGGCTCACGGCTAACGTCTTACTTCAGTGGCCACCCCAACTGCTTGCTGGACTCAACTGCTTGCTGGACTCAACTGCTTGCTGGACTCAACTGCTTCCTGGACTCAACTGCTTACTTGACTGGTTTCCTGCTGGACTCCTCTACCTGCTAGACTCACCTGCTTACTAAACTGACCTTCCTGCTGGGCGTGAGAGAAGGCGGGGTCAGTCCAGCGCAGTAGTAGTGGGTGAAGGAGGCGTAGGAGGAGGGGCCGTGGTACCTGCCGTATTTAGCCGTGCGGAGAGGTCGTGATGACTAAATTGGCTGTAAATCATAATATAAATGCATCTCGTATTCGTTTAGGTTAGGTGAGGTCAGGTCAAGCTAGGTGTCCGTAATGGTTCACACGTGAAATATATCCCTTAATTAAAGGTGTGTGAACGTGTTTTACCTGCCTCACATACCAACATGGCGCCGTCTGTGTACCAAGACTGTAGTGTACCTGGATATGTCCTCTTTACTCTAAGATAAAAAAAGTAAGAAGTGATATTTTCGAAAACTTGAAATTCTTTGCCTTCATTCATTGCATTTCTTTCATTTATTTCTTTCATTATTGAAGTCTTTACCTCCTTCATTACCACCAGTTTATTTTAGATAACTTTTCTTTTTAATTCAAATTACTTTTTTCCCATCACTATACTTTTTTCCCATCTACTATACTTTTTTCCCATCACTATACTTTTTTCCCAACAACTATACTTTTTCCCATCACTAATTTTTTCTCATCAATTATACTTTTTTCCCCATCTCCTATATTTTTCCCACCAATTACACTTATTTCCCCGTCAACTACACTTATTTCCCTATCAACTACACTTATTTCCCCGTCAACTACACTTATTTCCCTATCAACTACACTTATTTCCCTATCAACTACACTTATTTTCCCATCAACTACATTTACTTCCCCATTCTTTAAGAGTAAATACCCTTAAGGAAGTGCCATAAAAATTCCCACAAAAGGTCTTGACTCATGACGTAATCACAGGTACTCATGACGTAATCACAGGTACTCATGACGTAATCACAGGTACTCATGACGTAATCACAGGTACTCTTAACAGTTTACAGTGAGGCTGACAGCTCTTAACGAGGCAGGTAAACAAACATCACTTGAGGTAAATATCAACATTTTTTTACCCGAGAATTTAATAAGGCATAAATGTTTACTGGGAATTTAAAGAATCATCATAAGTTAGAATTAATAACCAAATCTAACCTAACCTAACCTAACCTAACCTAACCTAACCTAACCTAACCTAACCTAACCTAACCTAACCTAACCAAACCTAACCTAACCTAACCTAACCTAACCACCTTTCCTCACTCTCCCTCAAGCGACGTCATCAGACACCTGGTAAAATACGACTTAATTAATGACAGTTTATATTACCAATTACTTTTTTTTTTTAAATAATAATTGCTTCTGTTTTCATTTTTTTTCCCGAATGTTTTGGCGCGAAGTTGTTATTAATTAGGGAAACCTTCGGACGTCAACCAGGAAATTGGTAGTTTTCCCTGGAATTACTTTTTTTTATTTTATTTATTTATTTTTTTGTACTATTTTACATAATAATATTTGAATCAGTTTCTACTCTCTCTCTCTCTCTCTCTCTCTCTCTCTCTCTCTCTCTCTCTCTCTCTCTCTCCTTCCAAAACACACTCTTGCACCTCTCACACTCCTTCCTTCTCCCCTCCACACCTCTCACACTCCTTCCCTCTCCCCTCACACTCCTTCCCTGTGCCTATATTCCCTCCACACCCCTCTCACTCTTCCCTCTCCCCTCCACACCCCTCTTCCCTCTCCCCTCCACACCCCTCACACTCCTTCCCTATGCCCATATCCCCTCCACTCCCCTCTCACTCTTCCCTTTCCCCTCCACACCCCTCTCACTCTTCCCTCTCCCCCCTCTCACTCTACTTTGTAATATATACCTTCCCACTTCACACATCTGTAAACAAAGTCCTTCAGACCTTTGTAAGTTCCGCCCTCTCCCCTGGCTACCGTTGCTACAGAGTTGTTTATGTTGTGTCACTGTTGTTTACTTCATGGCACTGTTGTTTACTTCATGGCACTGTTGTTTACTTCATGGTACTGTTGCTTACTTCATGGCACTGTTGTTTACTGCTATGGCACTGTTGTTTACTTCATGGCACTGTTGTTTACTTCATGGCACTGTTGTTTACTTCATGGCACTGTTGTTTACTTCATGGCACTGTTGTTTACTTCATGGCACTGTTGTTTACTTCATGGTACTGTTGTTTACTTCATGGCACTGTTGTTTACTTCATGGTACTGTTGTTTACTTCATGGCACTGTTGTTTACTTCATGATACTGTTGTTTACTTCATGGTACTGTTGTTTACTTCATGGCACTGTTGTTTACTTCATGGTACTGTTGTTTACTTCATGGTACTGTTGTAAACTTACTTTTTGTCCCTTTCTACAATTGCAAAAAGCATTCGTATTTTTTTTATAGTTTTGCCATATTTTTTTATTATTTTATATCATTATATTATATATCTTACTCCATCACACTATTGTAAACACAGTCTTCTTCCACGTCTTTGTAAACACACTCTTTTTCCACGTCAATGTAAACACACTCTTTTTCCACGTCATTGTAAACACACTTCTCCAACACCACCATAAACAAGTTATCTACGTCATTGTAAACACACACCTCCACACTGCATACCATCTCAGGTCCACATATACTGTATATTAGTCTCCCACACACCTCCAATTACCTCTTAAAAGTCTTCCTCCATCTTTCTCAACACCTATTTGATGCCTTTTAACCTGAAGGCGTGTTTGGTGCGCCTCGTCTTCACCTCCGAAAGGCTAAGTGACGTGGCAACCCGAAGGAGGAATGCTGAACAGAGTTAATTCCCCTTGATGACGTTGATGAGGTGGCAGAGATCACGCAAATGACCCTAAATGACCTGGGCCAGATTTTGGGGGATTGTTCCAGGGATTTGGGGAGGAGCGGGCGTCGTGGGGGCCCTTGCTGGCTGGGATTTGGGTCTCAGCTGGTGGTAGGGAGGGGGGGTTGGGGTGAGGGGGCTAGGATGGGGGAAGGAAGGAGAGAGGATGACGGAGAGATGGGGAATGGGGGTTAGGATGTGGGAGAAGGAGAGAGGATGAAGGAAGGACGGGAAGGATGGGGGGGGGGGGGATTTTTCTCTGGTTTTATTATTCATTACATTTATTCATATTTTTCTACCGTGGATAGTTTTTATTTCTGTTTTTAATTACCTGCGTTAATTACCATATTTACATTATTCATATTTAATTCCTGTAGATTTAACCTGTCATTTCTTACCAGTTCTTGACAATTATTTTATGTTTCTTTATCTTAATATTGTTCTCTATTGACATCAGCTTAAAGACCATTGACCCAACTAAACTAGAAAATACACAAAGACCATTTACCTGCAGCGGTGACGTCATTATGCACCTCAACACCTGGGGGGGACGTACAGGTGTTCACGTCCACACACAGGTAAATTTTGTCAGGTGTATTGGGGGATGATTGACTAATTAAGACTTATTATTATTATTGTTGTTTTTGTTCATTTTTAAGTTTATTATTATTGATGAATTTCAGTAATAATTTGCATTGTCTTTATCTACATTAGGGTTCATGCTCTCCTATGCTCACCTATGCTCCGCCAGGCTCTCCTATGCTCCCCCAGGCTCTCCCAGGCGTCACATACACCCCACATATTGAGCTAACCACTGGCAACCATCAAGGGAGATCGTGTGTTGGTCCCCTGCAAAGTGTACATGATCGACAGGCTTGTTAGAGACGTGTAGACGAGCGGTGAGAATTCCAACAAGTTGATTTATCTTCCGAGACACGAAGACAGTCAGGGTGGGGGAGGGAGGGAGGGTGAAGGTGGGGGTGCTTAGAAGGGAGGAAGGAAGAGGGAGGAAGAGAAGAACGGAGGAGGAAGAGGGGAATGGAGGGAGGATAGCATGGATGGAGAAGGAAGGGAGGAAGGGTGGATGGGGAAGAAGGTAGGAGAGGAAGATAATGATGAATATACTCGTAACAACTCTCTCTCTCTCTCTCTCTCTCTCTCTCTCTCTCTCTCTCTCTCTCTCTCTCTCTCTCTCTCAGTATCAAGGTAAGGTAGAAACTGAACAATACTCGAACACAGACACAATATATCTTGGTCTAATTTATTATGCATACCTGTCCGTGTTGGTTTACCTGTCGGGGTGGGGGGGGGGGGGGGGGGGTTGGCAGAAGCCTACCCCCCCCCCCTCCCCCCGCTCGACACAACCTACACACACGGGTATCTGGGGACATATGCAGGCTTGGTTAGGTTAGGTTAGATTACATTAAGTTAGATTGGCGCTAATCAGACTCCTTATAATACTAATCACATTCATTATCAGACTAATTAGACTCCTTATAAGACTAGAATATTCATAATGCTCAGGAAGAATTTTTTAAGTAGAATGGACGGAGACAGGAGTGGAAGAGGATGATAATGGTAGAGGTAGAAGCGAGAGATAGAATAGATGGAGCTAGAAGACGATGATAATGGTGGAGATGAGAGAGACGAGAGTAAAAGTAGTTGAAAGAATAATAGTAAAAAATAAGAAGAAAGGTGAAAGTTAGAAAGTGAGAATAAAAATATCGAAAGAGAAAGATTAGGGAAAAGAAAGGAAGAAGAAGACTTGATAACTAAGACATAAGGAAATGAGAATAATAATATCTGGGAGATGGATGTGGATAAAGGAGGAAGAGGGATAAGGTATAATATAAGATAAGACAGAGGAGAACAGATAAATAAACAAACGAGATGTAAGAAGATTAATAAAACTTAGAATAATAATGGAAATGAAATAAAAATAAAAATAAACGTAAAAAAAAAAATACAACAATAAAAGAAATATCAATAGAAGATAAATAACAAAAAATAAGCGAATAAGAAAACTAAGAGAAGTCAAAAATTTTAAATGGGAGTGGAAAAAGGTTTGGAGTAAGAGGGGAGGCAGGGGGGTGTGTTGACGCCTCTCCAGTGTTTTGTTGTGGAGTGCGACTTGACTCGAGTGGAGGAGGAACAGCTGAAGGGTCGTGTCGAGGGTAAGGAGAGGTGGAGAGATTACTGACGAGGAGGTTATAAGTGGAGTGGGTAATGGAGGAGCAAGGTGTTGACGGGAGGGACAGAGATAGACGGGAGAGTGAGGTACTGCTTGTGTTTACTTGAGTGTGTCTGTCTTTCTGTCTGTCTGTCTACCTGGAGGTGGGATGGGTGTTGGGTGTGACTGTCTGTTTGTACCTGGGTGTGTCTGTCTGTCTGTACCCTCGGGGAGATGGATGATGGGTGAGGGATGGATGATGGCTTGTGGTTGAATAATGTATGTAATGAAAAGTGGAACTAGACCACAGGTAGAAATTACAAAAGACACATTTTTTTGTAAATTAAAAAAAAAAATATATGAAAAGAAAAAAAGAAATAAATAAACAAGAAAATAAAACCCAAGGGACATTAAATATGGAAAGAGGTGAAGGAGAAGAAAGGGGGGTGGGGGGAAGAAAGAGGGGAAGGAAGGGGGGAAGAAAGGGGGTGGGGGGAAGAAAGATAAATTTTTTCCCTTAACTTACGGTACAGACTCACTTAAGTGGTCCAATATGATGGGAAAATTACGCTGTGACTGTAACTGTAATGTAAATTAGCCAGATACAGAATGGAGAATTGAGTTACATTATTGGTTCTTCTTCAGTGATACGGAGACTTACCTGTAATTAGTGCCTCCAGGAAGGTGTTGATGATGGCCAGATTGTTCCTAGTGATTGTTCCTTCTACACACACACACACACACACTTTAAAAAATTCTCACGCCGTAGTCAAAGTCATTAAAACTCAACCCTGGAGTGGGTGGAGTGGGCGGGGTGGGTGGGCGGGTGGGTGGTCCATAATATGATGTAATTAAACCATAACTTACTCGTTTTAGCGAATATTTCCAATTAAAAACTAGGCTGAAGTTAATGATGATGAAGAGGAGGACTGCGGTGATGATATTTCCGTAACAGATTTTTCTAAGGGGAATCAGATTTTTTTTTTATGTTAAGTGAAGGAAATAATGAAAAAAACATCTTGGTTAGTGGTTTTTGACAATATCATAATTGTTTGAACCGATTTAGATTATTGTTTAAGCTGAATTGGACTTATTGTAGGTCGTGGTATACATATGGTGACTTGTGGCAGAACATGATACATACATACATACATACATACATACATACATTACTCTCATGGCTGTTCTTTTAGCTCCAGTCATTATATAATACTCCGGTGATGACTCTAAAATTATTGGTGTTAAGTGGACAATGTTGCGAAGTCATAGTAGTTTGAGTCATTAGATACACTACACGCTATAATGGATCTTTTATGTAATGTTTGGTATAGGCTGTTTAGGTAAATGGTAGTTAGTGCTGCACTGCTGGTTAGTGCTGTACTGCTGGTTAGTGCTGTACGGCTGTTAAGGATAAATGGTTACTTTAGGTAGATCTTATTGCAATACTGAAGTAGATTTAACTTATTTCCCAAGTAATCATAGAAGTTGTAGGTGCTAGCAGCTGTAGAAAGAACCCCGGCACCAGCACAAAACAGCAGCTCAGGCACAAATAACAGCAACGGGAACAGCGGTATAATTAGCAGCGATAGCACCATCACTACAGTAGTACCAGCGACACAGCTACGAATAACAACAAAATATAGTGTAACACGTAACTTCCTTTAACAGCATTGTAGTACAGTGTCTTCTGGCCACAATTAATTAGCTGTGGTGGGGTAGAGTGGGGTGGGGTAGGGTGGGGTGGGGTGGGATGCCGGAGGTGGTGGCAGGCCGGACAATGGCTGAAACAAGTGAGAAACATTAATTGCCAGCCTTAACAATGAGCCTAATGAGAGCTTCCCCATCCCCCACCTGTCTTCAAGTATGGGTGTGTGGGAGATGTGTGGGCGTTGATGTCTCCAAGTGTGGGTATGAGGAAGGTAAGGAGGATCAGGGGGAGGGGGGATGCATGGGTATAAGGTAGATAAGGGGGCAAGTGTAGGAAGAATATAAGAGATAGGAGATAATGGGGGGAGGAAAGAGAGAGAGACGAAAGATGAAAGGGAAAACCTGAGGTATGAGGAAGAATAAAGAAGAAAAAAATTAAAAAAAAGAAAGAGAATCCATATATGAAACAGACGGTAAAAAGGAAAACAAACATAATTATCCACTTAATTTTCCACACTGGGTTAGGTTAAGTTAGGTTAGGTTAGGTGAGCGCTGATCGACATAGACAAAGGTGTGTCCAGGTGAAAGTTAAGTGATAGGAAGGTGTGTTGTGAGGTCGCGCGGTAGGTGGTCTTGTAGGGTGTGAGGTACAGGTGAGATGATGGTGGTAGATAATGTGGTTGTGGTGAGAGATAATGAGAGAGATAAAATACTGGAGGAGAGAAAGAGATTAGGAGATTTATTAACTTGGTCATAGCGCCATTTTAAGATTGAGTAAAATGCCATAAAGTTAAATTAATTTAGTGTTAAATATAATGGCTCGGGATATTATACGTAAGACTTTATATTAATGACTAAGTACGGTTTACAACGCGGCAATGATGTAAATAAAACAATGATGATAGTTTAAAGACCCAGTTGGTGGAGGTACCTTGTTGTTCATACCTGGACCTAATCATGCGAATTCCTCCGTCTGTCCACCCACCCACCCACCCACCCACCTACCCACCTTTTCGTGTTGGTATCCTCAGCAATCCTTAATTGATCCGCTTCTAGTCATGTGTTCTTGTTCATAACCCGGAAAACACTCACCTCTGACCCTACATTAAGTCAATTCACCCAGTGTGTGTGTGTGTGTGTTATCAAAGATGGGTTTATCATGGCCAGATGTCGTACTTTAACTTGCTTACTGTGTGTGTGTGTGTGTAGACTCCCCGATTTGTGTGTAGACTCCCCGATTTGTGTGTAGACTCCCCGATTTGTGTGTAGATCCCCCGATTTGTGTGTAGACTCCCTGATTTGTGTGTAGATTCCCCGATTTGTGTGTAGACTCCCCGATTTGTGTGTAGACTCCCTGATTTGTGTGTAGACTCCCCGATTTGTGTGTAGACTCCCCGATTTGTGTGTAGACTCCCTGATTTGTGTGTAGACTCCCTGATGTGTGTGTAGACTCCCTGACGGCGGGTTATTGCGGCATCCATCACTGGTTCAACAGCGTTAAATCGGTGTTGTTTTGCGGTTTCTTCCTGCCGCCGTCTGGAGCCGTGACACACACACACTAACGCGATTTGTGTTTCCGTCCTGCAGGAGATCGAGCCGGTGATGGGTCCTGGTGGCTCTGTGCCTTGTTGGCTGGCTGGCTGGCTGGCTGGCTAACTAGCTGGCTTTCTAACTAGCTGGCTGGCTGGCTGGCTAACTAGCTGGCTGGTGACATGGATGAACAAGAGCATTCCTATCGAGCTGACTTCGTGGTTATTGACTGACATAATGACCGGATTTGTGCCTGACTGGTTAACTAACTGCCTGACTCATTACCAGACTGGCTGACATTGTATCTAATCGGCTGACTTAACTGACTGACTGGATTTATGGTCAACTGAATGGACAACGAGGGATAGGGGAGGAGCGGCTTTCTGATTGGTTGGCTGGTCGGGTTAACTTGCTGACAATTGGTTTACTAGTCGTCTGATAGAATCGCTGATTGGTGGTTTGACTTCCCCTGATGGACTCCACGGACGGCTGGCCAATCAAGGGCTCCGGCCACTTATTCTGTTAAGGGGCAGATGAAGGACTGTGATAACGGGGAAGAGGGTAGAGAGGAGATAGTAATAAAGTGAAAGAGAGAGAGAGAGAGAGTTAATAAGGAGCGAAGGAGGAAGGAGGAGGAGGGAGAGGTTAATAAGACGGAGAAGAGACAGACAAAGGACATAAAAGAGATCACAGGGGAGACAGAATACATTAAGATGACGATGAGAGAGAGAGAGAGAGAGAGAGAACATAATTAGCATAGCGAAGAAGAGGGAGAAAGAAGAAGACGATAATAGCAAGTGAAAATAATAATAATAATAATAATAATAATAATAATAATGTTTTTCTGAATGTCATTGTTATTTTATTTCTCTTATACTTTACATTATGACACTCTGAGAAGGTAATTACTGTGTGTGTATGGGGGGGGGGGGGGGGGGAGGTCTACAGGAGGGCGTGTAGGGACGGGCCAGGGCGGTACCACTACAGCGGGACGTCTTTATCTACAGTGTTGGTTTTCTTGTTTTTTTTTTTCTTATGTCCCTTGCCACCCAAACCCTGCCCTTACCACCCTTTACCACCCAAACTCTGCCCTTACCACCCTTTACCACCCAAACTCTGCCCTTACCACCCCTTGCCACCCAAACTCTGCCCTTACCACCCCTTGCCACCCAAACTCTGCCCTTACCACCCCTTGCCACACAAACTCTGCCCTTACCACCCTCTATCACCCTTTGCCACCCCTTACCGCCTCTTGCCGTCCCTTACCGCCCAAAACGCTGTTGTTACTGCCCTTTATCACTCCTTTCCACCCCTTACCGCCCCTTACCACATCGAACCGTTTCACCCCATACCACCCCTTACCACCCCTTACCACCCTTTACCACCCCTTACCACCCTTTACCACCCCGACCCTGGTCTATCTCCCTTATCTCAGGAACCAGTTCGCTTTTAATTACCCTCCCTGACCACAGCCGGGCGAAGGGAGGGAGGGAGGGAGGACAGAGAGAGAGAGAGAGAGAGAGAGAGAGAGAGAGAGAGATGATGACGATGATGATGGTGGCTGATGAATCTCCCGACCACGAACAGGGAATTAGGAGAGTGAGGAAGAAAGAGTGAGTGAGAAAGAGGGGAGGAGGAAAGAGATTGAGGAGAATAGAAGGGGGAGAAGAAAAGAGAGATAGTGAAAAGGGAAGACTTGAGAAGAGAAAGAGGATGAAAGATAATGGAGAAAGAGAGGTGATAATGATGGTGGTGAAAGAGGTAGGAGAAATTACCAGATGGAACACACACACACACACACACACACGGAATTACATCAGTTCAAAGATTTTCAACACAGGTAAACAAATATTCGAGGCATCATTCATACCTGCCACGTAATGCTATAAAGGTGTGCAACTTCTCATTAACGCCGTGTAATCAGTACTGGCTCTTAAAGGTGAAAGTACGAGTATATTTAATCACTAGGGATCGTACTCAAGTGTTTTAAGATCTAGTACTCAGTCAGGTTGTATAGTGGTTGAGTCCAGGGTTCGTACTCAGAATAACAACACAGTCTGGATTTCTGTTGGTTGGATGGTAATGATCACTGAATGTAGTTAAGGATTCCTCCACTCTTGATGTTAAGATGTATTACAGTTTTCGAGTGATTTTACCCTAGAGGGGGGGGAGGTGGGGGGGGGGAGGGGAGGTGGGGAGGGAGGATGGGGAAGGGGGGGGAGGTGGGAGGGGGGGAGGTGGGGGAGGGGAGGTGGGGGGGGGGGAGGGGAGGTGGGGAGGGAGGATGGGGGAAGGGGGGGGGGAGGTCGTATGATTTATTTTGTGTTATATATTAGTTTGTGTTGTGTATATTGGTCTATCTTTATCTTATATAGGAATGGATACTTAAACTTAGTCCAGGTAAACTGTGAGAGAGAGAGAGAGGGGGTGAAGGCGTGTGAGGAGGGGTGGGGGAGTGTGAGGAGGGGTGGAGGAGTGTGAGGAGGGGTGGGGGGTGTGAGGAGGGGTGGGGGAGTGTGAGGAGGGGTGGGGGAGTGGGAGGAGGGGGGGGGGAGTGGGAGGGGCGGAGGGGGGGTGAGGAGGGGGGGGGGTGTGGGAGGAGGGGTGGGGGAGTGTGAGGAGAGAGGGGTGGGGGAGTGTGAGGAGGGGTGGGGGGAGTGTGAGGAGGGGTGGGGGTGTGAGGAGGGGTGGGGGAGTGTGAGGAGAGGTGGGGGAGTGTGAGGAGGGGTGGGGGAGTGTGAGGAGGGGTGGGGGAGTGTGAGGAGGGGTGGGGGAGTGTGAGGAGAGGTGGGGGAGTGTGAGGAGGGGCGGGGGAGTGTGAGGAGGGGCGGGGGAGTGTGAGGAGGGTTGGGGGAGTGTGAGGAGGGGTGGGGGAGTGTGAGGAGGGGTGGGGGAGTGTGAGGAGGGGTGGGGGGGTGTGAGGAGGGGTGGGGGGGTGTGAGGAGGGGTGGGGGGGTGTGAGGAGGGGTGGGGGGTGTGAGGAGGGGTGGGGGGTGTGAGGAGGGGTGGGGGAGTGTGAGGAGGGGTGGAGGAGTGTGAGGAGGGGTGAAGGAGTGTGAGGAGAGGTGGGGGAATGTGAGGAGGGGTGAAGGAGTGTGAGGAGGGGCGGGGGAGTGTGAGGAGGGGTGAAGGAGTGTGAGGAGGGGTGGGGGGTGTGAGGAGGGGTGGGGGGTGTGAGGAGGGGCGGGGGAGTGTGAGGAGGGGCGGGGGAGTGTGAGGAGGGGCGGGGGAGTGCGAGGAGGGGTGGAGGAGTGTGAGGAGGGGTGAAGGAGTGTGAGGAGAGGTGAAGGAGTGTGAGGAGGGGTGGGGGGGTGTGAGGAGGGGTGGGGGGTGTGAGGAGGGGTGGGGGGGTGTGAGGAGGGGTGAAGGAGTGTGAGGAGAGGTGAAGGAGTGTGAGGAGGGGTGGAGGAGTGTGAGGAGGGGTGGGGGAGTGTGAGGAGGGGCGGGGGAGTGTGAGGAGGGGCGGGGGAGTGTGAGGAGGGGCGGGGGAGTGCGAGGAGGGGTGGAGGAGTGTGAGGAGAGAGGGGTGGGGGATTGTGGTGAGAGGGTTGGAAGAGAGGGGTGGAGGAGAAGGGTGAGGGAGGTATAGGGATGATGGACACCCGTGAATAAGTAATGAAGGGCTCCGTCATTAGCATCAAGAGTGAGGGTGTTGCAGGCTGGTGACGTCACTCCGGTAGCTCAACATTAATGGCTCTTTTTTCACTCTTACTGAAGCTCTTGTTTATAATTTCATCACTCTTTTTTTAAGGTTATTGTGTGTGTCAGTGTAATGAGGCAATTTGGTTGTTTTTGTGTTCTTCTTGACGGTGCTTTTAACTGTTTCACTCCTCTTATCAGCATTAACTTCTGCTTCTTCATCCTCATTATCTCTCGTTGCTGAGGAGTTAATAATTATGATTTGAATGATTTTACTGCAGATTAGCAGCAGTTAAGGCAGGTAAGAAGCTCCACACCTGACGTCTGTTATATATTGTATCGTTTTTATGGTTGGTTAATATATTCACCCTGGGCCACGAGCGGCCCCAGGACGACTGCAGCTACAGCAGGACCATTAACAGCAGGAGTGGGGCGCCCCTGAGGGAGTTGACTGTCCGCTGGTCAATGAGTGTACCCTGTAGTGCCCGCCCCACCCTCATTATCATGTAAATTACCCACATAGATTTGTAAAGCCTGAGCGAGAGCTTTATGTGGCTATTTCACCGCTGGGCCCCGCCATAGTGGTTCACTCTGGGCTCTCAATACCACTATGGCTGCGCCCCGTGGAAGGTCGTGACGCGCCTCCTGCACCTTAATGTTTAATGGCGCATCAGTGGCTCAGGGTGACTCACCTGCAGGCGGGTCTGATATAATAAGGAGGATTTATCGGGTCACGAGTCAAGTAGATTGAAATTTATACGGCGTGATATATGACCAGCGGGACCTCCTGAATGTGTAGCGAGGATGTACGAGTGTGTGGCGCCAGCCTGAAGGTTGGGTTAAAAGCATGACATATTGCAACTGGGAGCGTGCAATAGCCGTGCAACTGTCCGTGTCGCGGCCCGCTGTTGCAAGTTGCCGTCCAGCAGTTACACCCCCAGAATATAGTGGTGGCCTTCTACAGGAGTGGTCACAGGGACACTTGTGTTGTATCGTACGACCAATTATTCTGCAGTAATGGGAGGGAGTTATGGCATTTGATCCTGTCAGCCGGATTTTTCATGTACCATATTTATTTCCTCCCGTTCAGTGCAGCTTAAAGGAGTAATTTATTTTTTCTCTTACGTCTCTGGTCTAGTGTGTGTGCTGCTGCAGGTGACATAAGAGCATTATTAATGAGGCTCTTACACTGTGGTATGTTACGTTACTCCTCCAGAAGGTAAATATTAATGAAACCTTTATATTGTACTTGAACACGAAGTTAAAGACCCGGGTGGAGGTTGCGTGTTTGTGTTCGTTATACCGTAACCTGGTTTAACTCGCGCCCTGGTTAGACACGGGGAGGCGGTAAGTGTTGTGTTCACTGGCGGTGTGTGAGTGAGTCCGTATTATGGGTGACGTCACTGTCAACTAACATCTCTTGTGGGTTAAGTGAGTTTGTTTATGCCGTTATGCTTCTTTTTTCTCTTCTTCCTCTTCCTCCTACTCCCTCTTCCTTGTCTTCCTCTTCCTCCTCGCACCTTTACCAATTTATCCAACGCTTTTACTCCCCTCCCCCCCCTCTCCCTACATACTCTCCCCTACTCTGTCTCTCCCCTCCCCCCCTCTCCCTACATACTCCCCCCTACTCTGTCTCTCCCATCCCCCATCTCTCCTTACATACTCTCCCCTACTCTGTCTCTCCCATCCCCCCTCTCCCTACATACTCTCCCCTACTGTCTCTCCCCTCCCCCTCTCCTTACATACTCTCCCCTACTCTGTCTCTCCCATCCCCCATCTCTCCTTACATACTCTCCCCTACTCTGTCTCTCCCATCCCCCCCTCTCCCTACATACTCTCCCCTACTCTGTCTCTCCCATCCCCCATCTCTCCTTTCCCTATTCAGTGTAAGTGGTCTTTAGGCCGAGGTTATTTAAGCACCGTGAGATAGTGTATATTATCATCAGGTTAATCGACAGGTAATTGCTTCTGGGAGGTGATTTACAGGTGTGGAAAACTGGACCCGTGATCACTACCTGTGTTGGAGACGGTGTAAGGTGAGGGGTGTTGTGCCCAGGTGGATCTCGTTACCAGGTACAGTACCAGGTAGACCTCGTTACCAGGTACAGCACCAGGTGGGGTTAGTCCACTAATGCTTATAAGTAGCTGGCCCGACAGGTGAATTTATATGATGGCAGCCAAGAGTGTTACTACTGCACCTACACCTGTATAGTGTAGAGGGTGTAGTGTCTTGTGTGAGGTGTAAAGGGTGTGGTGGGACTGAGATGGTGTTGCGTAGTTGTAGGGTGGTGTTGTTGTTGTTGGTGAAGGGTGTTGTTGTTGTTGTTGTAGGGTGTTGTTGTTGTTGTTGTAGTTGTTGTAGTTGTTGTTGTTGTAGGGTGTAGAGGGTGTAGCCGAGGACTGTTGGGGTAGTGTTGGTGAAGTTAGCAGGTGGTGGTGGTTGGTGGTGGAGATGACTGATGGTGGAGAAAATTACAAATAGTAGTCATGTGGTAGTGGTGGAGAAGATGACAGATGGTAGTGGTGGAAATGACAGGTGGTAGTGGTGGAGGAGGTGAAGAAGATGACAGGTGGTAGTGGTGATGATGACAGGGGGGTGTTGGTGTTAGGTAATGAGGTGACAGGTGGTGGAATCCTGCGGTGAGAGAGAGAGAGAGAGAGAGAGAGAGAGAGAGAGAGAGAGAGAGAGAGAGAATCATTTCGGTGACGTTTCTCAAGTCGTGGGAAGCTGAGTTGTGGAGAGGAAGAGAGAAAAAAGGAGTTTCTTTTTATATCTTTTTTGCGTGTTTGTTTTGAGGAGTGTGGCCCGGAGTGTGAAGAGAGAGAGAGAGGGGAGGACTACTGGTGCTAGTATATTTATCTTTAGTAGCAGTTTGGTGAGGAGTTTTGCTGAGGTTTCTGTCGTAGTAGTAGAGGGAGAGGAAGTAGATCTTGTGGTATAATGGAGGAAAGTTTCTGTAGTAGTAGTAGTAGTAGTAGTTGTAGTAATAGTAGTAGTAGTAGTAGTAGTAGTAGTAGTAGGAGAGGAAGTATATATTTTATGGTAAAGTGAAGGAAAGTTTCTGTCGTGAGAATGGAAAGGTCTTGTTTACTGTTAGTTCTCTGAAAAAAAAGATTATTTTAAATTATATTGTCTGGGGACTTGGAGGGGGACTTGGAGGAGGACTTGGAGGGGGACTTGGAGGAGGACTTGAGGAGGGGACTTGGAGGAGGAGGGGGGGGGGACTTGCTTAATGTTTCTGTTTCTACTCTGGTTGGCCATTGATATATTATGATGTGGACCTTTTAACTTGAGAGCCGCTGGTCAGATAGTGTCCAATACCCCATTATTGGCTATTGGGTGCATGAGTTAGGCCACACACACACACACACACACACACACACACACACACACATTGTTTATATTCAGGGATTCTCATGTGTATGTTTTCTTGTCTTTCTCAGGTAAGCGAAAGTGAAGGTGTCTGCTGTAGGGAGGAGGTGTGTTGCTGCCCGGAGGTGGATGACACAGGTAGGTTGATGACGCAGGTAGGTGGATGACGCAGTGAGGTGGATGACTCACTGAGGTGGATGATGAAAGGAGGTGGATGACGCAGGGAGGTGGATGACACAGGTAGGTGGATGACACAGGAAGGTGGATGACGCAGGGAGGTGGATGACACAGGAAGGTGGATGACGCAGGGAGATCAAGTCAGGGCTGAGGGAAAGGTATAGTTACACTCAGTCAATATTGTTTTTTTTTAGGTAGGTCTACTTTCGCTTAGGCCTATCCAAAATATTTACATATAACAAACTAAATATACCTTATAACCATAGTGAGAACATTAACGTCATGTTATCTTGTTATCATCACCTGTGGGGGAGGGGGGGACACTCACCTGTGTTTGGATGTATGAAGGTGTTTATGTGTTATGTTTGTAAATAATTTGTCGAGGAGCCGTAGAGGACTCAGAGTGAACACAGTTAACACACACAAACACAAGGTGATGATGATGATGATGATGATGATGAAATGATGATGATGATGATGATGATGATGATGATGATAATGATATTAAAACGAAAGTCTCAGTCTTCTTATAACTACAGGAGACTCCAGCAAGACTACAATACCCATGTAGAGCCTCGTTATCCTGTGTACTGGTAGAGACTCAGGCTATAGGTTACTTCACTACGGCTTAAAACTGGGAAAAAAGGAAAGCATGGGAATATCAGGTTGTGTCCTCTGGTTGATTACTGGGGGGAACATAGCCTGTGATAACTACTGGGGGGAACATAACCTGTGATAACTACTGGGGGGAACATAGCCTGTGATAACTACTGGGGGGAACATAGCCTGTGATAACGACTGGGGGGAACATAGCCTGTGATAACGACTGGGGGGAACATAGTCTGTGATAACTACTGGGGGGAACATAGCCTGTGATAACTACTGGGGGGAACATAGCCTGTGATAACTACTGGGGGGAACATAGCCTGTGATAACTACTGGGGGGAACATAGCCTGTGATAACGACTATAGATTTCCTGTATATCAGACACACGTGTGAATAGAGAAGCCTGTTGTACGATCATTTGTTTCATCAGATTAAATGGGTGATGTGGTGGGGCCTGGTTGGTTAGGTTAGGTTAAATGGGTGATGTGGTGGGGCCTGGTTGGTTAGGTTAGGTTAAATGGGTGATGTGGTGGGGCCTGGTTGGTTAGGTTAGGTTAAATGGGTGATGTGGTGGGCCTGGTTGCTATTTTTCTGGCTATTTCTGTTCCATGGTGAGGCTGTTGTTATGAGATTTGTATAGGCCTGACTGTAACGCCATCATGTATAGTCCTCATTGTGACGTCATCATGTAGAGTCCTCATTGTGACGCCATCATGTATAGTCCCCATTGTGACGTCATCATTGCATAGTCCTCACTGTGACGTCATGAACCCGGTGTGAGAGTGAGTAGTGACGTAAAAACTCTGACACAAACTTAACCCTGAAACGGGATTTTTTTTTCTTCTGTCTTTCCTGTGTTATTACAAGGCAGTGTCTCCCTGGGCTGTCTGTCTGTCTCTCTGTCTGTCTGTTCTTCTGTCCAACCGTTTGATTAGTGTCACAGAGGCAGGGAGAAAACGTGAAACCTCAATATAACGTATTTCTCTCCATATATTCCGTTAGATGGGGGTTTCAACATCTAACGGACCCTGAATATAACGGAATTTCCTCTCCTTCTCTTTATAGTTTGTTAGATGGAGGTTTCAACATCTAGTGCACTCTACAGTATATAAGGGACTGTCATCTCCACATCTATCTATATAAGGGACTTTCATCTCCACATAATCCGTTAATTGGAGGTTTCACATTCCCAACATTGTAAAAATCTCAGAGACGTTTCACATTTTAACACATACAAAACATTTATTATTTTTAATTTCTTATTCAGTGGTACCAGATGTTTAGAAGAATAACGACTGCAGCCTCGTAACCATAACAGACCTTGTGGTGGTTGGAGTATCACTTGAGTGGCCGCCATTGATTGTGTTATGAAGGGGCGGGCTGTACAGGGGTGGTACTCGAGTAAGGATCAGCCTCTCAATGTCTTGTTGGTCCTCCTTAGGTTATCAGTGAGTTGTTGTGATATGTCAAGCGTACAGTGACCTAACATTGTGGGGGGGGGGGGTGGGGGTGGTTAAATGGTTGTGTGGGGTTAAATGGTTGTTGTGTGGTGGTTGTGGTGAGGATTGTGGTGGTGGTAGCTAAGAAGGTGGTGTTGAGGGTGATGGTGGTGATGATTTTGGTTGTGATGATAGTGGTGGCGATGGTAATGATTGTAATAATGTTAGTGGTAATGATGGTGATGAAAGTGATGATAGTGATGATGGTGATAGTGATAATGGTGACTGTCAGGTCTCCCCAGTCACCAGTGAAGAATTTATCGAGGCGGTGGATACTGTGTGTAATAAATCTGGTTGTGGTGGTGTGGTGGACCTTATCTGGGGAATGGCGGCGCTTTAATTGGTGGTAACCTGGCCCCGTCTGTGGTGGTGGTGGGTGGTGTGTGGTGGTAGTGGTGGTGGGTGGTGGTGGTGGGTGATGGTGGTGGTGGTTGGTGGGTGGTGATGGTGATGATGATGTGTGGTGGTGGTGATGATGATGTGTGGTGGTGGTGGGTGATGGTGGTGGGTGATGGTGGTGGTGGGTAGTGGTGGTGGTGGTGGTGGTGGGTGGTGATGGTGGGTGATGGTGGGTGGTGATGGTGGTGGTGGTGGGTGATGGTGGTGGTGATGGTGATGATGATGTGTGGTGATGGTGATGATGATGTGTGGTGGTGGTGATGATGATGTGTGGTGGTAGTGATAATGATGTATGGTGGTGGTGGTGGTGGTGATGTAGTTTGTTGCCCATTAAGGATGATTAACGTAACCTAATCTAACCTGTTGTGTGTTGTGCTGAGCGTGTAGAGAGGTGATGAACCAGGTCATAGGGAGGAAGGTAGGAAAGGTAATCGTTGGTCCAGGTGGGAGACAGACAGGTAGACGATGAACTCGAGCAGGTAGGCAGGTAGAGAGAGAGAAGGGGGGGGGGAGAGGAATGAAGGAGGGAGGGAGGCAGGGAGAGAAGAGGTGAAGTAGAAAGGAAAGGGGTGAGGGAGGAGGAAGGATAGGAGTGGAGGAGAGAGGGAAGAAGGAAAGTAGAGAGGAAATAAGTGAAGGAGAAAGGGATGGAGGAAAGGAACGAGGAAGGAAGGCATAGAGGAAAAGGGTAAGGGAGAGCGGGAAGGGAAGGAGGACGGACGGGCGGGAGCGAGGGAAGGAAAAAGAGGGAGGTCGGGGAGGGAAGGGAGGGAAACATTTGCAAATAAGCCTGGTGCAGCGCCCATCATCAAATTACGGCCGTGGTTAAATGAGCGTTCCAGATTGCACCTTCCCCCCTCTTTGTGCGCGCCAACAGCTCCCGAGGGCGCCATTCTCAGCTTCAATAGCAACGATTTTCAACCATTACGCGTCTATGGAGTATTTTTTTAATAATTGTTCTACACTATCGATATGAGATTGGTAGCTATTTTTTTTTTCCTCCTCTCTCAAACACTTGTTGTAATTTGTTATCATTTTTGGCGGGAAAGTTTGTTGATAGATTCTGGTTTAGTGATGTTCTTTTGTTTTTTGTTTTGTGTGTTTATGTTTTTGAGGGAATCGTAATCGTTATTCATTTGTTTTCTGGCTGTTATTGTTTTTGTTTTTTAATCCTGATAATCCCTGGATGTTTCCCCTTCCCCTGCCCCCTCCCCTTCCCCTGCCCCCTCCCACCCCTTCCCCCTCCCACCCCTTCCCCTTCCCGCCATATTGTGTTTAGTTTCGTCGTTGTTGATATTGTGTCATGTTGTGTATAATTGAATATTTTGTACCAGTTTTTGTGTTCATTTTATTTTTTTACATATTGGGAAATTCATGATTGTATTGTTTATGTATTTAGTATATTTTTGACTGGAGTTAGTGTGTATATTTTGTGTGTGTATGACGTAGTTATATACATTGTGTATTTACTTAGTGGTTTTAAAGGTTAGGTTAGGTTAGGTTAGATTAGGTTTTGTTAGGTTAGGTTATATTAGGTGTGTGTCTTTGTATATGAGAGAGAGAGAGAGAGAGAGAGAGAGAGAGAGAGAGAGAGAGACCACAGCAATAGGAGGAAGGAAGGAAGGAAGGAAGCAAGGAAGGAGTAATAGGATAAGAACGAAGTATTTATTGTGTGTCGCCAAGGAGGCAATGGTCCAGGTGGGTCTGAAGGAGGAGAAGGAGAAGGAGAAGGCGAAGGAGGTGGTGAAGGGAGAAGAGGAGGAGGTCTCGAGTGTTAGGGCGACACTCGAGTAGAAGTTGGAGTCTTAACCTGGGAATAGTTTGCAATGGTTCTTCTGTAAAGGGCGAGATGTTGGTGGTACTTGGATGAGATGTTGGAGGGAGGGTGAGGATGTGATTGTTGGTGTTGGAGGTAAGGGATGGTGTGTTCCTGGTGGCATTGAGGAGGCGAGTGTTGGTGAGATGGTGAAGCTGAGTGCTGTGTTGGAGGTGAGTGTTGGTGATGTTGGAGGTGAGTGTTGGTGGTGTGATGGCGGAGGAGGAAGCAGCGTTAAATCATTATCCTTCAATAAAGAGTCTTGGTGGTAAAGAGTCTTGGTGGTGAAGAGTCTTGGTGGTAAAGAGTCTTGGTGGTAAAGAGTCTTGGTGGTAAAGAGTCTTGGTGGTAAAGAGTCTTGGTGGTAAAGAGTCTTGGTGGTGAAGAGTCTTGGTGGTAAAGAGTCTTGGTGGTAAAGAGTCTTGGTGGTAAAGAGTCTTGGTGGTAAAGAGTCTTGGGAAGTAGACCACAATAATGCTTCATGGTGTGTTGAGGCGAAGTGATGATGCCTGATGACCCGTCGACACGAAATGATGATGGTGATTCAGCATCTTGGTGAGGAGGAGGCGCTGCAGGTGGAGGAGAAGGAGGAGGTGCAGGAGGAGGAGGAGGCGCTGCAGGAGAAGGAAGAGGAGGAGGCGCTGCAGGTGGAAGAGTCAGACGCCGAAGGTAAGTAATTGCGTTGCGGGGAGGTGTTTAAGGAAGTGAGCGGCGACGGTGGTGAAGGTAAGGCCAGATAAGAGGAGGGCGAGGCGTTAATACATGAGCTTAGGGGGTCGAGCTGATGAAACGGAGGTCAGGAGGGGGCCCCGCGTGCCCTGATAGTGATCATGATGGACGCCCGCACCTTCAGGAGGATCCCAAGACAGAGGGGCGAGGCATTTACAGGTGATAATGGGAAGAAAACGAGCGAAAGCTTTTAAGACTGAGAGTTACTTTGAATGAGAGAGACAATGACAGAGAAAAGAAAGGATGTAAATGAAAAAAAGGGGGGAGGCAGAGTGAGAAAGAAGAGGGGGGGGAGGCAGAGTGAGAAAGAAGAGGGGGGGAGGCAGAGTGAGAAAGAAGAGGGGGGAGGCAGAGTGAGAAAGAAGGGGGGGGGAGGCAGAGTGAGAAAGAAGGGGGGGAGGCAGAGTGAGAAAGAAGGGGGGAGGCAGAGTGAGAAAGAAAAGGGGGGGGGCAGAGTGAGAAAGAAGAGGGGGGGGGAAGAGAGAGAAAGAAGGATGGGTTTAGCGGAAATGGTTAAAAATGCGGAAGAAAGTGTTGAAGGTTGATAAGGTTAAACCAGGAGGCAGGCGTCGAGAGGGAGAGGGAGGGGGAAGGAGGGAGGAAGGAAGGAAGGGAGGGACGGGGAGGTAGGAGGGAGGGAGGGAAGGGGAGGTAGGAGGGAGGGAAGGGAAGGTAGGAGGGAGGGAGGGGAGGTAGGAGGGAGGGAAGGGGAGGTAGGAGGGAGGGAGGGAGGGAGGGAAGGGGAGGTAGGAGGGAGGGAGGGAAGGGGAGGTAGGAGGGAGGGAGGGAGGGAAGGGGAGGTAGGAGGGAGGGAAGGGAAGGTAGGAGGGAGGGAGGGAAGGGGAGGTAGGAGGGAGGGAGGGAAGGTAGGAGGGAGGGAGGGAAGGGGAGGTAGGAGGGAGGGAGGGAAGGGGAGGTAGGAGGCAGGGAGGGAAGGGGAGGTAGGAGGGAGGGAGGGAGGGTCGCTAGTCAACCAACATTTCCTTCGTCTAAACTTGGTCCTTTTGAACCACGTGTGTGTGTGTAAGGTCAGGTGAGCCTGTGCACGCGAGTGTGTTTGTGTGCATGTGTAGGCGTGTGGCGGGTGTACTGTACATAGAAGTGTGTGGTATGGGCGTGTGGCGGTGGGCGTGTGGCGGGTGTACTGTACATAGAAGTGTGTGGTATGAGCGTGTGGGCGTGTGACGGTGGGCGTAGACGGGAAGAAACGTAATAAATTGGACTCTCATGAATATATAATATTCAATAATTATATATCATGAAATATACAATATACTCTACGAATATACAAAATATATTATGAAAACATGTACGCGTGTAGTATGTATACATGTAGGAGTATGTGTACGCGTAAAAACTGTACATGCAGTTGTGTATGTATGTGCGTGAGATGTGTACATGTATGTGTGTGCGAGAGATGAGATATGCACTGCACATTGAGCGTGTGCATGAGAGGTGTACATGTGTGTGTGTGTGTGTGCGTGAGAGGTGTACATGTAGAGGAGAGAAGGTCGTGATGGTAATGGCTTCATGGTAGCCATAGTGTAGCAGCAGGAGTTATGGCGTAAGGCACCACTACTGACCCGAGCACCAGGATATGTCTCCATCACCACCGCTCACCACTGTGCCTCCTGTGTTGGTGACTTGTGTGGTGATATTGTGTTTCATTTATGGTGGTGATGGTGATATTGTGCTTCATTTATGGTGGTGATGGTGATTGTGCTTCATTTATGGTGGTGATGGTGATAGTGTGCTTCATTTATGGTGGTGATGGTGATAGTGTGTTTCATTTATGGTGGTGATGGTGATAGTGTGTTTCATTTATGGTGGTGATGGTGATTGTGCTTCATTTATGGTGGTGATGGTGATAGTGTGCTTCATTTATGGTGGTGATGGTGATAGTGTGTTTCATTTTTGGTGGTGATGGTGATATTGTGTTTCATTTATGGTGGTGATGGTGATAGTGTTTTTCATTTATGGTGGTGATGGTGATATTGTGTTTCATTTATGGTGGTGATGGTGATTGTGCTTCATTTATGGTGGTGATAAGTTTCCTCAGCCGTCAAATAATCGCAGTGGTGAATGGTGTTACAGATCCTGAGTATAGTTTTTAAAGAGAGGAAATTAACGTAAATAAATGCATTGTAGAAAAGGTAAAAATATACAGTGGGATAATTGATTGTTGTATGAATGTAAGACTGAGCCATTTGGGGTTGAGATTGTCGTAGTTTAAAGTTGATATTAGTGGAAGAGTGTGTGTGTGGGTGGTAGTAACAAGCTGTGGTGGTTATTCTGTGATACTGCTGATGCCTTATTGGTAGCTGTGGTGGTAGTGGTGGTTGGGGTAGTGGTGGATGGTGGTTGTAGTAGTAGTAGTGGTGGTGGTTGTAGAGGGGATAGGGATGGTGGTAGTAGTAAGGGTGGTGAAGGGGTGTGGTGAGGGAAGGGATGGTGATGGGATGGTGCGTAGGTGAGGGTGACTGGGGAGGGTGATGAGAAATTGATGATGATGATGATGATGATGGTGAGGCGTAACTGCTGATGGTGATGTTTATGGTGTGGGGTAGATGGACTTAAGACAGGTGATGGTGATTTTCTTTTACCGAGGAAGATATATAGTGAGATAACTGAAGCAGGTATAGTGAGATAAGTCACAGAAGATGGTGACAATGATATGTATGGTGAAGATAAGATGAACACAGTGAGTCAATGGAGAGAATGGGTGGCGATGATGGTGAATGGGTGTGGTGATGATGATGGTTATATTTATAGTGAAAGACGAAACAGGAACATACACTAAGAAAGATAAGTCACCATAGCGATTAATAATAGTGAGGTTTATTGTGAGTATACTTGATTTATACATTATGATGGAAATAAGTGTATAAAATGAATGAACTAAACATACAAGACTTTGAAGAATGAAGAGAAACCACTTGATTTTGGACAGGTATATATTCTCAGGTGAGGAGGTGAATAATTGAGTGATCTGGCGAGCTGATAACAGGTGTGTGTAGACGCAGGTGAGGAGGTAGTGATCAGGTGGACCTCACACACACACACACACACACACCTCTGAAGGACTAGCACGAGAGTTTTATTGTCTGTTTTTATTGTTGTGTTTGGTGGGTCGTGATTGGCACTGTTTGTTGTGTGATTGTCGCGACTTAGGGCAAAGGTGTCGGCTGTGTTTGTCGGCTGTGTTTGTGGCTACGGGCAGCTGTCGGATCGGGTTTTACAGCCGTTGGGTTTTGTTAATTTTTTTTGTCTGTCTGTTTGTCAGTCTTCCCTCAAGCCCTTGTGGCAACAGGTTATTGAGGGTGATTGGGCATGTTTAGTGTGGTTGGTGATTGGTGGCTGTGTGTGGGGAGTCGCTTGGTTGGTGGTCATGTTTGGAAGGTGATGATTCGGTAATGGGCAGGTGTGTGGATAGATAAATACTAGTACGACCATCTGTATACCTTTACACACCTGTCTTACCGCTTGATTAAGACTAAACACCTGTAACACCACCTGGACAACAATTATTACCTATGACACCACCTGGACAACAATTATCACCTATGACACCACCTGCACAACAATTATTACCTATGACACCACCTGGACAACATTTATCACCTGTGACACCACCTGGACAACAATTATCACCTATGACACCACCTGGACAACAATTATCACCTATGACACCACCTGGACAACAATTATCACCTGTGACACCACCTGGACAACAATTATCACCTGTGACACCACCTGCACAACATTTATCACCTGTGACACCACCTGACCAACAATTATCACCTATGACACCACCTGGACAACAATTAGCACTTCTGACACCACCTGGACAACAATTATCACCTATGACACCACCTGGACAACATTTATCACCGATGACACCACCTGGACAACAATTATCACCCATGACACCACTTGGACAACAATTATCACCTATGACACCACCGGGACAACATTTATCACCTATGACACCACCTGGACAACATTTATCACCTATGACACCACCTGGCCAACAATTATCACCTATGACACCACCTGGACAACATTTATCACCTATGACACCACCTGGCCAACAATTTTCACCTATGACACCACCTGGACAACATTTATCACCTATGACACCACCGGGACAACATTTATCACCTATGACACCACCTGGACAACAATTATCACCTATGACACCACCGGGACAACATTTATCACCTATGACACCACCTGGCCAACAATTATCACCTATGACACCACCTGGCCAACAATTATCACCTATGACACCACCTGGACAACATTTATCACCTATGACACCACCTGGCCAACAATTATCACCTATGACACCACCTGGACAACATTTATCACCTATGACACCACCGGGACAACATTTATCACCTATGACACCACCTGGCCAACATTTATCACCTGTGACACCACCTGGACAACAATTATCACCTATGACACCACCGGGACAACAATTATCACCTATGACACCACCTGGCCAACAATTATCACCTATAACACCACCTGGACAACATTTATCACCTATGACACCACCTGGACAACATTTATCACCTATGACACCACCTGGCCAACATTTATCACCTGTGACACCACCTGGACAACAATTATCACCTATGACACCACCGGGACAACAATTATCACCTATGACACCACCTGGACAACAGTAAACTACCTGAAAAATGCAGACAGTAATGCAGGATTTTAAAGATGTGTGTGTGTGTGTGTTTGGGTGACTGTGTGTGTGTGCGTGTGTGTGTGTGTGTGTATGTGTGTGTGTGTGTGTGTGTGTGTTTTGTGTGTGTGTGTGTTTTGTGTGTGTGTGTGCGTGTGCGTGTGTGTGCGTGCGTGCGTGTGTGTGTGTGTGTGTGTGTGTGTGTGTGTCATTTTTACCTCCCAATCAGTGGTCACAATACGCCTCTGTTGTTATAAATCTAAAAGTTATTATATATGAAAATCACTCCAGTTATTTACATCACCTGCCCAGATTTCTCAGGTGAGTCCAAAACGTTAATTGGATATTACTAGAGCGGCGCAGCAGACGACGAGAGCGGCGCAGCAGACAACGAGAGCGGCGCAGCAGACAACATAGTTCTTTTTTTTCTCCTTCAAGTGAATGTCAAGATCCTGGTGGCTTTTTCTCTTCTGGAATTCATATACTGTATAGTGAAACCTCTATTTAAGGGACTATATGAGGAGGAAAGTCCGTTATATAGAGGGTCTGTTAGATGTGTAACCTCTATTTAACGGTCTATATGAGGAGGAAAGTCCGTTATATAGAGGGTCCGTTAGATATGTAACCTCTATTTAAGGGAGTATATGAGGAGGAAAGTCCGTTATATAGAGGGTCCGTTAGATATGTAACCTCTATTTAACGGTCTATATGAGGAGGAAAGTCCGTTATATAGAGGGTCCGTTAGGTATGTAACCTCTATTTAAGGGACGATATGAGGAGGAAAGTCCGTTATATAGAGGGTCCGTTATTTGTGAAACCTCTACTTAACGGAATACCTTTATATGGAAGGAGTGAAGGAGAGAAGGAGGGAGGGAGAGAATGAGGGGGGAGTGTTGGAGGGAGGGAGATAATGAGGGGGGTGTGTTGGAGGGAGGGAGATAATGAGGGGGGAGTGTTGGAGGGAGGGAGATAATGAGGGGGGAGTGTTGGAGGGAGGGAGAGAATGAGGGGGAGTGTTGGAGGGAGGGAGACAGAGAGGGAAGATCCAGTCAGAGGGCCTCATGGTGCTGGGGGACCTAAAAGTGGAGTGTGTTTGGCGATGCATCAAGCTCTGGCGGTCGTAAGGGAAGAGCCTCTGTGGTGATAGTGGTGGTGGTGGTGATAGTGGTGGTGGTGGTGACAATATTTGGAGCTACGTAGTGAGTATCTCTGCTTCCCCCCCCCCCTCATTCCCCCACCCCACACCACACTTCACCCCACCACCCTCACCCACCCTCACCCACACAAGTCACCAAAAACAAGACACAAAAATTTCTTCCTAGTTGAAAAAATGAGAAGAAAATTGTCTTAAATTACATAATCGCTCCAAATTATACGTCCAAATTATAACATTATATATACTGAAAAATAAAAGAAATATAAAACTATATAAACTTTGGAATTAAACTAGAAACCAAATTACTTCCTTATACTTTATTTTGTTATTTTTGGTTTGCACACTAAACAATTTGGTTGGGGTAAGTAAATAAAGGAATCTGGTTTGGAATAAAGGAGAGAGAGAGAGAGAGAGAGAGAGAGAGAGAGAGAGAGAGAGAGAGAGAGAGAGAGAGAGGGGAAAAGGGAAAAAATAGGTAATTAGCTAAATAATGAAAGTTGGGGAATTAGCCAAAGAGATGAGGGGTGCAGTTCATTGTGTTGTGATGGTGGTGAGGGGTTGTGAGGGGTGTTGTGATGGTGGTGAGGGGTTGTGAGGAGTGTTGTGATAGTGGTGAGGGGTTGTGAGGGGTGTTGTGATGGTGTGTGAGGGGTTGTGAGGGGTGTTGTGATGGTGTGTGAGGGGTTGTGAGGGGTGTTGTGATGGTGGTGAGGGGTTGTGAGGTAATTTATGCTGGTTGAGGGGAAAAGGAAAAAGGAAAGAAGAATAAAATAGAAGAGGAAGCCTTGGTTTTATTTCCTGAAGGAGGGGGTGAAGGAGGGTCTCGTAGCGGCAGGAAGATGATGACCCACAAGGAAGTCATCTGTCAACTGTTTCGATCGATTCATTTTTCACTCGTGTGGCGCAGCGCTTGAAGGTCATCTAGGTTATGTCCGCCAGCTGCATATACGCTCGTCTCGCCTTCGTCTGTCCCCTCACGCCCAAGACCCGAGTTTTTAGAAGCTGCTATAGGGTCTTATGTAGCTGTTACGGGACCATATTCCGTGTGGGGTATTTTTGTTAGCGTCTGTATTGCACTGTAGTCTGGAGTCTTTGTAACTTAGGGGTATAAACGTGGTGTGTGTGTGTGTGTGTGTGTTTTCGTTTGTTTTAGGTTAAGTCAATATATATTTTTGCGTTTCTGTCACTTTCTATTGAAGAGAATTTTTGCGTCTATACTGAAGCACCGCTACACAAATATTGATAAAACACGTATTTTTGTGGTTATTTCTTTGTCGGTATTTTTTTTCTCAGTGTTTGTATTGGTGGAGATTCACTGAACTACACAACTGCAAACATAAACCCGGAGGAAATATTGAACACTATTGAACACATTTATCTGTGGGCGAGTGGGCAGCTTCTACCTGGTGCTGGATCCAATTAGCTCACACTATTACACGTTCTCTGCTTCATGTTTCACCATCTATTTCTTTCTGAGAGAGAGTTTCTGTAGTTTATTTTTGTATTTTCTTCTTTTATTACTCCGTCGCCGCTGGCAGCCTTCACACAGCTCCGGTAAGACTTTGGTCAGGTTACCGGCCAATTTTGACGTGTTCAATGGAAAGTTTTTGTGCTTTTGCGTTTTTCACATTTTTTTCTTCTCTCCTTCTCTTGTGATTTTTCTTGGCAGAGATAAAGTTAATGGAGCTCTTTTGGTTTCATTTTGGGCCGAGTTATGTGATTAATGGATCGGAAAGTGTTATTTATGAGCGATAGAGCCCAAGGTTTTGTGTGAGGAGTTGAGTGGTGCGGGGGAGGGAGGAGCTCTGGTAGGGGTGAAGAGATCCCTTGTGTCTTACAATCGCAGAGTGACTGAGCACCTGGGTCGATACCTGACCAAATATGAGTTGTAAGAGGTCACGGGGGAGGAAAGTGTTAATAAACAATCTTAAAACTGTTAATGATATAAACTTAAGCTACGATGTGTATCTACAGGTTGTGAGGAAGACTGTGGCAGCTATCCACAAGACCTATAAGGCGCTGTGGCAATTAAAACAGGATAATGGATCGGTCGCCATAACGAGTGGTGTAAATATTTCCAGCCTTTCACTACTGGACGGGAGGACCAGGGACTAATGGTGGCCGGGCATGTTGCTTTATCCTGTGCATCATCTGGGGGAGAACTCTTGGAAGCAGACCGGAGTAATTAGCTGCTACAGTTTGCCTTTTATGATGTCAGAGAGCGTTCTTGGAAGAGTAATGATCAAGCGAGCTCCCCTATTCAGCTGTGAGGCCATCAAGCGAGCGTCTATGTAAGCTCGGCCAATGTTTGTAAACAAGCTGTTCTCAAAGGCTGGCTCCACCCGGGGACGACTGGGAAAGACTCGGCCGCGCCAGCACAGACAATAGCCTCTCAATTGATATTCTAATTAGGCAGCGTTCGTCAGCAGGGCGCCACAAAGCACGGATTCACAAATGCTATGGGTTGAAGGATAAGGTCAGGGGGTGGGGGAGGGATATTCACCCAGGCTTTCCATTCCCACAATACCGAGATTTGATTCCATTTCGTTATGTATTGTCGGTGATGTTTTGAGGGGAATCGGGTTGCCATTTGCTGCCGCCAGAGCACAATTGTACCCTTTGTTACACACCCATCTGGCAGCTAAGTCCGCCCTGGGGAGGATTTGGTAAATAGCGTCCATAACTCGTGGGATTGTGGCGTGATAGCAGCTTATATGAGAGATAAGTAATGTGTAATGAGCCACACACTGAGGCTTTATCGACGGCTGTTAATGTTTGGTGATGACGGATCTTCCTGTTATGGTCACCCGCCAGCCTGAGGGGTATATATAGTTCTATTTACTCTGTCTCTCCTTCATGTATATATGTGTGGGTATATATCTTGAGGCAGTACAGTACTCCCTCAAGGTGGTAGGGTAAGGGAAGGGAGGGAAGTGAGGGGAGGCGTAAGTGAGGTACAAGCTGTGTGTTTTCCCCTCACCTCCCTGCAACTGGGAATTAACTCTTGTTCATATTCACTTAGTAAGGTTTCCCTCCCCCTTCCCCCTTTTCTCTTCCCCCTTTCCCTCCCCCTTCCCCCCTGAGTTAAGATTCCTGTCACGCACCGCCACTGGCCCACCAAACTTTTAATTAACCGGTAACGGAAGAAATGTTACTGGGGACTAGTGGAAGGGGTGTGGTAGTAGTGATGGTGATGGTGGTAGTAGTGGTGTTGGTGGTGGTAGCAGTGGTGGTATTGGTGGTGGTGGTAGTGGTGGTGGTGGTATTGGTGGTGGTGGTGGAGGTGGTAGGGGTGATGGTGGTGGAGGTGGTAGGGGTGATGGTGGTGGTGGTGGTGATGAGAATAATGTGATGAAACAAGGAAGTAATTAAGTATAGGGATAATATAAATAGAGAAGAATAGAGAAGAAGAAGAAGAAGAAAGGGGTGGATTAAGATAGAGCTTGACAGGAAGTGGACTGTAGCCATCAGCAGGCCAGGCAGGTGGTAGGTCTCCTGTTTTGGTCTCTGTATCAATGTAATCTATATATAACGACTTGCAATCGGTTGGGTGTCGGCTTACTACTAGTGTGTGTGTGTGTGTGTGTGTGTGTGTGTGTGTGTCGGGTGATGGCAGCTGACACTCACTCATATGCCTCGTGTTGCCCTGGGCTCCTGTCAGACGAGTTTCTCTCTCCCTCTCTCTCACATCCTGGAATATCTCTCTATCTCTCCTAGTCTCTGGAATCTCGCCCCGGAACGTCACCCAATGCGTCTCTCGCTCATTAGAGATCAACAGGAGGAATGTTGTGGCTCACCATAGATGACTTAAATTCTTTGTCACACAAACACTCGTGGGACCCTCGCCTCGCCTCCTCACCTGGTCTGGAATGCCGACCCACTGGAGTTACCTCTCGCTTTAGGTCCAGTCTGAAGGTGCGAGCTGGAATGTCGTACAGGGTCGTGTTGTGGTCGTCCCCCAAGACTTATGGTCGTGGCGGAAGCTTAATCATCCGGTGGTGAATGGTGTATGATGTATGATGGATAATGTATGATGTATGAAAGTATGTTGGGACTTGTGTTGAAGGCATTTTGAGTGACGTCACGAATAAACAAGAGAGGTTTTTATGTGTCCTTACCGTTGTGTTGTTGTCTGTGTGGTGATTACCTCTGATGATGATTATGTTATGATAAGTTATGACAGCAGAAGGTAGAGCGTTGCCTTCAGACCAACACAGTGTACAACAACCTCTGGCATACAAGAACTTTAAGATACTATTGGCGTTTGTCAGGAGTGAATTATTTATATTGATACGTAGTGGAGTGTTAAGACAAAAACATCCCACAGTTGTTAATGGCGGTAATGTGGAGCAGTTATGAGGCAGCTGTGAGGGGCGGGGCGGGGAGGGGGTGCCTGGGTGTACTGGGGCCCGGCTGGGGAAGGTATCCTCCGTCGCCCCGGGAAGAGCTAGATCCTGATTGTGGCCTTGTGGGTGTTGATAAAATTTGTGCTACTGTTGTGTAGTATTAGTCAGGGCGGCGGCTAAACGTCGGCGGCTGGGACAGACATTTCCTCTGGGCTGTCTGTGGTGGAGGCTATTATATATATATACGACTAATAGCAAAAGATAACTGCTCTTTACGCATCCAACTTGATGGGTCCACAATAATTTCACTATTATCTTCAAATCAAATAGCCAGAGATGAGAGGTCGATCACAGCTGCGTCTGCTGCATTGTGGCGTGAGAGAGGTACTGTTTTGGTACCGGTTTTTGGCCTGGCGGGCATTGTGCTGCTGCCGCCCCCTGGGACTGATCCTATTCATCACTCTAGGCCTAAATCACGCAAATCTGGAGTCTCTATTGACATAAATAGGACCAAATTCTTGCGTGTTGTTTACCATAAGTGTAATCCTAGAGCAAACACCGGATTAGTGGGGCTTTAGACCACGGGGGGCGCCTCTTTCTGAGTCTACTAACGTGGGTGATCTAGGGGCCGGCGTGTGTCACGTGGTCCACTCCTAGCATGTATAGTATCAGGCAGACTGTGAGTGTGTCTAGGCCAGTGATAGGCGATCCATATTCAGACTTGAGGGAAACTATCTGATGGTGGTGGAGCACTCGGCCGCCTCCAGTGATAGGTCCATGAGTACTTTGTGTTTAGCGGGACAGGGTGTTGAGGGCTACTCGCTCCACACCCATGGAGCGACCTGTCAGATTTATAATGTAAACGTAGGTGAGTTGTTTATGGTGGACGCTGGAGAACCTCAGGTGGAGATGAACAAAGGCTACAGTGCCATTCATCAACGTGTGAAGGTCGAGCACCTGGCTATGGGAGCGTAGAGACTTGTGAAGCTAACTCCAGGTAAACTACAGGTAAGCTGCAGGTAAACTTCTATTATACACCAGGTAATCAGCAGGTAAACTCTAGGTAGGTCGTGTCCCTGACTGCGTGTGGTTGGTGTGGGGTGAGCGTCTCCCAGGCCTGTGACTTATCCTCACCGGGTCCCCCTTCACTTCATTATTCTCACCGAGCCCCACACCCCACACCCCCCACCCCCCACCCCCCACCCCCCACACTCCCCACTTGAGTTGACCTGTGATCGACACTCTGACAATGGTGGGGAGACACCCATGAAGAGGAGGGGCGAGGAAGGAGAGGGGGAGAGACACGTGGGGGGTGAGGGTGAGGGTAGGGAGAGAAAAACATATGGGGAAGGAGGGTGAGGGGAGAGCGATGGTGGGGAGACAACCATGGGGAGTGGAGATAGTTGGTACCATCACCAATTTTCGGGATCGACCTAAAATGACAGTCGGTCGTGATCCATTTGTCATCCATTGTTACTCCGCCATTTTGGGTTTATACCAGTTAGGGAAAAATTGAGTTCCTGGTGTAGATTTTTCCCTCTTTCCCACAACCATACTAATATATTTTTTCCCCTAAATCGTATATTATAACGTGTGTGTGTGTGTGTGTGTGTGTGTGTGTGTGAGATAAAGTGTGAGCCATAGATGAGAGAGAGAGAGAGAGAGAGAGAGAGAGAGAGAGAGAGAGAGAGAGAGAGAGAGAGTCTGTTAAGCACACGCAACAGGAAGGTGTTGTAAGCCTCGTCAACAAATAACAACAAGAAGCTAACATAACCATTGCTAATGAACCACGAACACAGAATCATTACCTGTATGAGACTTTCTTTTATCTCTTATCTCTCTCTTACATCTTATCCCTTATCTCTTATCTCTCTTATCTCTCTCTTACATCTTATCTCTCATCTCTCTCATCTCTCTTATCTCTCTCTTACCTCTTACCTCTCTCATCTCTCTTATCTCTTATCTCTCTCTCGCATGAATAAGAACAGTTTTGTCATACAGATAAGGGTGACATTCATTGACAATGTATAGAGAAAACATCTTTAAGGTATTACAGGTAAATGAAGGACACCTGTAAATGGTATCTACAGGTGAGGAAATATAAGAAAATGTTGATTAAGGTTGAGGGAGAAGGAAGGTGACCTGACCATCCTACCCTCTCAGCTCCCCGAGATCCTGTCCACGCTCCTCGACCTGTTAATCCCGGGTCATGTTGTCGGGATGTTCAGCTTCACTTCCACTTCACGTGCTGGTGTCTGGCAGAGGAGTATTGTGTACTTTTGTTTTTTTTTTGTTTTGAGTTGGATGATATTGTGGTATTGTGACACTGTAAAGGATGCGGTATAGTGCTGGAGAACATACCTGGATTTAACGTATTACAGGTTAATTGTATTCATTAAGGTAAGTGATGTTTACTTCCTGTGGTGACGGTGACTAGAGACTTGTGTGGCGGCGGTGCTGGCCATCAGTACGCCAGGGGGGAGGAAGGTGGTGTTTGTCCACGTCGTCTCCACAACGTCTGCAATATTTAAACGCCTGCAGTGAGTCAATAATTGGTGGGCAACCACAAGCTGCACCACACATTGGCCCCCCCCCCCCCAACCCTCTCACCCCCCTCCCCCCAGCCCCCACCCCCTCAGCCCCCACCCCCTCAGCCCCCACCCCCCTCAGCCCCCACCCCCTTCAGCCCCCACCCCTACCCCCTCTACCTCACCAGACTGTTGATCTACCTCTCTGTGACTCCAACATCCTTCCCCCACCCCACAAATGCTCCACCATCTCTCCCTCACTGCCGCCCCCACAACTACCTTCGTCAACTAGTGCCCATGAAGTATAATGTCCACCTTAACTCCTCCACCTTGCATACCAGTTCCTGCATGGCTGTCTATCGCCTCACCTCCAGACAGACAGACAGACTACAGCTACAACACCTTCTTATCTTTACCACCTGTCAGAGCATAGTGTCTTACCGTTCACTGGTGAGGTAGGAAGAGACCACCACATCAACTCTGCTGGCCACGAGAAGAGACCCTCGTTAAAACACCTTCCTCATAAAACAAACTCAGTCATCATGCTCGTACTTCCAACAAACGCTCTTTAGTAAAACAGTCTTAAAAAAAATATGATCATAAGAGTGAAAAAAATGTTTCTCAGGGGAAAAAAGTTTCTCATTAATGCGATAACAGTGTTGCTCATGAAGGTTGACCCCGTGATAAATGTTACCCTCAGCTCAGGTGATGAACGACCTATATCAAGACCTGCTACCTCCTCCTTCAACCTCCGCCTTCTCCTCCTTCATCCTCCACCTTCTCCTCCTTCAACCTCCACCATCTCCTCCTTCAACCTCCACCTTCTCCTCCTTCAACCTCCACCTTCTCCTCCTTCAATCTCCACCTTCTCCTTCTTCAACCTCCACCTTCTTCTTCAACCTCCACCTTCTCCTCCTTCAACCTCCACCTTCTCCTCCTTCAACCTTTCCACCACCAAACAGTAATCACCCTAACCTAACCTAACCTAACCTAACCTAACCTAACCTACTGTTGAGTATTGACAGTGAAGGAGTTACCCATAAAACACACTCCCGTGAGACAGACTGGTAACAAGCAGTAGTGTAGTTGACTCCATTGGCTAACTGACCCACTACACCGAGTTCTGTTAGTGTGTGTGTGTGGGAGAGGAATGAAGGGTTGGGGAAGTGAGGAAAGTGAGAGGGGAGAGTATGAGAGAGAGAGGTGAGATAGGGATGAGAGTGTAGTGGAGTGAACGATACGAGTAAGAGAGGGAAGTAAGAGATGAGAGATGGCAGCAGTGAGAGGTGAGAGAGGGATGAGAGTGGAGTGAGAGATGAGAGTAAGAGAGGGAAGTGAGAGGTGAGAGATGGCAGCAGTGAGAGGTGAGAGAGGGATGAGAGTGTAGTGGAGTGAACGATACGAGTAAGAGAGGGAAGTGAGAGGTGAGAGATGGCAGCAGTGAGAGGTGAGAGAGGGATGAGAGTGGTATATGTCATGATGCTTTATACTGTGAGTGTTATCATGGGGCTGAGAGACGAGGCAGACAAGACCTCTTCAAGATGATGATAACGAGGCTCTCTCTACCTCCCCCTCCCTCTTCCCCCCCCCTCTTCCTTCCTCTCCCTCTCTCTTCCACCTCCTCCTCCTTCCCCTCTCCCTCCTCCTCCATCTCCTCACAAACTTCATTTATTTCGCCAATTCTTCCTCACCTTTCTTATTTTCTTTACTTTATTATATTTTATTACTATTCCCTATTTATTGATTTATTCACTTATTTATTTGTCTTTATTTAGTTGTTTATGGATTGTAAAGTTTATATGTTTACATGGTTAGGGAGAGTTATGACGTCACTCGATGTTTATGTTGTTACTTAATGATGATAAAAACATCTTTGGTGTTTGGAAGACGAGTTAACCCTTTGATTATTTTAACACAGGTTTACTTAATACGTGTTAGAGGGAGACTGTTTCTGTGTTCCTTCCTTCCTTCCTTCCTCCATCCATCCCTTCCTTCCTTCCTTCCTTCCATCCATCCATCCATCCATCCATCCATCCATCCTCTCTCTCTCTCTCTCTCTCTCTCTCTCTCTCTCTCTCTCTCTCTCTCTCACACGGTGTTTACGCCCAGACTTTGTGGTTTTAATTGTTATTTATGGTAACAAGGGACCAATTAAAGCGTTTCTTATCACGGTGCCGTCAGTTGGTATAAATGACGCCAGGAACCTCTGACCTGTCGAGCTGTGTGTGTGTGTGTGTGTGTGTACGTACATATGGGAACTCACACTATATGCCGTCCGCGTCTCGTCTGCTGATAATGAAGTGATGTCTCTAGTGAAGTACACACACACACACACACACACACACACACATGAATGGCGTCCTTCAGTACTACTCCTCCTCAACCGACCTCGGGGGAAGGACGAGGAGGAGGTGGAGAGGAAGGAGGAGGAGGGGGGGGGCGAGGAAGGAGAGGGGCACAAAAACAGGTGGGGAGGGTCGTGTTGTGCCGGACAGTCCATTATGAGGTGTTAATGATCCTTGCCGCCCTATGCCACCCACCCCCTGCCACTCACCACACCACCACAACCACCCACCACACCCCGCCACCCATCACACCTCGCCACCCACCACACCTCGCCACCCACCACACCCCAGTCCCAGTTCTCTCCTTCTCTTGCACTGTTTCTCCTGCTGGTGCTGCTACAGGAGTTGTCAGCCTTACACACACACACACACACACACCCATCACCACCTGCTTGCCACTAGACTCTCTGGATAAAATTTAATCTGGTAAGCTAAACACACTTGATATCACTAGTAAAATAATGTTTGTATATGTAGCTCCTTCACACACGACACATATGTAGCTCCTTCACACACGACACATATGTACCTCCTTCACACACGACACATATGTAGCTCCTTCACACACGACACATATGTAGCTCCTTCACACACGACACATATGTAGCTCCTTCACACACGACACATATGTAGCTCCTTCACACACGACACATATGTAGCTCCTTCACACACGACACATATGTACCTCCTTCACACACGACACATATGTACCTCCTTCACACACGACACATATGTAGCTCCTTCACACACGACACATATGTACCTCCTTCACACACGACACATATGTAGCTCCTTCACACACGACACATATGTAGCTCCTTCACACACGACACATATGTACCTCCTTCACACACGACACATATGTAGCTCCTTCACACACGACACATATGTAGCTCTTTCATACACGACACATATGTACCTCCTTCACACACGACACATATGTAGCTCCTTCACACACGACACATATGTAGCTCCTTCACACACGACACAAATGTAGCTCCTTCACACACGACACATATGTAGCTCCTTCACACGACACTTGGTAGGTGAGAGAACGTAGCAGAATCGATGTTCAGTTAATGCTACTTAACCTTAAATCACAAACACCACTATAGTGAGGTTAAGGAGTCAATCACCACCTCTACTTTGCTTAATAACACGTAAATAACAAATACAAAAGATCACAGGGCCTTGGTTAGGTTTGGTTAGGTTTGGTTAGGTTAGGTTTGGTTAGGTTTGGTTAGGTTAGGTTTGGTTAGGCTAAGTTTAGTTAGGTTTGAT
>CAUDMG010003450.1:542500-565000 GCA_958450375.1 Homarus gammarus
GTGAGGTGGTGGGTGAGGGAGGGAGGTGGGGGTGAGGGAGAGAGGAGAGGTGAGGGTGTGGGAAGGAGGGAGGGAGGTGAGGTGGTGGGTGAGGAAGGGAGGTGAGGGTGAGGGAGAGAGGCGAGGTGAGGGTGTGGGAATGAGGGAGGGAGGTGAGGTGGTGGGTGAGGGAGGGAGGTGGGGGTGAGGGAGAGAGGCGAGGTGAGGGTGTGGGAATGAGGGAGGGAGGTGAGGTGGTGGGTGAGGGAGGGAGGTGGGGGTGAGGGAGAGAGGAGAGGTGAGGGTGTGGGAAGGAGGGAGGGAGGTGAGGTGGTGGGTGAGGAAGGGAGGTGAGGGTGAGGGAGAGAGGCGAGGTGAGGGTGTGGGAATGAGGGAGGGAGGTGAGGTGGTGGGTGAGGGAGGGAGGTGGGGGTGAGGGAGAGAGGCGAGGTGAGGGTGTGGGAATGAGGGAGGGAGGTGAGGTGGTGGGTGAGGGAGGGAGGTGAGGGTGAGGGAGAGAGGCGAGGTGAGGGTGTGGGATGGAGGGAGGGAGGTGAGGTGGTGGGTGAGGGAGGGAGGTGGGGGTGATGGAGGAAGGCGAGGCAGTGTGTAGACTAAAACATTTCTCTCTAATATTTTTGTTTTTGTAGTTTTTAAATTGGAAGCAAATATATTCCTGAGAGTTTAAAATTACAATTACTTTATATAAACACTATTATGTATGTATATTAAGCTACTATGTATTCTATATATATAAAAATCTACATAGGTTTTATATGTAAGAATATTAAAACCCAAACCAGCATAATAACGAGGTTGTCTATACTAAACGACCATTATAGTTGGAAATGACAAGTGTACGTCTCTAGCAATAAACAGTTTATATGGCAAGGTACAGTACATTATATTAGCCTTATAATATAGCGAATAGGAACAAGTTTATTGATCAGAAAGTCAGATATATAGACAGAGTATATAGCTTCCTCACTACTTACTGTTATAAAAAAATTAAATAATAATTCCTTCAGGTTAAATCCTCGTTAGCCAGGTATTCTCCAGGTGTTACATAATGAGTTGCGTTACCTGGATAAAATTTTGGACTGGGTTATATGACGTAATTATATATATTTTTGTATTTTTTTAGGTTATAGAATCACTAATATTTTTATGTTGTTGCAGGTATGAACACCACAGTGGCTCATCCACCAGACTGCCTCCCGATCTTCAGCTACCCCGCCTGCCAGGTTGTCTGTGTTAAGTTAATAATATAATTTCCTCTATTTTACTGTGTGTGTGTGTGTGTGTGTGTGTGACGCAGTATTGTACAGCCAACGTAACCAAATCCTAGATGCGTCACCAGGACCTTCCTCTCTCCCTCTCACTCTTCCTCCCTCCCTCCCTCACTCTCCCTCACCACCAACATTATAATGACCTAACAATCCATGTGCAGGATGGTGGTGCTGTTCTGGCCAGGAATTTTTGCTTATCATTCTTACACCACCTCCTCCTCCTTCCCCCCCCCCTCCCCCACCTCACTTCTGGCCAAACTAGCTCCTCCTCCTGCAACACCTCCCTTCCTCCCCCTCCTCCTCGACCTTCTCCTTCCCTCCCCCCCCACTCCTTTCCTTGCCACATCTGGTTCCTCTTCCTCCTCCTTATCCAATCTGTCTCTCTTCCTCCTTCACCTCTTCCTCATCTCCTTCTACTCTGTTTCTTCTTATTTTTCTTCCTTCTCTGCTCTTCTGGACACATCTACCTACCCCTCCCCACCTTCTTCAACCTCTCCCTCACCCACCTATCTCGTCTCTTCCCCCCTTCCCTCCTCCTCATCTCTCCCCACCCCTCCTTCTTCCTCCCCTACCCACCTACCCCCTGCCTCTTCCTCCCCCACCCACCCACCCCCTGCCTCTTCCTCCCCCACCCATCTACCCCTCCCCCCTCTCTATTTTTGTCCAGTTTATCACCGTTCTTTTGTAATTAATCTCAACTCTTGTACCTTCGTGAGATACCGGACATAACTAGAGGGACCAGTCGATACTATTCCTTTACCTGTTAAAAAGTTTAGTGAAGGGAGTAATATTTTTAGTCTCGGGTGTGGCTGTGAGAGAGGGAGGGGAGAGTGTGTGGGGGAGAGTGTGTGAGGGAGAGTGTGTGAGGGAGAGTGTGTGGGGGAGAGTGTGTGAGAGAGGGGAGTGTGTGTGAGGGAGAGTGTGTGAGGGAGAGTGTGTGAGTGGAGGGGAGAGTGTGTGGGGGAGAGTGTGTGAGGGAGGGGAGTGTGTGTGAGGGAGAGTGTGTGTGAGGGAGAGTGTGTGAGGGAGGGGTTTGTGTGAGGGAGGGGAGTGTGTGAGGGAGGGAGAGTGTTTGAGGGAAGGGAGTGTGTGAGGGAGGGGAAGTGTGTGTGAGGGAGGGGAGTGTGTGTGAGGGAGAGTGTGTGAGGGAGGGGTTTGTGTGAGGGAGGGGAGTGTGTGAGGGAGGGGAGTGTGTGAGGGAGGGGAGTGTGTGAGGGAGGGGAGTGTGTGAGGGAGGGGAGTGTGTGAGGGAGGGGTTTGTGTGAGGGAGGGAGAGTGTGTGTGAGGGAGGGAGAGTGTGTGTGAGGGAGAGTGTGTGAGGGAGGGGAGTGTGTGAGGGAGGAGAGTGTGTGTGAGGGACGGGAGTGTGTGAGAGGGAGGGAGAGTGTTTTAGGGAGAGTGTGTGAGGGAGGGAGAGTGTGTGAGGGAGGGGAGTGTGTGAGGGAGGAGAGTGTGTGTGAGGGAGGAGAGTGTGTGTGAGGGAGGAGAGTGTGTGTGAGGGACGGGAGTGTGTGAGAGGGAGAGTGTGTGAGGGAGAGTGTGAGGGAGGGGGAGTGTGTGAGAGAGTGTATGAAAGTGAGTGTGTGTGTGTGTGAGTGTGTGAGACTGTATGAGAGTGTGTTAGAGTGTGTAATATAGTAGTTAACATTAATATAACATAAAGCTCATTTGTCCAGGGGGGGAGAGAGGGAGGGAGGGAGGGGGATTTTTGGGTCATTTGGCCTTATGCTTATTACCTTGGGCTAATTATGACCAACTGGCGGCAAAGAACGGCCAAAGTTTGGTAATATTCTCAGCAAGACGATGGTGACCGGGAGGAGGATGATGGCGGGAGGAGAATGTTGACGGGAGGAGGAGGATGAGGAGGAGGATGATGGCGGGAGGAGAATGTTGACGGGAGGAGGAGGAGGAGGAGGAGGAGGATGGTGGGAGAAGGAAAGGAATGTTACGCTACCGGGATGAGGAGGAGGTTCAGGAGGGAGATGCAGCGAGCGGGGTGAGCGGGAGGAAGGTGGTCAGCCGGTGTTTACCCTGACGAGCGCTGTGGGACCTCACCTCCACCTGAGCACCATCACCACCGTCATTATCTGTCTCAAGGGCCCCTGATACCGCTTATCACGGCTAGGGAAGGGAAGGGGGGAGGGGAAAGAGGGAGAACATGCAGGCAGAAGGGAGAGGAAGGGTAGGAAGGAGGGGGAAAGTTGGTATGAGTAAGGTTGACACTGGAAGGAAGGAAGGAAGGAAGGAAGGAAGAGGTGTTAGGGGGAGAAGGATTGTTGAAAGGAATTGGCACTGAGGGAGAGAAGGAAAGAAGGACACTGAGGGGAAGGATGAGGAGGGGTAGATAATGGCACTGGGTGGGGGGGGGAGGGGGGTGGACGTACGCCCGAGATACATCTGGGGGGAGGGAACTAAAACACAGGTGGATCATGTTCACACCTGGATTCCTACCACACCATAGTCTCCTTCCTCTTGTTCCTACCGTGTGTGTGTGTGTGTGTGTGTGTAGTCTATATGTCTGTCTGTCCAGTGTCAAGTGTTGTGTGTGTGTGTGTGTGTGTGTGTGTGTAGTCTATGTGTCTGTCTGTCCAGTGTTAAGTGTTGTGTGTGTGTGTGTGTGTGTGTGTGTGCGTGTGTGTGTGTCCAACGTCGATTTATATTGCTGGTAATTTACATACAATACTTTATATATAAACTGTATGTTAATTTATACTCCTATTGCTTCATGTGTAAAATGTATATTTATTTATTTAGGCTGTATGTATGAATAACCGTATAATATGTAAGTTTATCTATATACACACACACAATGCATTATGTATAAATAGTACATATATCAGTTTATATATCATACATCATACATAAACAGTACAGTATGTCACTTTATACACACCATAAAGTTTGTCATCATATTCAATAGTGTGCTGTGTATGTATTTCCTCTCGCATATGTTGTTTTATATTTTCACAGTAACATTAAAGGTAAATTCTCATAGTGTAGCACCTGGCCAGCTGTTCCCATCGTTTTATGCAAATTGCTTTAGCTGGACCAGATTTTTTTTTTTTTTATGCCAGTTAAATCGTTAATATATACAAACAAAATCACAAACACGGTGCCGAAAGAGAAGCCGTGACGAGGTGTGTGTGTGTTTGGGGGAGGTGGGGGGGGGCGGTGTGGTGAGAGAGAGAGAGAGAGAGAGAGAGAGAGAGAGAGAGAGAGAGAGAGAGACTTCCTATAGTGTCATAAGTCGTTGGTAAATTTTGAAGTAACTGTTGGGTGATGTTGTTTGCTGTGTCGTAAAGCAACTCTCTTGAAGCATTTATTGTGTTCGTGAGATGAGGCTTTGTGAGGCTTAAGACTGACTAATGTTTCTCGAGATTAAAGACCTGTTTGTGTATTATCATAGGTATATTTACAGGTATTTTCTATTGGTATATTCTTCCCCTAAAACACTCGTCTCTCTCTCTCCCCCACTTGTGTCTAGGAAAACCTCACGCCTCACGATGGACCTTGGAAGTGAGTTGGCTGGGGGTAGAAAACAGGTATAAATTTCCTACGGCCTCAGGGACTAGGTTTCGATCTCCTGGCAATAGCAAAGAGTCGCCTGGTGTCTCTGTGACCGCCTGTGGGTGTTGGATAAGTTTCGCTGGCGGTGCTGGGAAGAGAAAGCCATTATTTTGATAAACACGTTGGGTTCTGTAGGTAGTGTTAAGGCATTGTTGGTGGTGTGTGAGCAGAGAGTAGTTGTCTTGAAGGGGTGAGTTTGTGTTGCTGTTGGTGAGTGTTGGTGAGGTGTAGGTGTTGTTTTCATGAAAGCTGAAGTACAATAGTGTGTACTTAAAGGTGTAATATAAGGTGTACTCTAGGGTGTACTGTAGGGTGTACTCTTAGGTGTACGTCAGTAGTAACCAGCGTGTGGCAGCCTCCAGAACACAGCACCAACCTGGCGTTATAAACTCTCTATTTTAACTCACTATTTTTCATTGATTTTTTTTTGGGTGGAGGTCGGTGGATTATGTTACCGGCCTCTGTTTATCCTCCTTCCCTCGTCCGCTACACACCTGTATCCTGTGTTGTGTGATGCTGTGTTGTGCTGTGATGTTTTGCTGTGTTGTCTTCTTGTTTTATGAGAGAGAGAGAGAGAGAGAGAGAGAGAGAGAGAGAGAGAGAGAGAGTTATTTTAGTAGGACACACACACACACACACACACACACACACACACACACACACACACACACACACACACACACACACACACTACCCACCTCCCGTTTTCTTTAAGGTAATAATAAGATAATAAACATCAGGGTTCATCCACTCCAAAAATTTTTCACACTAAATGAAATATCGTTCAAGATTTCATCATGTTAAGTGTTGTGTTTATATTTGGGTCTCATTAGCGATATTAATGGTGGTGTGTGGGGGGGTTAGGTTAGGATGGGTTAGGTTAGGTTAGGTTAGGTTAGGTTAGGTTAGGAGGGTCAACCACACAACCTTACATTCACTCCCAGCTGTGACGTCACTTGCAAACTACACCAAACTATTTATTCAGCGGTAGGGTGAAGGTAGGGGAGTGGGGGGGGGAGACGAGGCATGGTGAGGGGGAGATAGGGAGGGAGGAGGGGGTAGTGGGGGGTGGAGGACTGAAGAGGGCTGATGCAAGTAGTCTGGCAGAGAGATTTGGGCAGGAAGGTAGAAAGACAAGAAGGCAGACAGGTAAAAAAACAGACAGGTAGAAGGCAGACAGACAGACATATAGACATAATGATCTTTACCTGGGTGAGCGTAAGGGCTAAGAGAGAGAGAGAGAGAGAGAGAGAGAGAGAGAGAGAGAGAGAGCCGTCTGTGGTCAAGGGCAATAGAGGAAGAAGAAGACTCAAAGGGCAAGGGGAAAGAAAAGAAGAGGGAGAGAACAAGAGGAAGAGTACAAGAAGAATCAAAGGGCAAGAGGGAGGGAAAGAGGACGCCCATCACGAAGGCTTGTAGCAAAACACCCGCCATGTTTAGACGGGCCCGAGTTCATTACGTTTTTGTCAGGGTGGAGGAACTAGTGGACGGACGGGACGGGACGGACGGGAAGGGACGGGACGGGACGGACGGAGGGGGGGGGGGAGGTTGGAGGATGGAGGAAGGGAAGGAGAGGGAGAGAAACGATGATTGTAAAGAGGAGAAAGAAGAGACGAAAAGAGTGAAGAAACAATGATGGAAAAGGAGAGAGAGAGAGAGAGAGAGAGAGAGAGAGAGAGAGAGAGGAAGTTGTTTGTGTGCACGAATGAGTTACACAGCTCCTTCAGTAAGTTACAGCTGCACAAGTAACAGCTGTATGGGTGAGTTACAGCTGCATGAATAAGGTACAGCTGCGTGAGTGAGTTACAACGGTATCCAGGTGTTAGTGTGCGTGTGGGCGTTGTTACTGTGTGGACCAGTTTATGTGGCAGCAATGTTTGTGTGTTTTTGTGCGTGCGTAAATGAGTGTCTGTTTTGGCGTGATGCAATTCGTTGTCAGGTTTTGTGCGTGTGTGGGTTTTTAGTTGTTGTTGAGTGATTGTGCGGGGATTTTTGCGTGCACGTAGTTTTGTGGTTGCGTAATGCAGGGTTGTGTGTGTGTGTGTGTGTGTGTGTGTGTGTGTGTGTGTATACAAGTGATAATTTGCATCAGTGTGCTTGTTTTTTTTACTGAATGTGTGTGCAGGGGGTAAGTTTGGGTGGAAGGGCGTGGTGAAGGATGGGGCAGGGCGGAAGGGCGTGGTGAGGAGGGTGAGGGAGGGTGGATGGAATAGGGGGTGGAAGGGAGGACGAAGGGAGTAAAGGGTGATGTAGGGCAGAGGAGTGTGGTGAGGGAGAGAGGGGTGAGGGAGAGGTTGGGGTGAGGGAGGGTGGATGGAATAGGGGGTGGAAGGGAGGACGAAGGGAGTAAAGGGTGATGTAGGGCAGAGGAGTGTGGTGAGGGGTGAGGGAGAGAGGGGTGAGGGAGGGGTGAGGGAGAGAGGGGTGAGGGAGGGGCGTGGCGGGCTGGGAGTATCACTAATGGAAGTGGTGGTAGACGTAAAACCAAGATGTCTGTGAGGGCCAGTTAAGAGGGTGAAACTGGCGGCGTGTGAGATTATTAATCACACGGCTTTTAGGAATGTTGATTGTGGTGCTGGTGGTGTATTTGGGGGCGGGGGGGGTGGGTGTGTGGTAGTAGTGGTAGTGGTGTTGTGGTAGTTGTACTCTACTTTTGTTATATTAATTTTCATTCCTACACTGTTCCTCCTCCTGCTACACTGTTCCTCCTCCTGCTACACTGTTCCTCCTCCTGCTACACTGTTCCTCCTCCTGCTACACTGTTCCTCCTCCTGCTACACTGTTCCTCCTCTTGCTACACTGTTCCTCCTCCTGCTACACTGTTCCTCCTCCTGCTACACTGTTCCTCCTCCTGCTACACTGTTCCTCCTCCTGCTACATTGTTCCTCCTCCTGCTACACTGTTCCTCCTCCTGCTTCACTGTTCCTCCTCCTGCTACACTGTTCCTCCTCCTGCTACACTGTTCCTCCTCCTGCTACACTGTTCCTCCTCCTGCTACACTGTTCCTCCTCCTGCTACACTGTTCCTCCTCCTGCTTCACTGTTCCTCCTCCTGCTACACTGTTCCTCCTCCTGCTACACTGTTCCTCCTCCTGCTACACTGTTCCTCCTCCTGGTACACTGTTCCTCCTCTTGCTACACTGTTCCTCCTCCTGCTACACTGTTCCTCCTCCTGCTACACTGTTCCTCCTCCTGCCACTCTGTTCCTCCTCCTGCTTCACTGTTCTTCCTCCTGCTACACTGTTCCTCCTCCTGCTACACTGTTCCTCCTCCTGCTACACTGTTCCTCCTCCTGCTACACTGTTCCTCCTCCGGCTACACTGTTCCTCCTCCTGCTTCACTGTTCCTCCTGCTTACTGCTTCTACTGTTTGTGTTGACACCATAACCTGTTCACCACCAGATGGTCAACACATTAGATTAAGTTGAGGTTTTCTTCAAGTTTCTGATCTTCTCAAATGATGTAAATGTATTAAGGATTATTCTGCTGTTTTGGGAGGGGAATATTTACGAAATTTTGGCCATTCTAGAGGACTCATATTTTTTTCCTTGACCTCACACCGACGTGATGCTAGAGCCACCCTTAACCTTTCTGACCCCGGTTAACATAGTGCCATAATTAAACCCCTCCCCCTTTCTCCTCGCCCCTTCAACCTCCTCACATCCCCAACACCTATCCCCACACCCTTCCACACACCCCCACCCCACTCTCCACCTCCCCCACATCCTTCCACACACCCCCACCCCACTCGCCATCCCCTTACCCCCCTCCTCCCACACCCCCCCTCACCAACAATAACATAAGCTCCTCTGGTCAGAAAGTTTCCTCAAATTAAGAGAACTCCACAGCCCCGTCAAGACACTTTTCTCAATTGTGTTGTGGAGTGTAAGTTAGTGTCTTGGTAAAACACTGTGGCCTTACCTCACCGCCACGATTTATGGCTCCTCCCCCCCCTCCCCCTGTATGGTGTCTCCGTTCCTCACCACACACACACTACACACATTTTAAGATCCTGTTTATTTTTCGAGTTCCTTAGTATCGATCAAAAGCATGTTGGTATAACCTAAACTTCACACCTGTACGTACCTGTGTACTTACCTGAAAACCTCACACCTGTACTTTAAACCTCACACCTGTACTTTAAACCTCACACCTGTACGCACCTGTATGAAAGACGGAAATTTTAAGACCTAGGATATATTTTCTAGGCCTTTTCTTTACGTTATGAACAATATATCTTAACACATCTCACAGCAACAAACGAGTGTTGTCTTATACGTGGACGGTGAAACAACTTTTTAGTTTTGCTTCCTGTCACTCGCTTGTTTTGGGTGTTTTATGGCGTTCAGTACTGGTGTTGGGAGACTTGAGATATGTACACACGGTTGTTGTTGTTATTGTGGTTGTTTTTGTTGTTGTTGTTGTTGTTATTGTGGCTGTTTTTGTTGTGGTTGTGGTTGTTGTTGTTGTTGTTGTTGATTAGGACATAGAATTCTGTGACTTTCCTTAACACGATCATAAACAAAACACACCTTCATGTCTCCTTGAATTCGATGACAACAAAATCTAAATCAAGGAACTAAGCTCGTGTCAGGTGGTGGAGATAATTAAGCTTGGGTCAGAAGGCGGAGATAACTAAGCTTGGTTCAGGAGGTGGAGATAATTAAGCTTGTGTCAGGTGGTGGAGATAACTAAGCTTGGGTAAGGTGGTGGAGATAACTAAGCTTGAGTCAGAAGGTGGAGATAACTAAGCTTGGGTCAGGTGGTGGAGATAATTAAGCTTGGGTCAGGAGGTGGAGATAACTAAGCTTGGGTCAGAAGGTGGAGATGACTAAGCTTGGGTCAGGAGGTGGAGATAATTAAGCTTGTGTCAGGTGGAGATAACTAAGCTTGAGTCAGAAGGTGGAGATAACTAAGCTTGGGTCAGAAGGTGGAGATAACTAAGCTTGGTTCAGGAGGTGGAGATAATTAAGCTTGTGTCAGGTGGTGGAGATAACTAAGCTTGGGTAAGGTGGTGGAGATAACTAAGCTTGAGTCAGAAGGTGGAGATAACTAAGCTTGGGTCAGGTGGTGGAGATAATTAAGCTTGGGTCAGGAGGTGGAGATAACTAAGCTTGGGTCAGAAGGTGGAGATGACTAAGCTTGGGTCAGGAGGTGGAGATAATTAAGCTTGTGTCAGGTGGAGATAACTAAGCTTGAGTCAGAAGGTGGAGATAACTAAGCTTGGGTCAGAAGGTGGAGATAACTAAGCTTGGTTCAGAAGGTGGAGATAATTAAGCTTGGGTCAGAAGGTGGAGATAACTAAGCTTGGGTCAGGTGGTGGAGATAACTAAGCTTGGGTCAGAAGGTGGAGATAACAAAGCTTGGTTCAGACGGTGGAGATAACTAAGCTTGGGTCAGGTGGAGATAATTAAGCTTAGGTCAAGTGTAGATGGCCGTAATTACCCTGAAGCCATTGTCAGGTAAACGCCAGGTGGGATACGCCAGTGTTTTTCGTCTTCAGTTTTCTGCCCTCGAGAGATGATGTGAATCGCTTGTCACTTCAGCATTATGTCGTCACGAATTATACGGTACACATGCAAATTATACGGTACACACACGAATTACACGGTGCACACACGAACGACACGGTACACACACGAATTACACTATACACACACGAATTACACTATACACACACACACAAGAATTACACGGTACACATGAAATACACGGTACACATGAACTACGCGGTACACACACACAAACTACACGATACACACACACGAACTACACACGAATCTCTTACTTTAAATTCGTGTCGATTAAGTTTATAACACGTTAACATATAGCTGCTAAGGTCATCAGGTCACGATGGTATGTTGTGTGACCTCTAATAACCTGAGGGGGAGAAGATACAGGTATTGAATGAAGGTAAAATGATTGTTGATGCTTGTGTTGTGACAGGGGTAGTGACATGCTGAGGGAGAGGGACGGAGAGGTGATGAGAGATGCTGGGAAAGATGAGAGGGATGCTGGGAGAGGATGAGAGGTGAGGGAAAGGAGATGAGAGATGCTGGGAAAGGATGAGAGGGAGGGATAGGAGATGGGAGATGCTGGGATAGGATGAGAGGGATGGAAAAGAGATGAGAGGGAGGGAAAGGAGATGAGAGATGCTGGGAAAGGATGAGAGGGAGGGATAGGAGATGGGAGATGCTGGGATAGGATGAGAGGGATGGAAAAGAGATGAGAGGGAGGGAAAGGAGATTAGAGATGCTGGGATAGGATTATGAGAGATGGTGGAAAAGGATGAGAATAACCAAATTGAGATGAGATACTGGGAGAGGATGAGAGAAGGGGAGAGAGAGATAGTTGTCAATTTACAAAGTGGTTCACCTGCAGCCCCTCCATCAGGAGTTTGACCTACAGGTAATATTATCGTGTTATGGAGGAAGTTGGGAGTGTTGAAATGTTGTGTGTAGGAGTTTTGACATAGGAGTGGCAGGTGAGACAAGCAGGTGAGGGAAGGAGGGAGGGAGGGATGGAAGGAGGGAGGGAGGGATGGAGGGAGGGAGGGAGGGAGTGAAGGAGGTGAGGGATGGAGGGAGGGAAGGTGAGGCAGGCAGGTGAGGGAAGGAGGGAGAGAGGGAGGGAAGGTGAGGGAGGGAGGGAGGGAAAGTGTTATGTTGTTTTGGAGTTAGGTGTTACTTCCTTCCCTTTTCTTTCACCCTTTCTCCTTCTTTCACTTGTCTATTTCCCTCACTTCTCCTTCTCCACCCCATTATTCTATATCTCTTCTCTTTTATCTTCCCCTATTCTTACACCTCCTCTCTTCCTCTTCCATTAACTCCTACTACTGTTCCTCTTGTTCTTACATCTGTTGCATCTTCTCATGTTCTTAGGAAGGAGTGAGGGTGAGGGGTGAGGTGGGGGAGTGAGTCACCTCCCTCACCCTCACTCTCTTCCTCAAGGGGGGGGGGGGGGGTACAGTAGACGGTGGCTAATTTGCATATATCTATCTATGGCTGTTTACACCATTATTTACTTTAATAATTAACGAATGGATAATAAATGAATAAATAAAGATAAATACGAGAAATAAATAATGTATGTGGATGTGTTGTGTGTGTGTGTGTTTGTGTGTGTGTGTGTGTGTGTTGTGTGTGTGTGACTCAAGGGTCTTCTGGTGGTAGAGAGACTTGAGCCTTGAGCAGGGACAGAGGCAGTAGTCAGTGGTCCTTGAATTGACTAAAAAGTTATCTGTAATTACGGCAACTACTCAGAAATGTACCCTATTATTACTGCTGGTGTGTGTGTGTGTGTGTGTGTGTGTGTGTGTGTGTGTGTCAGTAAGTATGTCATCGTGTTTCTCCTTTGTTTACACATTCAATTTGTTGTTGTGTTTTCTTTGATGACTCCCCAGGAACCCACCCAGACCCCACTCCAAAACCCACTCCCACCCCACCCCAGGACTTACCACCCACAAGACCCACCCTCAGGACCCACCCAAAACCCATTCCCAGCACCCGCATCTGATGGAACCTGATGAGAATATACACAGGAAAAAAATATATAAAGTGCGATAGAAAATAAGTGGCTATTTTACATACATGGAGAGAGAGAGAGAGAGAGAGAGAGAGAGAGAGAGAGAGAGAGAGAGAGAGAGAGAGAGAGACGTCTAGTTAATGTGTGAGTTTGAAATACCTGTACCTATAACCTAGACACTGATAACCTGTGTACAAAAAAAAAAAAAAGAAAATACCTGAACACCTCGAGAAATAATTACCTACATGTGCGAGTGTTCATTACCTGGAGGTGAGAGGCAGTACCTGGTGGATTGATTGGCGTCTACTCACTACTCTCACGCCACTTAAATCTCAAGTCAATAATCGTGCAAGTCATTAGTTCTTGGTGTCACTGATTTTGCTTCTCACTGAATTAGAGGTTATTGGTAGTGGTTATATGATGACAATGGTACGTGTATTTTTTTTTTTTTTTAATGGTGATGGTGAGAATGGTGGTGTTGATATTAGTGGTGGTGAATAATAGGAATGGTTGCGTCTTTGCTACCCACAACAACATTATTGCCGCTACCCACACCACCACCACCACCACCTCTACCCACACCACCCACACCCACACTACAATCCACCCACACCGTTGCCCACACCATCACCACCCACACCCACACTACCATCCTCCCACACCACCACCGCCCACACCCACACCGCCGCCCACACCACAAACACTAGGGGCGGATGTGGGTGTGTTTTTTGCCACCCCTATCGTAGTTCCCACGACCTAACAAAGTTCATGATTAAGTGCATATCTCGCATCCGGAGCCCCAACCGTGATTGACGTGTGGGCCAACCCATGACGGCGGCGGGCATGTGGGTAGTGTGGGTAGATGAGGAAAAGGGGAGAGAGAGGGAGGGGGGGTAGATGTAGGTGTGTAAGGTAAGGATGCACCTAGATATATGTATGTATGTATGTATGTATGTATGTATGTATGTATTTTAGTAACATTAGAGGCGTACACATCCAAGACATTACGACCAATATTATTTTCAGTTCTCTTTAACACCTCAAATAGCTTCTCCGTCATGGTGGTCAGCTAATGGTTCCTGATACGGTAAAGGACTACTCCCAGGCCCCGCACACACCTGCATTGTCTCTCACTGCACAAAGGAACCTGTATTTTTCACTGGATGTGGCTTTCAGTGACGGCCCGATGCATTGAGAACTCACTGTATGGTGGAGAGAGAGAGAGAGAGAGAGAGAGAGAGAGAGAGAGAGAGAGAGAGAGGTGTGTGTGTGTGTGGGGGGGGGGGTTGGTGTGTGTGTGGGGGGGGTGGGGGGGTTGGTGTGTGTGTGTGGGGGGGTTGGTGTGTGTGTGGGGGGGTTGGTGTGTGTGTGGAGGGGGTTTGGTGTGTGCGTGTGTGGGGGGGTTTGGTGTGTGTGTGTGGGGGGGGTTGGTGTGTGTGGGGGGGGGGGGGTTGGTGTGTGTGGAGGGGGGTGGGAGGGGGGTGTCCTACTGAAGCATTCCTGCGTGTATCAATGTAAAGCGTTCGTGGCCACCAAGTTCGTCCCACATTCTTTGTAGTTGGTGGGTTGTCGTGTGTGGTGGTGCGTGTAGAGGCTGCCTGATCAATAACTAAACATAGGCTGGAAATCTTAGCCTCTAGTTGGAACAGAACCTGGAGTTAATACTAGACCTGTGGATGGGTGTGGATTAGGCTAGGTTAGGTTAGGTTAGGTTAGGTTAGGTTAGGTTCTACTCGTCACCTGTGGCCTTGGCTTAAAAAACTTTCACAGATCCGATATAACGAATTCGTGTCAAGGTTCTAAGATTCGTTATTCCGAATTATGTGTCTTTTGAGTAGCGAATGACACCTGTTATTACGAACATACCTGGGCTTAATTACTAAATAAAAAACCCCTAGCAGTATAACAAACAGATTTTTGTGCCTCTAATGGTCATCAAACCACGCTACCCCCCTCCTCCCTTACCCCCTCCCCTACAAACCACGCTACCCTTCCTCCCTTACCCCCTCCCCCTCCCCTACAAACCACGCTACCCCCCTCCTCCCTTACCCCCTTCCCACTCCCCTACAAACCACGCTACCCCTTCCTCCCTTACCCCTTCCCCCTCCCCTACAAACCACGCTACCCCCCTCCTCCCTTACCCCTTCCCCCTCCCTCTTACAAACCACACTGTGTGCCACCGGAAATGATCAAAGGACCAGGAAATTGGGTGAGGATGGTGTTGATAATGGATGGTCAGTACCGTAGGAGGCAACAGGAGCCTTACTGTATGTCAAACTGCTATAATTGGTCGCTTGATTAATCTATTATCTGGCCCTAAGTGGTGCTGCCCATTCCATCTCACCAACCAATAATTAACTATTGATCTTTCCTGGTCGAACACGCAACCTCTATCGACACCAGACACGCAGCGAGATCATCTTTGTTGCAACATGATTTATACCTGCAACTCTTCACTAGGTTTATGGTGTTTCAATTTTGCAACATCAAGATATTTCAATTTTGCAACATAATAACATTTCAGCTTTGTAACATTATAAAATTTCAACATTGTAACTTTATATCATTTCAACTTTACAACATAATGGCACGTCACTTTGGCAACATTTTCCTAAGTGTTATACAAAGGTAGCCATTTGTTACCTGAGGTTTACCTGCGGTCAATTAAGGCGGGTCATTCTATCCCGTTAAATAAGACTCAAATTATTTTACGTGTTGTTTAAGGGTTAGTCGTTAAATAGTGCCATTAAGGAAGGGTTATGTTAGGTAAGATATATCACACAATTAAGGGTAAAAGTTGAACCCCGGATGTAAGAGAGAGAGAGAGAGAGAGAGAGAGAGAGAGAGAGAGAGAGAGAGAGAGAGAGAGAGAGAGTGTGTGTGTGTGTGTATATGAATAGATTTAGGATACTTACACACCCTTACTGTAGTGTCGATATAATTAATGTACGTATTGGTTGTACTGGGATGTTTGTGATTTATAAACTTGGAGGCAATAACCGTGAAGAACAGTGATTGCAGGTGGTGGTGGTGGTGAGAGGGTTATCAGTATTCACGGCGTCTGGTTGTAGTGCTCTCGTTGCAGTGTTACCAGATAAGGAAGAAACGGCTGGTTCCCACGTGACATGCAACTGTATCTACCACATAACCCCAGCTGGCCTGTAAATGGGTGTATCTGGTGCTGGTGGTGATAAAGAGTAGTAGTAGTAGTAGTAGTAGTAGTAGAAGTTTTGTAGGAGTAGTAACACTTGGGAACACTGTACAGCCCCGTTGATGTGTTGGGTCTATTACTCACGATAGAACACAGTGGGTGGTGAGTATTTGTGTTGCGTGAGTGGCGGATGGGGGGGGGGGTGGGGGAGAGAAGGAGGAGGCGTGTCAGGGGAAGATAGGGAGAGAGAGGTGGGAGAGAGGGAGGGCAATACACCTGTGGCTGAGAGGAACAGTATCAGGTCAGGTGTTATTGCTTACCTTAGAAAGTATAACTATTCTTATCCTTAGTAAAACAACTTAGGTTAGAGAAGTCCTTGTGCTCAGGTCCTTAGGGATGTGTGGTTAAGGGTCCCTGGTCTTTACTTAGAGGTGAAATTAGGGCAGTAATGACCCTTAAGTGGCTTACCTGTGTTAGTCATGCGTAAAACAACGTCATGCAATAATTTTATGAGGAGGGTCGATTGTTTTTTTTTTCAAGCGTATATGTAGTTTGTTAGGTTAGGTTAGGTTAGGTTAGGTTAGGTTAGTATTTAAGTGCTACATGGTCAACACTCCCTCCTTCACCCCGGCAATCCTACACTCCTACAACAAGAGCTCTTCATTCACATCCTCCCCTGCAACTTCGTACTCCACTGCAAGAGCCTCATGAGTTCCCACGCCAATACCACCACATACCCCCCTACAACCCCCACAACCCCCACACAACCCCCACAAAACCACCACAACCCCCAAAACCCCTACAACCCCCCTACAACCCCCACAACCCCCACACAATCCCCACAACCCCAACACAACCCCCACAACCCACCCCCCACACCCCCCACACCCCTTGTACCCCCTATAATCCCCACACCCCCATACAAACGCCCCAGTAAGGGTATATATACAGGGAGGCGGCGCGTGGTGAGGGCAGGGGCGGGAGGAGAGGCGCGTGGTGAGGGCAGGGGCGGGAGGAGAGGCGCGTGGTGAGGGCAGGGGCGGGAGGAGAGGCGCGTGGTGAGGGCAGGGGCTGGAGGAGAGGCGCGAGGTGAGGGCAGGGGCGGGAGGAGAGGCGCGTGGTGAGGGCAGGGGCGGGAGGAGAGGCGCGTGGTGAGGGCAGGGGCGGGAGGAGAGGCGCGTAGTGAGGGCAGGGGCGGGAGGAGAGGCGCGTGGTGAGGGCAGGGGCGGGAGGAGAGGCGCGTGGTGAGGGCAGGGGCTGGAGGAGAGGCGCGTGGTAAGGGCAGAGGCTGGAGGAGAGGCGCGTGGTAAGGGCAGGGGCGGGAGGAGAGGCGCGTGGTGAGGGCAGGGGCGGGAGGAGAGGCGCGTGGTGAGGGCAGGGGCGAGAGGAGAGGCGCGTAGTGAGGGCAGGGGCGGGAGGAGAAGCGCGTGGTGAGGGCAGGGGCGGGAGGAGAGGCGCGTGGTGAGGGCAGGGGCTGGAGGAGAGGCGCGTGGTGAGGGCAGGGGCTGGAGGAGAAGCGCGTGGTGAGGGCAGGGGCTGGAGGAGAGGCGCGTGGTGAGGGCAGGGGCGGGAGGAGAGGCGCGTGGTGAGGGCAGGGGCGGGAGGAGAGGCGCGTGGTGAGGGCAGGGGCGGGAGGAGAGGCGCGTGGTGAGGGCAGGGGCGGGAGGAGAGGCGCGTGGTGAGGGCAGGGGCGGGAGGAGAGGCGCGTGGTGAGGACAGGGGCGGGAGGAGAGGCGAGAGACTGAGGTAAAGTGACGGAGGAAGATGGATAGTGAATTAAGTCAATTAAACGACACGACCTTAAGTACACAAGGGGGGAAGACAATGCTCCGCTGATAAGGTGAGGATATTTGTGGATAGTAGGAGTGAGTGGGTAGGGGTGAGGAGTGGTGGGGGGTGGGGGTGAGGAGTGGTGGGAGGGTGGGGGTGTGGGTAGGGGTGAGGAGTGGTGGGGGGTGGGGGTGGGGGTGAGGAGTGGTGGGAGGATGGGGGTGTGGGTGTGGGTGAGGAGTGGTGGGGGGTGGGGGTGAGGAGTGGTGGGAGGGTGGGGGTGTGGGTGGGGGTGAGGAGTGGTGGGAGGATGGGGGTGTGGGTGGGGTGAGGAGTGGTGGGAGGGTGGGGGTGTGGAGTGGTGGGAGGGTGTGGGTGTAGGTGGGGTGAGGAGCAGAGAGATGTGTTGGGGTGTGGGGGTGGAGTGGGTGGGGTTAGGGGCAGAGAGATGTGTTAGGGTGTGGTTCAGCCAGCCAGCCTGCTAGGTCGGGGCGGGGCGGGGCGGGGTGGGGCAGGGCGGGGCGCGATACAGTCATCTGCTTAATCCAGCACTCTGCCATCACTGACCCCCGGCTACTGGCTGGCGGAGGGGGGGGGCGAGGGGAGAAGGGCAATGGTGACAAAAGGAGAAGAGGGGAGAGAAGAGAGGGGTAACTATGGTGAACGGGGAGAGAAGAGAGGGGTAACTATGGTGAACGGGGAGAGGGGTAACTATGGTGAGCGGGGAGAGGGGTAACTATGGTGAGCGGGGAGAGAAGAGAGGAGTAGCTATGGTGAACGGGGAGAGAAGAGAGGGGTAACTATGGTGAACGGGGAGAGAAGAGAGGGGTAACTATGGTGAGCGGGGAGAGAAGAGAGGGGTAACGATGGTGAACTGGGGAGAGAAGAGAGGGGTAACTATGGTGAACGGGGAGAGAAGAGAGGGGTAACTATGGTGAACTGGGGAGAGGGGAGAGAGGTAACCATGACAAGGGGGGGTCGAGTGTAAAGGGTGGTAATGTGTCCTGGGGGAGGAGAGGGGTGGTGTGGGGGAGAGGGAGGGGAGGAAGGAGAGGGGAGAGCATATGTGAGAGATGAGGAAACGTGAGCATATAATAGTGTAGGGACAAGTGTGAACCCTAAGAGGACAGACAATATATGTAGCAGAACTGAACAGTGTTGAGTTATTCTTGAGTGTAGGGCAGGAGAACAATATATAACCGTGATAAAGATGGTAGGATGATAAAGGAGGAAGAGAGAGAAGGATAATAACGGAGAAACAGAGAAAATAATGATAACGAAGGAAGAGAGAGAGAGAGAAAGAAAGAAGGTAATCAGTGTGTTGTACCACCAAGTCAGTGTATGAAACTTAATGACCACAGAAGCTCGTGTTATTGTCCGCACACTTTATGTTGGTCGTTACTCAACAGTTGTCAGTGAGTCGAGCTGGAGTGAAATTTTCCGCTGATAAAAATGCAAAGAGAATTGTTGATATATTTTGCCATACCCAGTTATTATTATCAGGTTATTGAAGAGAGATAATGATCTTTAATAAACAGAGAGGTAACAGTGGCCAGTGGTGTTGTGTTGTGGTGGTCAGAGTTGCTCTTGGTTGCACCATTATGGTAGACTACGCCCTAAAATGATTTGCATTTCGGGGTGTTGGTGTTCAGCTCTAGACTAACAAACACACCAGGAATAATATTTGTGTCTGTCTGTTGTTATTGTTGTTGTTAAGTGATGTTTTCATTAATTTAGTTTCTTAAGAGTGTTGTTGTTGTTGCTGAGAGAGTTTTTAGACTGTAGAGGTTAACGATGATGAACTCTTAACATGCATGACACTTGACCCACGGACTGTATGACTAATCGCTTGAGTCAAAATGTTCTCAGATTTCACAGACAAATTCCTGTCAAGTAATAATTGTTCATGACATCACAAAAAAAGTTCGGTTATACTTCGTACTCAAGGGGTTCATACATCGTACTCAAGGGGTCAAGATATCGTGCTCCAAGGGTTAAAACTACTTACTCAAAAGGTTAAAAAGAGCCACAGTTAGACGCTAATGTATTGACCATGAAACAGCTGGAAAATCTGACGTTAGGATAAAAGGTTCTTGTGTACGGCGCAACAAGAACAGACCAACACACACACACACACACACACACACACACACACACACACACACACACACTCCGTAACTAAACATATAATTGGTTATGAACTCGAGGATCTTATTACTGTCTGATGTTTACAAGGACGATGTTGTTGTGTTCGAGGGAGGTTGGAGGGTGACTTGATAACCGAGGACCATCACAGAGGGGTCAAACTCCATCTAGGTCATCCTCACTACTTCCATCACCCTCATTGACACTTCTTAAAACACCTTTCGCTTTCAATTCCGTGATTTTTTTTTTTTTTTATTCCCTCGTTCCTCTTCTCTCCATTCATTCTTCCCTGTGATTGGACATAGATTCTTTCCTTCTTCTTTCTTACACCATTTCTTCAGACTTCTCCTCTTCCTTCTTCCTCTGAGAGTTGTTTTTTTTTTTGGTGGGGGGATATGGGGGTCTTTTGAGATTTTCACCTTTTCTTATTGTCTGAAAACTTCTTGGATTTTGTTTTCGTGTTTCTCCCTTCCTCTTTCTCCCCTTCTCTCCCTCCCTCTCTTCCTCTCTCGTTTCCTCCTTGATTCGTTTCCGTCCTCCCTCCCTCTCTTCTTTCTTTTCACAACTCCTCCTTCCCACCCTCAATTCATCCTTCCCTCCTTCAATCTCGCAATCCCTCCTTCATCCCTCTCCTTCCCTTCCCCCCCTCCCTCACTGTACCCCCCTCCCGCCACCTCCCTCGCCCCACCTCCACAAGTGGCTGCATGACCCGTCACTGTCGCCTCCCCTTTATCTTGATCGCCTCCCTTTTATTATATTCGCCGCCATTTTAACATATTCGCCGCCCTTTTGTTATATTCGCCGCCTTATTATCTTCTTCGCCGCCCTTAGGTACAATGCATTCCATACGGCGAAGAAATATATTCCATTCTCTCCCCCAGCTGACTGACCGACTGACTGACTGACTGGGCCCTAAAGGAAACGTCCTCAAGATGGCTCCTCGTCCTTCAGAGGAGGAGTAACTTGGTGGGAAACGGAAATTAGCAACATTAGTACAACGTTCCCTGAAGACTCTATTTTCGTCCTGTATTCGTCACGTACCAGTCTGGAGGTTCTATTTTCGTCACGTACCTGTCTGGAGGTTCTATTTTCGTCACGTACTTGTCTGGAGGTACTATATTCGTCACGTGCTAGTCTGGAGGTTCTATATTCGTCACGTACCTGTCTGGAGGTTCTATATTCGTCACGTGCTAGTCTGGAGGTTCTATATTCGTCACGTGCTAGTCTGAAGGTTCTATTTTCGTCACGTACTAGTCTGGCGGTTCTATATTCGTCACGTGCTAGTCTGGCGGTTCTATATTCGTCACGTGCTAGTCTGGAGGTTCTATATTCGTCACGTATTCGTCCGTACCGTAAAAACTGAAGAGGTGTTAAGCGGATGTGTGTTAAGCCTCCATCTCTTCCCGCGTTTTTGTCTCAGTTATGCAGTAAAACGCTAAACGTGAAGAGCCTTTAGCTGTCTGTAGCCTCGGTGACATCAAAGCTACACCGCTCACTGGTACAGAATGTCTCCGTGTAATTTACTGAAGCTTATCCATCCTGTCTTTAGGAGAGGTTAAGATAAAGTGTTAAGATAATCCAGGTCTATGTGGTGTATGTGTGTTAAGTGTGTGTGTAGTGAGGATGGCCTTCACACTAACGTCTCTGGGGAGGGGACACACACACACACACACACACACACCGCTTCACTATTTTTTCCAGTTCTCTTCCCACTGTGTCTGCTGTCTATGCCTGTCTCACCACCTCGAAATTTATTTATTATTATTATTATTATTATTATTATAAGCTGTTGTCTGTGTGTGTGTGTGTGTGTGTGTGTGTGACAATGGTCGTGGTATTCCTCTCAACATACATTTCTCCCTCGTGACCAGACCAAGCTGATGCAGATTTAACATTGTTGTTATTAATGATGTTTGATCCTAAGCGTGTTGTTTCCTTCGGGCGTATAGTCAGGCTATTCTGGGTAGGATGTTTGATACTTTGGGAATGTTGAAATGTTAGTGGAGGAAATGTTAATTGCTTGTTATCTATTTAGGATGATTAGTAATTTGTGAATATTGAATTGTTAGGTTAGGTTAGGTTACTGAAGGCAGGAACTTTACATAATTCCCTTGTATCTTTCACCAAATAATATCTTAACATTTTTTTTTTTACACTGAGGTAGAGTACAAAATAGTAAAGCCGATTTATTGAAAGGAACATCTATTTACATTCTCTCGACACCTCAGTCATTATTTACCAGGTGTGTACTGTGCTTAACGAGTTGTGTCAGGTAGAGACAGGAATGCCAGGTAACCTTATGTTCATTGTCTAACGTTGCGCGTTTGGGAGAGTAGACAGACAGACAGACACTCATACAGACAGACAGACAGACAGGTTATTTGACCGACTCCTGATTGGGATTTGGTTTTAAGGGAATTTATCAGGAGACATTGTGTTTGTGTTTTTCAGAAGATGTATGGGAGTTGATTAATACGTGGGTGGTGGTGTGGCAGGGTGTGGTGTGGCAGGGTGTGGTGCGTGAAGAGGGCAGGGTGTGGCGTGTGATGGGGCAGGGTGTGGTGCGTGATGGGGCAGGGTGTGGTGTGTGATGGGGCAGGGTGTGGTGTGGCAGGGTGTGGTGCGTGATGGAGGGCAGGGTGTAGTGCGGCAGGGTGTGGTGCGTGATGAGGCGGGGTGTGGTGCGTGATGGGGCAGGGTGTGGTGAGGAAGAGTGTGGTGTCTGGTGTGGCCGGCTGTAGTGCAAGATGAAGCCGGCTGTGGTAAGTCTGGCTCACTCTTGTTTGCCCACACTCAAGCCAGTCTTCCGTGGGTGACTGTGCGTATTGGCTTATTTATGTCTTATACCACACCTAAGGTCCTCCACAATGGTTGAGTCCCTCCACCCACACTCCGGTCCAACACCCTGCTAACCCACATCGGATGATTAGGTTGGTAATCTCATTGTATAGTGGTTAGAAATCAACTCTCCGGACAATTGGGGGGGGGGGGGGGATAAGGTAACTGGAGGAGCAGGTGAGGTGGCATTAAGTGTGAGAACGTTCCCAGAGTGACACGTTCTCTTCCTCCTCCTCCTC
>CAUDMG010003450.1:567500-582500 GCA_958450375.1 Homarus gammarus
GTCGTGTTGGTATGCGGATTTGTTGTGTGGGTGGGGGGTGGATGTGGGTGTGGGTGGGTGGATGGGGGGATTGGTAGGGGTGTGGGTGTGTATGGAGATGCTGGGGGGTCAAAACACACACACACACACACACACAGAACGGAAGTATAAGTCTTGTCCATTCATTCAAGTTTATCTTCAGTAACTTGCAAGATCTCACCACTACCACTACTACCAGCCCCACCACCCCTTCTGCTCCCACCCCCACCACCCCTTCTACCACACACACACACACACACCATCACCATTAAACATTCGAATGAGCTAAAAAAAATCGTAGTGATCGATAGTAAATTTTCATCAGTAATTCAACATTAACGTAACTCCATCTTATTAACTGTTGTATAAATGTTATTGTCTATCTCTGTCATGTAATAGATTTGTTCAATAATAGTTTTCATAAGGTTAAGAATACAAGTATCAGACGTTCAGGTCCAAGAGGTGATCGTGGACTCATTTGGCTTGAGTAATATTGCAGTTGGTGTTGACTCAGATGGTCTTAATTGCAATCAGTTTATTGTCTGTACGGGTATCAACATTCATCTCACCAGTGTGTGTGTGTGGGTGAGTGTGTGTGTGTGTCTTCGTTGTGTGTGTGTGTGTTCCGTGTGTGTGTGAATGAGTGTGTGTGTGTGTCTTCGTTGTGTGTGTGTGTGTGTGTGTGTTCCGTGTGGGTGTGTGTGTTTGTGTGTGAACGTAAGTGGGTAGTGTTTGTTAAAGCACCAACAGCTACTGTGAAAAAGGACCCCCCATCACCCCTGCCCCTGGTGACACACCCTCAGGGCAGCGTCGCCACCATCCCTCATACAAATAAAACCCGCGTCTGGGAGGCCTCTGGTGGCTGTCTCTAACAATATCTCCGTGTTATGTTATCGGGACCACACATCTAGCTGTTGGAGTGGCCATTTCTTGCTCGACGGCTCCTGTTATTAGACTTTCTTTCAGCCTCTACATCAAGTTGGCTGTCAGGGGGAAGGAGAGTACTTGGTCGGCTGTCAGCGGTGCTCCCTCGTTTAGTTGGTGTGTTGTCTCTCATAATAATTGTCAGATCTTATTAGCAGGCGTCACTCCCCCCACCACAGTCGCCGCCGGAACTAAAAAGGTCCGTCACGCGTCATTTCCGAGGCATGAATCAGCCTCCTTGGTGGCGGGTTATGTGCGGGCCACCACACCTTCCTCCCGTGTGTTGTGTGCATCAACATGATCAAACACCTCGACTCAGCTGATTGTGGGTGTAGGAGGTCAAGGAGCGCCGCCTCCACCTCCCGCTACCGTTTATGACCAATAAACGCCACTGTTTGTTTTTCTTCCGAGAACACGGCCAAAATCTATGGTCTCTGGTAGTTGTTTGCAAACATCGAGGGCCCTGTGTTTGCCCTGACTCCAGTTCACGTTTTCTGTGTTTAAAGGGTAACTCTTCCTGTATGACTGTGTACCCGTGTTCTAGTGTGAAGACGCTCCAAACACGAGGGTTAAATATTCTAAACGTTGTAGTCACGATGTTATTCTTGTGTAGTGAACATCGCCTGGGACGCTCGCTACTACAGACGGGGTTGTAATATATTAAAACGTGACGCCTTCATCCACCGTTACTTCCTCGTAAATTGCCTTTTTTGTGTCATCCTCCGTTTATTTTACACACGTGAGACGCGAGGAACACGTCGTCTCACGTTTCTTATTTATTCTTAGGTTTTGTTTACAAGTGTTGGCGCCATCAAGACGTACAGGAGGACACAAAGAACCTGATAAAGATGTTCTCCTAGAGTCAAAATGTTAAAGACGGAAGAATAAATGAATGGGGTGAGAAAAAAAAGGAGTGAAGAGAGGCGAGTTAGCGGAAATGGCGACAGTGATGAATGCTGAGTCGTCTTTGAAGTGACACTCTGGCTAAAGACCTATGAACTCACCCCATTGTGCACGTTCCACAGATACTGAAAATTGGGAGGCTAATGATCGCGTGTTCTGGCAGACGTGACCGACAGCGCCGCCGCTCGTCTCCCTCAGCGTCTCCCCTCGCACGGCGCCCTCACCTTGGAAGGCCTGGAGGAGTGAAGGGGAGGATTATGTAGGGAGATGCGGAGTGTGGGGAGGAGGGGAGAGATCAGTGTAGGTGTGAGGAGGTGTGGCCACGAGAGGAGGAAGAAGACCGGGGAGTGAGAGGCTAGGCAGCGTCAGTAGAGGGGTGGAGAGAGCACCAGGAGGGAGGGAGAGGTGAGAGAGAGCACCAGGAGGGAGGGAGTGGTGAGAGAGAGTACCAGGAGGGAGGGAGAGATGAGAGAAAGCACTAGGAGAGAATGTGGGTGGAGCTTGAGGATGGTGCCATGTTTTTCTTGCTCATTCCAGGCACGGTGTGCATTAGTGTGGCACCGTCAGCCGAGTGACAGTTTTGGTGGTGCCATTTACCTGAACACGTGTCCCTGGCGGTGATAAATTTCCCTGTCACGTGCCCCTCGACCCTCCAACTGATGGATGTTGCACCTGGTGAGGGATGTCCTACTGTCCTGCTTGTATGTTTGCAGCTCCTGACGTACACAAGTATATTAGTCTCTACATTTGTTATGCTCAAGTATATCCCTAAAGTGATCTCCCCGCGGCTGACAGCAGAAGATGGTGTGAAACAACTCAGAGTGGACACCTTGCTACGGCGCCTCGTGTCGTTGTAGAGGACGAGTTGTCTGTCCCGGATGTTAATAGAGACATGTCAACACGGCGGCGTGGCTACTGAGTCTTGCCGTCGTGTACAGCCGCCGCTACGGACTGTCGGTGGCGTGGTGGGCCTCGTGTCTCTTGCAGCCGCTGCCAATAAGAAATGGTCGACCCCGCGTGTGGTTTCGTATCATTAATTTCGCCCACTGGTCCTGTCATAGGCGTTGCCTTCCCCATATATTTTCGTTTTATTTTTTCTGGGTTCATGAGCCAGGCGTGGTTACTGGGGGAAGCTCACACCATCGATCAGGGGTGCCTCCACCACCCCAGGTGACGCCACCCAGTGTGTGTGGTAGGGGGAGGAGGATGACCCTCTGTGACGCTACACACCCCCTGTGGAGGAGTGGGGGAGGGGGGGCTCTACATATGTGTTGTTCCCCTCTACCTGGAACGACCCCGGCCCCCGCCCAGCCCCGCCCCGCCCAGGTACACGCTACACAAGGAGAGCCCCGAGGTGGTGTTCCCCCTCCGTGAGCTGTGACGGGAGGCTCTTGTTCACTAACTGCTATGTGGCCGTCGACACCACCATGATGGGTGGCCGGGCGGCTGGGGGAGAGGGAGGGGGGGTGAGGGGAGGGAAGGGGGGTGAGGGAAGACTAAAGGCGAAGTGAAAAGAAGGAACACCGAACATCCTGATAAAAAAGGGAGGAAGATAGAAGAATGAAAATGAAAAGGTTAATATTCAATAGACGAAGAAAAAGTCCACGTGAATGAGAATATGAGAGCGAGTGACCGCAGCGTGGTGAGGCGGCGTCAAGGGCGGTGTGGTAGGGTAAACTAGGTGTGGTAGTGGTGGTAGTAGATTAGGTGTGGTAAGGTAGACTAGGTGTGGTAGTAGACTAGGTGTGGTAGTAAGATAGGTGCAGTAGGGCTGATGATAATAGAATAAAACAATCAGAATAAAAAATAAATGGATGACATATCTGTGTTTTGCGGTGACCTGTGTAATGATGAGGTGAGGACAACAGCTGTTCATCAGGAGGGTGAAGGCAAGGGAGACACACACAGTCACAAGAGCCACGAGTCTGTTTACGACTGAGGGAGAGACAGGAACCCTACAAACATATTAGAGAGAGAGAGAGAGAGAGAGAGAGAGAGAGAGAGAGAGAGAGAGAGGAAAACAAGGTTGAGAAATAATGAATAAACAATTAAGGAGAAAAGAGGAAAAATAAAGACTGGAAAATGAAAATCGTGTGTAATTATCATCCTCCCCCTTTCCTGAACCCTCTCCTGTACCCTCCCCCTACTTTCACCCCTTCCCCCTTCCTCTGTCTTGTACCCTCCATCAACCATCCCCCCATCCCCCTTCCTCCCTCCCTCTTCCTTCCCCCTTTCTCCCCCTTTCTCCCCCCGTCTACCTTCACCTCTACAACACCTTTCCTCCCTACTTCTTACCCCTACTTTCTTGCCTCCTCCCCTTGCCCCTATTCCCTCCCTTTTCTCTCTCACCCCCTCCTCCCTCACCCCTAACCCCCTTGCCCCTCCCCTCCTTGCCCCTCACCCACCCCTCACCCCCCGCTGTGTGTTGGTCGGACAGTGGGTGTTGGGCTGTCAGTCTGAGTAACAAATAACAAAAGATGATTTGTTGCAGTAGACGACGGTGATGTATGACCACACACACACACACACACACACACGTAAATGTTTATCATATGTCATTTATTTAACACTGCCTTGTGTGTTGTGGTTCTCTCCCTTCTCCCCAACTACTCTCCCCATTACTCTCCCTTCTCCCCACTACTCTCCATCCTCCCCAATATTCTCCCTTCCCACACACCTTCACGTCACCCCCTCCCCTCCCCTCCCCTCCCCTCCCCCCCAGACTTCCATCCCTTTCAAAAGTGCTATTTCCTATTTATAGGGACTCGGCCCTCCTCCCAGACCGTTAAAGGAGGAGGGAAGGAGGGAGGGAAGGAAGGAGGGAGGGAAGGAAGGAGGGAAGGAGCGTACGACGAACTTTAGGGAGGAAGAGGAATGTTATATAGAGGGGAAGAAGGTTAGAAAGAGAGAGAGAGAGAGAGAGGATGGGATTCTATACGGTAGACGGGATATGGAACAGAAGGGAAAAGAAGGAAGGGGAAGGGTGATGATTGGTAAAAAGAGAAACTCGATAAAGGGAGAGAAGGCGAAAGAAAAAAAAAGGGTGATTGGTGAAAGAGGAGGTCAATAAGAGGGAAAAGGTGAGAAGGGTGATAAATGAAGGAAAAGAAAAGGGGAAAACGGTGATAATAATGATAAATGAGGAAGGGATCATTAAAGAGGAAGTAAGAGAAAGGGGAAAAGGTGATAATGATGATAAAGAAGGGATAGAGAAGGATGATAAAGAGGGGAATAAGGTAAACGCAGGGTCGTGGCGTGTTGGGTCGAAGGTGGAGAGGGGGAGGAGGTGATAAATGGGGAGGAAGAGGGAGGGAGGCAAGGGGAGGAAGGGGACAGACCAGGTGTGTGGTGGTGAAGGGAGGGGAGGGGGAGGGAGAGAAGGGGCGTGGTAGTGAAGGGAGGGAGAGAAGGGGCGTGGTGGGTTTGTTGTGGTGAAGGGAGAATGTGAGGAAGGGAGAAAAGGAGGAGAGGACATGGAAGGGAGATACCAGGTTGTTGTTGAGGAAGGGAGAATGGAAGGGAGGCAGAGAGAGAAGGACCTGGCAGTATTGTGATGGTGGTGATTGAGGGAAGGAAGGAGGGAGAGAGGAAGGAGGGAGGGAGGGAAGGAGGGAGGGTGACGGCTGGTCTGCTACAGTATTTGTTAAGTGCTAAAGAACATATGTCTCACACCTTCTCGTAATGACAAAGAGAGCCATCATCTTCTGTGTCTCCCTCCCTCCTTCCCTTCCTTCTCTCCTCCCTCCCTCCTTCCTTCCCTTCTCTCCTCCCTCCCTCCCTCCCTCCCTCCCTTCTTTCCTTCCTTCCTTCCTTCTCTCTTCCCACCCCTCCCACTTCAGTCCTTTACACCCCCTCCTTCCTTCCTTCCTTCTCTCTTCCCACCCCTCCCACTTCAGTCCTTTACACCCCCTCCTTCCTTCCTTCCTTCCTTCCTAGTTTGCATCCCATTTCCTATCTCCTTCTCTCACCCACTCTCCCCTAACTCACTCTCCACCCCTCCACCACACTTCCTTCACTCCTCCCCCTCCCCTTTCACCCCCCTCCCCCAACCCCTCCCCCACCCCGTCCCCCACTCCTGTTACTCGACATCTTCAACATTATACATTTTCACAAGGAGCATCACACACACACACACACACACACACACACACACACACACACACACACACACAGTTTTATTTTTATTTTAAATTATTTGATGTTCTAAAATAATGTTTGTGTTTGACGTGTTTTTTTCTCTTGTTTTTTTTATAGGTAAGTTGTGTTATGTTGTCGACTGGCTGGTGCTTGATGGGGTAAGTACCGTCTCCCTGAAGATTGCTGGTGTAAGTACCACGTCTTTTAAGCTTACTAGGGTAAGTGCCATCTTTTTTAAGCTTGCTGGGGGTAAGTACCATCTCTTTTAAGCTTGCTGGGGTAAGTACCATCCTCCGTGAAGCTTGCTGGGGTAAGTACCACGTCTTTTAAGCTTGCTGGGGGTAATTACCATCTCTTTTAAGCTTCCTGGGGGTAAGCTTGGCTGATTTCCCTGTTACAAAAGGGATAAATCTTTTGAGGGAGAGGAAGAGATTTGTATGACTCTGTTAGGTTAGGTTAGATTAGGTTAAGTGAGATGAGGTTAGATTAGGTTAAGTGAGATGAGGTGAAGTGAGGTGAGGTTAGGTTAGGTTAGGTTAGGTTAGGTTAAGTGAGGTTAGGTTAGGTTAGGTTAAGTGAGATGAGGTTAGGTTAGGTGAGGTGAGGTGAAGTGAGGTGAGGTGAGGTTAGGTTAGGTTAGGTTAGGTTAAGTGAGGTTAGGTTAGGTTAGGTTAGGTTGGGTTAGGTTAGGTATTTAATGACTGTCTTTTGGGCACTGGACCTCACTTGACCTTTCTTGAGATCATTGATTATTGGACTGAGTCAGGCTCTTATGTTAAAGTCAAAGATAAGGTGTTTTTTCCTCTCTTTCACTCACTCACTCACTCACTCACTCTTTCTTTCACTCACTCACTCACTCATGGCCATGCATTATGCTACGTCGTGGAGGATCAAAGAAGGTGATTTGTTTTGGTATAAGACTCTCTCTCTCTCTCTCTCTCTCTCTCTCTCTCTCTCTCTCAGTTGTGTTAAATCCCTAAGTGGGTGTTTGTTAAAGCAGTTGAAAGTATTATATTACTGTTTTTTACATCATTATTATTATTATTATTATTATCATCATTATCTCGTCCTTCTGTCAGCGCGTGTCCTTGTGTAAAGAACGCATGTATGTATGTATGTATGTATGAATGTATATATGGATGTATGTAGCCTTGTAAACATAATATCTCCTCTAATGAAGTAAATTGACTCTTAACAAAAGCTTTTGAGTGTAGATGAACAACAAGGTCACATAAGCGGAGTTGCATGATTTGTGTTCTCCCTCACTCTTGTTTACAACTCTTGTTTACAACTCTTGTCTACAACTCTTGTCTACAACTCTTGTTTACAACTCTTGTTTACAACTCTTGTCTACAACTCTTGTTTACAACTCTTGTTTACAACTCTTGTCTACAACTCTTGTTTACAACTCTTGTTTACATTCACCAATATTACTTTGTTGTATACCTCACCTACCTAATGATGTAATTAATACACCTGTAGAATAAAAAAAATCACATAAACATTACCTTAATTAGATATATTTAATTAGGAAGTTATGAGGATAAACTAATTTCTTAAGCTAGTTTAGTGTTTTAAGTTAGAGAATTAGTTATATAGTTACTCGTTGACTTAGGAGAATTCCCTACCATCGTTTTGATCTTTATGAATGTGGACTTAGTTACAGCCTGTATGCTTGACCTTGGCCTTTAATGTAGCGGAGACTTGACTGCCTGCGCTGGCGAACACTCGTTACCTACACCGTAATTATCGTCACAGACCCCGTTATTATTACCACCAAGACAAGGTTTCCATTATCTCTTGGGCCCTGCGAGGAAATACAGTGTCTCGGTATAGTATGACAGTCCAGGGTTATATTGCTATAGTTGTTATGGTAATAGGTGGTTATTGTCTTGCCATAGTGCCATATTGCCTCGGTTGAAGATTTGCCATATTGGTTTAGTGTCATTTGAGGATTAGTTTGTCATGTTAGGAAGCTAAGGAGTTGCCATGGTGCCATAATTCAAGAGTAAGCTAGATATTTGCCATGGTGCCATAATGACAATGCACCGAGGAAGTATTGCCATAACACCACAACGAATCATGATAATTATGGGGGGGGGGAGGGAGAAGGACAACATGTCATGGCAATAATGGCAACCCCCAAAAATTAGAAAACAAAACCATGATAATATAGTAAGAGAGTTAGTTGTTGCCATGGTGCCATTTTCCTGTCTAAGAACCAATATAAAAGTTTCCACACATTTTCCGTACGAGGGAAATAACACAAGTGTCCTGATATTCCCCTGAGAGAGACGCACTCCTCTGACGCACTGACTGACGCACAACTTTGCACACTTGACTTCTGAAGGCTGAGGGAGGGGAAAAAAGCCGAGGGAGGGGGAAAAAAGGAAAAAAAAACATGAAAAGTAAAATTTGAAAGGATTGTTTTCTCAGGGGAAATAAGGTAAAAGGAGTGAGTTCCCAAAACCTATTACACAGACATAGAAGTTTTGTGTGTCTGTGTGTGTGTGTGTGTGTGTGTGTGTGTGAAGATAATATTTTTGGAGGCAGGTTTTTAAGAGGGGGGGGGGGGAGGGATATTTTGAAGGGGGGGGGGTTGTTTAGGGAGGAAACTCTGGCTTGTTTAAGTAAGGGGGGGGGGGTTGTTTTAAGAGAGAGAGAGAGAGAGAGAGAGAGAGAGAGAGACCTAACCAAAAATCCACACCAAAATTCATAAAAAATTCACTAAATACAAAGGTTATTTTATGCAATTACCTGGAGTATATGATTAAAAAACTCACCTTTTCTCCCCCTTTATTAATTACTCCGTGTATTAGGTAACAGTATACACAGGAAAGAGTTCATTAAGAGGTGAGGAACATTAGCGAGTGTTAAGAGGAGTGAGAGGAGCTATACTTACTCTTGTGAGGTGGACAAGTTGGGTGAGTTAATGGTGTGTGTGTGTGTGTGTGTGTGTGTGTGTGTGTGTGTGTGTGTGTGTGTGTGTGTGTGTGTGTGTTTCGCCCTTTTGTTACTGTTTGACCTTCCTCTTCCTTCTCCTCCTTCTCCATCTCCTCCTCTTCCTTCATCTCATCATCCTTCTCTTCCTTCATCTCTTCTTCCTTCTCCTTCATCTCTTTCTCCTTCTTCTCTTCTTATTAATTCTCCTCCTCCTCCTTCTCCTTCTCCTCTCAAGGCTGTTGTCGTGCCAAAACTGCGCCATCCTCCTTCACTTCCTCCCTCCTCCTCCTCCTCCTGTTGCAGCTGTTGCTTGCTTTTGCAGTGTTAGTTTTCACAGATAAATAGAACATCTAAGATTAAAAGATGTGTTTCATTAACCACTGTCACATCTTTTCCATCCCGGTCTTGTAATCTTGTTGATACGAAGTTAGGTTAAGTTGGGTTAGATTAGGTTAGGTTAGGTTAGGTTAGGTTAGGTTCATTTTTTATTCTAATTTACACTCGGCACAAGAAACTGCAAGAACCTGGTGCATGTAGTAATTCTTCAGCTTGTGGCGGTGGTAGTGGGTGTGGTAGTAGGGGTGTGGTGGTGGGGTGCGGTAGGGGTAGTGGGTTGTGGTGATGGTAGTGGGATGTGGTAGTGGTGGTGGGGTGTGGTTGTGCTGGTGGTAGTGGGGTGTGGTAGTGGTATTGAAGTGTGGTGGTAGTGGGGTGTGGTGGTAATGGTAGTGGGGTGTGGTAGTGGTAGTGGGGTGTGGTAGTGGAGTGTGGCGGTAGTGGAGTGTGGTAGTGGTTGTGGGGTGTGATAGTGGTGGTGGGGTGTGGTGGTAGTGGTAGTGGGGTGTGGTAGTAGTGGTGGTCCCTCATGTGATTACTTGTGCGTGTGTTGCTTGTGTGTTGTTTGTGTAGTGACGTTATCTCGGGGAAACTTGAGTCCTCTATTTTGTGTGTGTGTGTGTGTGTGAGAGAGAGAGAGAGAGAGAGAGAGATCAGGTGAAAGAGTATTGTGTAGAGGGAGGTGATGAGGGGCGGGGCAGGCGGCTCCTCCCTCCTACCTCACACTCCCTTTCCCCCCTTCCCCTCCTCATACTCCTTCTCCCCTCTTCACACGCCCTCTTCCCCTCACATTCACCCCTCCCCCCTTCCTTACATTCATCTCAGAAAATTCTCTTCCTTATTCACCACCCCTTCTTCTATCAGATACCCCCTCCCCTCCCCTCCCCTCTACGTGTGGTGGGGGTGAGGGAAGGGGTGAGGGAAGTGGTTGTGAGATACTGTAAGAAAGTGTGGATGAGGGAGGTAAGGAATAGGTACACACACACACACACACACACACACACACACACACACACACACTCACACAAAATACCCTCGAGAAACGCTTCAGGTTTCCTGCATAAAAACTCAGCACTTAAATCCAATAAAGTTCCCTGATAAACGACATTACCGGACCTTTTCTGACCTCTATGTTCTTGGGGGGAAAATAATGCTTCACTGTATGATTTCGTGAAAGAGCCATGAAGTTGAAAATCCTTATGAAAGACCTTTAAAATTCCCACCAAAGGGGTCCCAATACTCTTGTCCGAGCAGCGAGGAGCACATTCAATAGATGACATGATATCAGCTACGGCTTTGAACTGGGCTTGGCTTGGCTCCCACAGAAATAGCTGGGCAGAACTTCGGTGTCGGGTGTCGGGGCTTAATCCGGGGTTTAATCCGTTCTAGTCTTACTCTGGGTTAACGTGATCGTAGAGCCGCCGACACTCTCTGATTGTCCAACAACCCACCGCTGCTGGTAACTTGGGCGGCCCACCCATTGTTACTTAGACAATGGTTGTGTGTGTGTGTATGTGTGCGTGTGTGGTTGCTTGCTTGATTGTGATTATTGTTGTTTCGTGCATGTCCGTGTACGTGTTCGTGTAAGGCAGTATATGTGTTTGTCTCTGTGACTGCTGTATCATGCCACCAGGTGTAACATGTTATATAGTCTTGTGAAATATGAGTCGATGCTTAATACCCGAATATAAATTGAACGTGATTATGTGATCTTGAGTGTTGTATAGTATGAAAATAAACCACGTATTATTGTGTATGATTATAAATACATCCCATTAACTTTACCTTAAAAATTCTCATGAAATAATGATGTTAGTTAGACGTTTCTCAAGGTGTGTCCCAGGTGACCAAACTCATTAAGCTGATATCACGTATAGGGATTTACGATGGTTACTATTGTTGTTTGTTCTGAGGTCATGGTAGTTTTTGTCAGAGGTCATGTTATTATTTATGTCAAGAACCATGATTGCTTATTATTATTATTATTATTATTATTATTATTATTATTATTATTATTATTATTATCATATTTTGTGTCTATCATTTAAGCTATTTTTTTTATTCTTTTTCTTATATTTTGACTTTTTCGTCTATATGGTTTTTATATTTTGAGTTTAATGTATATTTTGGGGAAACTTAATTACCTTTGATTATAAAGTAATTGGTGTATAAGATCAATTTTATTGAGTGTAAAAAGGCGGATTTAATGCTCCATTTTATTGCTTTCTTGATCACATAACAACTAAGACACAACTCTCTCTCTCTCTCTCTCTCTCTCTCTCTCTCTCTCTCTCTCTCAGGTACACCCTTTATCACGCGTGTCGATCTATGAGTGTTCTGTGTACAAGTGTTTTTATACGTGAGCGAACAATGTTTATCACACCCTGTAACACCCGAGCTTACCTGAACTCACCTGAACTGTAGTTATTGACTTGGTGTTGGATCCTATTATCTGATTTGGAACACTATTGGATCTCTTTATATACCTCGACGCGAAGATTCCAATCCTCATTGTTTTATGGAGCGAGTTGTTAAAGGCTAAACACGAGTCTTGTCCAGATACACGGTAGATTTCTTCAGCGCTTGTCACTTGGGGGTTTTCGTGTTTTTTGTTTTTAGACTTTTTTTTTGTGTACGTTTTCTGTGATGTTTTTTAGGAGAGAGAGAGAGAGAGAGAGAGAGAGAGAGAGAGAGAGAGAGAGAGAGAGTCAGCCATCTCACAGCTTCAGGAGTCAACACATTTCTTGGACACTGAATCTTGTGTAGTCACGTTGCATCCATGTTCTAGGAGGCGAAAACTGTCTCCATTTCACTGCTCTCCTCTGCATGAACGTGGAATCTTAACTCCTTACGCTGCCTCAGAGAAGAAGTCTAAATCCATCTCTGTTTTCCTTGTGCCTAGAGACAGAACCCAGGGCCGTCACGTCGCTGTTGGAGGAACAACTCGAGAGAAGTTATAACAGGGGATGGCAGGAACAAAATTGTCTTCTCCATCTTGGTTATTCAGTGAGGCGGAGTGGGGGGGCAGGGGGGGTGGAGATGGAGCAGGAGAGGAGGGGTAAGAAGGGAGGGGATTTGCAGAAAGGGAGGGGCAGTAGGAGAGGAGAGGTGCAGCAAGAGAGGGGGTGGGCTATATGGGAGGGGGGGGGGGGTTTGAGGGTGAGGAGCAGCAGGGGATGGGCTGTGTGGGAGGGGTATGAGAGGAGGGGCAGGCAGGGAGGTCTGGGATAGTGAACGGGGTCTGTCTCTGTCCTCGACGTCATGGATAATGGAATAATGGTTCATCTTTATACAGGCGACCTCATATCCCTGTCTCCTTCATCCCTCACTCACGACCCCTTGCCAAGTCTATTTCCAGGATGCTGTGATACTGTTCCTTTATCATAGTGCTACTTGTTGTTCTTGTTGTTGCTGTTTTTATGGTGTTGATGTTACTGATGGTGAAGTTACTTTTACTCAATGATGTTGTAGATGATTCTGCTACCTGTGTGTTGTTGCTACCTGTCCTCCTAGTGTGTTGTTGTTACCTGTCCTCCTAGTGTGTTGTTGCTACCTGTCCTCCTAGTGTGTTGTTGTTACCTGTCCTCCTAGTGTGTTGTTGTTACCTGTCCTCCTAGTGTGTTGTTGCTACCTGTCCTCCTAGTGTGTTGTTGTTACCTGTCCTCCTAGTGTGTTGTTGTTACCTGTCCTCCTAGTGTGTTGTTGCTACCTGTCCTCCTAGTGTGTTGTTGCTACCTGTCCTCCTAGTGTGTTGTTGTTACCTGTCCTCCTAGTGTGTTGTTGTTACCTGTCCTCCTAGTGTGTTGTTGTTACCTGTCCTCCTAGTGTGTTGTTGCTACCTGTCCTCCTAGTGTGTTGTTGTTACCTGTCCTCCTAGTGTGTTGTTGTTACCTGTCCTCCTAGTGTGTTGTTGTTACCTGTCCTCCTAGTGTGTTGTTGCTACCTGTCCTCCTAGTGTTTGTACTGTCCTCCTAGTGTGTTGTTGTTACCTGTCCTCCTAGTGTGTTGTTGCTACCTGTCCTCCTAGTGTGTTGTTGCTACCTGTCCTCCTAGTGTGTTGTTGCTACCTGTCCTCCTAGTGTGTTGTTGTTACCTGTCCTCCTAGTGTGTTGTTGTTACTGTCCTCTAGTGTGTTGTTGTTACCTGTCCTCCTAGTGTGTTGTTGCTACCTGTCCTCCTAGTGTGTTGTTGCTACCTGTCCTCCTAGTGTGTTGTTGCTACCTGTCCTCCTAGTGTGTTGTTGTTACCTGTCCTCCTAGTGTGTTGTTGCTACCTGTCCTCCTAGTGTGTTGTTGCTACCTGTCCTCCTAGTGTGTTGCTGCTACCTGTCCTCCTAGTGTGTTGTTGCTACCTGTCCTCCTAGTGTGTTGTTGCTACCTGTCCTCCTAGTGTGTTGTTGCTACCTGTCCTCCTAGTGTGTTGTTGTTACCTGTCCTCCTAGTGTGTTGTTGCTACCTGTCCTCCTAGTGTGTTGTTGCTACCTGTCCTCCTAGTGTGTTGTTGCTACCTGTCCTCCTAGTGTGTTGCTGCTACCTGTCCTCCTAGGGTGTTGTTGCTGGTCTGTTATGCTGGAGAACTTCTTTTCATCCGTTTTATTTAATTACTTTTCCTTTTCACTTTTTTATCATTTTTTCTAAGTCTCAATATTTAACGTTTCTTTTCTATTATGTCGTTTGTTCGTGATTTTGTTTCTTGATTTTTTTAACTTCACTTTTGTTCTGAATTTTTTTTCTATTCTATTTTTTTTTTCATTATTTTATTTCGTTTAATTTTCTCATTTTTTTTTATTCTCTTCTACTTATTCGTTTTTAATTTTGTTGTTTCAATCGTTTGTTTTCTTCTTGTATTTCTTTTATTCCTCCTGTTTATTTGATTTTTTTTACTGTTTCTCTTTCGTTATTATTATCTTCCCCCTTCCTATCTCTTCGTTTACCTCCACGAAAATCTCTCCACCCTCTCTCTCTCTCTCTCTGTCTCACATTCCGTTCTCTTCTTTCTTTTATTTCTCTTCCTTTCATCACCATCACAATCATCTTCCTCATTCTTCCCTCTTTCTCCTCTTCCTACTTTTATTGCGTCGTGCTGCTGTAACTGATCACCACCACCACCCCCTCCCTCCCTCACTCCCTCCCTCCCTCCCTCCCTCCCTCACTCCTTCCCTCCCTCCCTCCCTCACTCTCTCCTCCCTTCGCTCCCTCCCTCCCTTCCTTCCTCCCTCACTCCTTCTCCCTGCCCGCGCCTGTGCTCACCCGGCCGTCAGATCGGGTTGCTGACAAGCACACAGCGACCAGCACTGAACCGCTCTTTTGTGCCGTGAGAATGTTGTGGTGGTGGCTGGAGGGAGTCGGAGGGTAGGGAAGGGAAGGGAAGTGAAGGGAAAGGAAAGGAAGGGAAGGGAAGGGAAGGGGAAGTGAGGGTAATGTATACGTTTAGGTTGGCTGATAATACATGTGAGTTACGCATGTATGATGACACGTGATAATAATACATAAAAAAATAGTTTACATGGATGATAACATAGGATGATGGGTACCGGATGATGGGTACTGGATGATGGGTACTGGATGATGACTAAACTGGATGATTATGTCAGTTAGATGATGACGCTTGGATGATACTGGTGATGGGTACGCTCGGATGATGAAGAGTGATAGGTGAGGACTGTGAAATGATTGCTTGGGGTGAGGTGAGATATATATAGACTCGGTGTGAATGAATAAATCATGATAAAGTGAACAC
>CAUDMG010003450.1:587500-872500 GCA_958450375.1 Homarus gammarus
TCTGCTGCCCCTTGTAGTTTGTGTACAGAGACTATGACACGTTAATCGTTTTCTAAGAGAGTCAATTTGCCACACACACCGCTCTACACACACACACACACACACACACACCGCTCTACACACACACACACACACACACACACACACAGCTCTACACACCGAGGTAAGAGTTGTCGATTCAGGGAGATGACACTTGAGGCCTTTGATGATATTTTCTAATATGCTGGTGCTGAGTCCTGGGTCGTGTGTACTGTGCTAGGATAATCTTACACGAGACCTCTTCCTCTTCCTGTTCCTCTTCCCTCCTCCTCTTCCTCCTTCCTTCGCTCTTGGCTTCTGTTAGGGTACACTGCTTCAGCTCTCACTGTCCTCTCACGTTTTATTCTGCTGGTTTTAAATGGGTGAAATTTGGGCTGGAAAATCTAATGTTGTTTCATTTTTGGCTGTTGTGTTGCATTTCTCTATTTACGTTTTAAAGTTAATGAAATAGGAATTAAATGGTTAGGTTAAGTTATTAATTAGAGTTTTTAGGGTAAAGATAATAATAAAAATGATAATAAGTGTTGTGTTACGTTTTAATTTAATTTTTAACTTAGCATAATAGTTAATGACATTGAAGTTACCTGATATATATATATTTTTTTCTTAACTTAAAGGCATCAACAGTCTTTAAATTGTAAATGACCAAACTTGACCTGACCTCAACTTCTGAATGACCTCTTAACCTTGTATGAGGATCCAAGTCTTGCAAAGGAGAAGGGGGTTAAGCAGGTCGGATTAAGGCTTAACTCTGTGCTTGGTTCACGACAATCATTAGTGCTATAATTTTGGGCTTAAGTCTGATGAGAACATTGAGGGTAGTGGAAGCTGGGGGGGCTGGGGAGGGGGGGGCTGGGGAGGGGGGACAGGGGGGAGGGGAGGTGGGCTGGGGAGGGGGGACAGGGGCGTGGGGAGGGGGGCTGGGGAGTCGGGGAGGGGGCTGGGGAGAGGGGACTGGGGGAGGGGGGGTGGGGATGGTCGGGAGGGCGGCTAGGGGGGGACGGGAGGGGGGCTGGGGATGGTCGGGAGGGCGGCTGGGGGGGGACGGGAGGGGGGCTGGGGAGGGGGGACAGGGGGGGAGGGGAGGGGGGCAGGGGAGGGGAGGGGGGAGGGGGGCTGGGGATGGTCGGGAGGGCGGCTATGGGGGGGTTAATATTTACATGTGAATAGCAACATGGTAGTGGTTGACCCCGTCTTAATGGATCACCTCATTCTTTGTCGTGACCACCACCTCACTCCCTGCGGTGTACGGCTCCCGGGGATGTGCTCATGTAAACACGGCTTTTGTGTGTGTGAGAGAGAGAGAGAGAGAGAGAGAGAGAGAGAGAGAGAGAGAGATGAACACATTAGCCTCATACAACTGTCACAATCAACCTGTAGTTATACTTAAACTAATTACTATGTGTATAGACAGGTGTTGGCACTTTGGGAGACTAGCGTGGCACTCTGCATTCCTGTCTTGTTCCATAACTAATTGTTCCATTAATGGTAGACACCTGAACACTGTTTTGTGTACATGTTGTTCTGGTCGTGTGTCTTTGATGTATTATGGTGTTGTTAAGGATGTTGTTGGTGCCTTAGTCTTGTGAGCTGATGCCTTCCTCCCCTCGCCGCTGTGTCTTGGTCTGCTATAGAGAGATACAGTAACAGCCAAAGTGTCTCTCAGGTGTGTGATAAATATTCCATGTTTTACCCAAGTATCGTCCACTGGTCTGAGAAAACTTAATAAACTGCATCTTACCTGGGCCGGGGTTGTGGTGACCTGACTGTAGTACCGAGCCAGGCATACTACTGGTACTCCCACCAATACCGAGAATACCGGAGTGGGTAGCGCTAATACCGGCCTCTCCCCGCCACATGCCCACACGAAATTGATCAGCTGACAACTGTTGTTTCTCCGGCTGAGAGATTTTCTGCTGTTCCTTCTGGCGCTGTTCTCGGGGAGCGTCCTGATCCCCTGCCTGGTGGTGTGTTGTCTTAGTGAGGTGTTGTGTTGGTGTCAAGTGTTGCGTCTTTATTGTAGGCTGAGGGGAGGGGAGGGGAGGGAGGGGGGCGCTGGCTAGGCTGGGAGGAAGGGAGGGAGAGGGGGCTGGGGGTAGAGGAAGGAGGGGGCTTGTTAGACTGGGGGAAAGGGAGGGAGAGGGGGCTGGCTAGGCTGGGAGGAAGGGAGGGAGAGGGGGCTGGCTAGGCTGGGTGGGGAAAGAGGGAGTTTGCTATGCTAGGAGGGGGGAGGATTTTTGTGGTATGTCCCCCGTCTCTTCAATTGTCAACTAGAATGAGGTTGTATGTGTGTATAGTATCAGGTTGTGTGTTAATGTTATGTGAACCTTTATGTATGGATTCGTGGGTATACATACACCCAATCCCACATATCTACAGACGTACACACAGTTACATACACATTTTTACACTTAACCTACACATGAATATACCGTCATGTACACACACTCCCACACATATACTCATACCTACACTGGCTTAAAACACACACACACACACACACACACACACACACACACACATACACACACTGCCAGCTTTTTATTTGCGTCCTCCAGCAGCTTTAAATGCTTTTGTTTATTATTTTGTCATTAAGAAAAAAGTTTCGTGTTAACACAAGTCACTTACGGCGGAGAGCAGAAGCCAGGGTGTTTGCTTCCTGTCACTCCCTCCCTCCTTCTCTCCCTCCCTCCTTCTCTCTCTCCCTCCCTCTCTCTCTCCCTCCCTCCCTCTAATATTCACCACTACCTCCACCACCACCCCTACCCCTTTGATCATGCGTGTTACCACTGACCACACCAACTCACCTTATCAGCTCTTATCAGCCTTAACTGTTGTAGGGTTGTCCAGGGTGAAGAGGTGAAGATAGGACTACTACTCTTTATCTGTTCCACACCCTCCCTGCATGTCCCCGCTGGCCCTTAGGGTGTGAGGTGGTGGGAGGGAGATGGATGGTGAGAGGGAGAGTGGTGGCGATAGGGAGCGAAAGAGATGGTTGGTGAGAGGGAGAGTGGTGGTGAGAGGGTGATAGGGAGAAAGAGAGATGAATCGTGAGAGGAAGAGAAGAGAAAGATAGACGGGTAGAGGAAGTGAGAGAGAGAGAGAGAGAAGAGAGAGAGAGAGAGAGAGAGAGAGAGAGAGAGATATACTGCAGTCTTGTGGTTCTCTATGATTTTCGTCTCACCAAAATAGGTTCAGATCTATGAGGCCATGAAGATAGGCGGCCGCTGTAACGGGTAGGTGGATTATCGCCTTATCTACGAGCTATCAGCGATGAATGGGGTGAATGGGGCGACTTATCCGCGAGGGTGTTCCTGAAGAGGGCGCAGCAGCAGCAGTAACCAAGTTTCCGAAGGTTGTGGGGAGTGTAGAAGAGGGGGAGGAGGAGAACTGGTAGAGGGGGGTATTGAGAGGAGGGGAAAGAGAGTTAAGAGAAGGAGGGGGTTTTAAGAGGAGGGGGAGAGGGGGTGGGGAGTTAAGAGGAGGGGGAGGGGGGTGGGGGGGTTAAGGCATTTAAACAAAGGTCGTGAAGATGACATTGAGACGACAGATAATGGAACGCTGAAGGAAACTTATGTAAAGTATGCAAGAAAAAATAATGGTTTCACACGAGAGAGAGAGAGAGAGGGGGGACAGACAGACAGACAGACAGACAGACAGACAGAAACACACACAGACAAATATGTAGGCAGAGATAGACAGACAGAGAAGAGAGAGAGAGAGAGACAGACAGGCAAACAAAGAAGAGAAGAGAGAAAGAGAGAGGCAGACAGAAGAGAGACAGAGAGAGGCAGACAGAAGAGAGACAAAGAAAACAGACAGACAGAGGCTCACAAACCCACCAGCATTTCATAATAAGATCAGAAGTGTACGAATACAAAAATAAATATATAAAACATAACTCAGCACCCGATAGGCACGATAAGGCGGGAAATAAGAGACGCTCCACTAGACTCACATTTTATGCGTAATTGGCAATGAAACCCTAACGCTTGTCATTTTACGCCCATTGTTTTGGCTGGTGACCTGGGAGGCACTATAATCCCCCCCTAACCCCTCCCCTAACCCCCCCCTAACCTCCGAACCCTTTCCCCCCTAGCTCCCCTCCAACCCTGCCCCAACCCTCCCCTCCAGCCCTTCCCCCACCACCCCCCCTAACCCATCCCTCCACGCCTGTTTGTCAACGTCACCGGTGAGTAGGTGGATATCCCACGCCTCTTATCAACGCTCGTGGATAGTTTAGGATTTTCTCAACGCCACCGGAGATCCTATAGGTAGCCGAGGTATCTGTCAACGCCACCAAACGTCTGTCGACGCTACCATACCTCTGTCAACGCCACCATACCTCTGTCAACGCCACTATACAGGTTCTAAGATCCCCACAACTTTATCAACGCCACGAGTCAGGATCTAAGTCACCGACGCCCTTATCAACGCCTTCAGTGAACATCTAGATAGGCCCATACCTTAGTCAACGCCACCAGATAAGAGTCTTTTAGAAATCCACATCTCTCTATCAACGCCATCTGTATCAACGCTATCTCTTATCAACGTCACTGGAGTCCCTTATCAACGCCACGAGTTAAACATTTCGTATTGTCTCCTTCGATGCCAGCTATGTGTATCAGCGACATTCACATCTTTATTAACGCCTAGAGTGACCATCCAGACCACTCCCTTACCCTCCCTCTCTCCCTTCCTCCCTCTTATCCTTCCTCCCTTTTAACCTTCCCTCTCTACTTCCCTCCTACTCTCCCTCTCTCCCCCTCCTTTCCCCCTCCTTCCCTCCCTCTCTCCCACCTTACTTACCTATCTATACCTACCAACCCACCCTCCCCTACCCTCTCCCTACCTACCAGCCCACCCTCCCCTACCCTCTCCCTACCAGCCCACCCTCCCCTACCCTCTCCATACCCTCCCCCTTCCAGCCCACCCTCCCCTACCCTCTCCCTAAGCCTTCAACAACGCCACAGTTAACGTCAGCGTCAATCACAGGCTTGATCGACGTCGCTGGTATGGACACACTACACCCTATACCTATTGTCCACCTACCATAGTGCCACTGTGTATCGCGGGAAAACTGGTTGTGTAGTCTGTGTAGTCTGTGTAGTCTGTGTTTTAATGGTTAGGTTAGGTTTTTTTTATTATTTGTATATATATGTTGGGGTATCGAGCACAGTCAGGACCGCCAATACCACAGGGGTCGAGTGTAGGTAATGGCCCGTGTCGTGTTGTGTAGAGTAATTGAGATCCTTTACCGTATATATGTGGAAGGGAGTTACGAGGCTGATAAAATAAAGCTGTGTGTATTTTTTTTATGTTTTTTGTCCGTATTTTGTGGACTTTTGGGGCTTTTTGTGTATATGTGTATGTGTGTGTGTCTTGTGTTACGTACTTATGGCCCCTTTATGTATGTATGTATGTATGGATGTATGTATGTATGTATGTATGTATGTATGTATGTATTCATTTACCTGCTTGACCATAATTGGGTATTGAACAGGTGAGGTTAGTGGTGTAGGTATACTTAATGGATCTCAGGCTATAATGGTCCACAGGCCTAATGGTTTAGATAGGCACCCATCTTAAATGCTCACCCTGGCGTACGTTCGCTCGTGGTGTCGCTGTGTCGTGGTTTTTATATTCGCCGAATGCTTTGATACACTCACGGTTGAGGAGAAGTAATAAACAATAATGTATGTTAAGAATATATTAATTAAAAGGTTTTGTAATAATAATAATAATAATAATAATAATAATAATAATAATATAGCCAAAATATATACCTACAGACATAACATATCTACCTATACAACAATCTAATTTACCTATCTGTCCATCTACCTGTCTATTTACCTATCCGTCTACCTGTCCATCTACCTGTCCGTTCGTAAATACAGTTTATGGCTACCATTTCATTAGGAATAAATTGCAGGTAATAGCCAGGTAGATTTATTTTATTAAGCAGTTATTTTTACGGTCTGGCGTACGAGAATTATAAGTTTAACAAAATTCAGGTTAGTTTAGTTTAGATTAGCTTAATTTAGGTTAGTTTAGGTTAGGTTAGGTTAGGCTAGGCTAGGTTAGGTTAGGTTAGGTTAGGTTAGGTTAGTTGACTTTAGGTTAGGTTAGGTTAGGTTAGGTTAGGTGAATTTATATAACTTGGGTGGAGTGAGATTTATTACGCCATTAACCGTAGATTTATATAGTCATAAATGTGTTATTGTGCCTTTTATAGTGCCATATATGGGAGTATAGGGGTTTATTTATATATATGGGAGCTATATGGTGCTGCAACGCTTTTAATTCTTTATCAGGCTTGTGATTGGTCGTTTGGGAGGGGTTATTATAGCCGTATATGTGACGTGTATGTGACGTTTTGTGTCGTCACTTATATACTATTTTTACTTTGTTTCTTTATTATGATTTAAATGATGAATTAATCCCGGAAAATAGTCAGATATAGTTAGGTTAGGTTAGGTTAGGTTAGGTTAGATTAGGTTTGGTTAGATTAGAGATAATTATGCAGTTAGTAAATACATATTCACTACAGTACATAATTAAAGTCATTTTATACCGACTGCATGACGACGTATCATGTGATATAAGTCATTAGGTAAACTTGTTAATAATTATAATAACAATAATGACATCCTGATTATGATAATTAGTGGTAATAACCCAATCAGTGTAATAATCTTGCAAGTCATCTGTGTTTACGTCTGTCAGCTGTGTTTGCGTCTATCAGCTGTGTTTGCGTCTGTCAGCTGTGTTTGCGTCTATCAGCTGTGTTTGCGTCTATCAGCTGTGTTTGCGTCTGTCAGCTGTGTTTGCGTCTATCAGCTGTGTTTGCGTCTGTCATATGTGTTTGCGTCTATCAGCTGTGTTTGCGTCTATCAGCTGTGTTTGCGTCTATCAGCTGTGTTTACGTCTGTCAGCTGTGTTTGCGTCTGTCAGCTGTGTTTGCGTCTATCAGCTGTGTTTGCGTCTATCAGCTGTGTTTGCGTCTGTCAGCTGTGTTTGCGTCTATCAGCTGTGTTTGCGTCTATCAGCTGTGTTTGCGTCTATCAGCTGTGTTTGCGTCTATCAGCTGTGCTTATGTCTGTCAGCTGTGTTTGCGTCTATCAGCTGTGTTTGCGTCTGTCAGCTGTGTTTGCGTCTGTCAGCTGTGTTTGCGTCTATCAGCTGTGTTTGCGTCTATCAGCTGTGTTTGCGTCTATCAGCTGTGCTTATGTCTATCTGCTGTGCTTATGTCTGTCAGCTGTGTTTGCGTCTGTCAGCTGGGCGTCAGACTCGAATGCACAATGACTAAAAAAAAATTGAGTACGTTGACCCTGAGTACGACGATTTAATTTAAGTTTTTGAGTACAAAATTATGGTACTCAAGGTGATTTTGTAATTTTATTGGTAATCTGGCGTTGTATTGAAGGGGTTAAGTTATTGTACTCAAGGGGTTAAATCATCGTATTCAAGGGGTTAAATCATCGTACTCAAGGGGTTAAATCATCGTACTCAAGGGGTTAAATCATCGTACTCAAGGGGTTAAATCATCGTACTCAAGGGTTAAATCATCGTACTCAAGGGGTTAAATCATCGTACTCAAGGGGTTAAATCATCGTACTCAAGGGGTTAAATCATCGTACTCAAGGGTTAAATCATCGTACTCAAGGGGTTAAATCATCGTACTCAAGGGGTTAAATCATCGTATTCAAGGGGTTAAATCATCGTACTCAAGGGGTTAAATCTTCGTACTCAAGGGTTAAATCATCGTACTCAAGGGTTAAATCATCGTACTCAAGGGGTTAAATCATCGTACTCAAGGGGTTAAATCATCGTACTCAAGGGGTTAAATCATCGTACTCAAGGGGTAAAATCATCGTACTCAAGGGGTTAAATCTTCGTACTCAAGGGGTTAAATCATCGTACTCAAGGGTTAAATCATCGTACTCAAGGGGTTAAATCATCGTACTCAAGGGGTTAAATCATCGTACTCAAGGGTTAAATCATCGTACTCAAGGGGTTAAATCATCGTACTCAAGGGGTTAAATCATCGTACTCAAGGGGTTAAATCATCGTATTCAAGGGGTAAAATCATCGTACTCAAGGGGTTAAATCATCGTACTCAAGGGTTAAATCATCGTACTCAAGGGGTTAAATCATCGTACTCAAGGGGTTAAATCATCGTACTCAAGGGGTTAAATCATCGTACTCAAGGGTTAAATCATCGTACTCAAGGGGTTAAATCATCGTACTCAAGGGGTTAAATCATCGTACTCAAGGGTTAAATCATCGTACTCAAGGGGTTAAATCATCGTACTCAAGGGGTTAAATCATCGTATTCAAGGGGTAAAATCATCGTACTCAAGGGGTTAAATCTTCGTACTCAAGGGGTTAAATCATCGTACTCAAGGGTTAAATCATCGTACTCAAGGGGTTAAATCATCGTACTCAAGGGGTTAAATCTTCGTACTCAAGGGGTTAAATCATCGTACTCAAGGGTTAAATCATCGTACTCAAGGGGTTAAATCATCATACTCAAGGGGTTAAATCATCATACTCAAGGGTTAAATCATCATACTCAAGGGTTAAATCATCATACTCAAGGGGTTAAATCATCGTACTCAAGGGTTAAATCATCGTATTCAAGGGGTTAAATCATCATACTCAAGGGGTTAAATCATCGTACTCAAGGGTTAAATCATCATACTCAAGGGGTTAAATCATCGTACTCAAGGGGTTAAATCATCGTACTCAAGGGGTTAAATCTTCGTACTCAAGGGTTAAATCATCGTACTCAAGGGTTAAATCATCGTACTCAAGGGGTTAAATCATCGTACTCAAGGGGTTAAATCATCGTATTCAAGGGGTAAAATCATCATACTCAAGGGGTTAAATCATCGTACTCAAGGGGTTAAATCATCGTACTCAAGGGGTTAAATCATCGTATTCATGGGGTAAAATCATCGTACTCAAGGGGTTAAATCATCGTACTCAAGGGTTAAATCATCGTACTCAAGGGGTTAAATCATCATACTCAAGGGGTAAAATCATCGTACTCAAGGGTTAAATCATCGTACTCAAGGGGTTAAATCATCGTACTCAAGGGGTTAAATCATCATACTCAAGGGGTTAAATCATCGTACTCAAGGGTTAAATCATCATACTCAAGGGGTTAAATCATCGTACTCAAGGGGTTAAATCATCGTACTCAAGGGGTTAAATCATCATACTCAAGGAGTTAAATCATCGTACTCAAGGGGTTAAATCATCGTACTCAAGGGTTAAATCATCGTACTCAAGGGGTTAAATCATCGTACTCAAGGGGTTAAATCATCATACTCAAGGGGTTAAATCATCGTACTCAAGGGGTTAAATCATCGTACTCAAGGGTTAAATCATCGTACTCAAGGGGTTAAATCATCGTACTCAAGGGTCAAATCATCGTACTCAAGGGGTTAAATCATCGTACTCAAGGGTCAAATCATCGTACTCAAGGGTTAAATCATCGTACTCAAGGGGTTAAATCATCGTACTCAAGGGGTTAAATCATCGTACTTAAGGGTTAAATCATCGTACTCAAGGGGTTAAATCATCGTACTCAAGGGGTTAAATCTTCGTACTCAAGGGGTTAAATCATCGTACTCAAGGGTTAAATCATCGTACTCAAGGGGTTAAATCATCATACTCAAGGGGTTAAATCATCATACTCAAGGGTTAAATCATCATACTCAAGGGTTAAATCATCATACTCAAGGGGTTAAATCATCGTACTCAAGGGTTAAATCATCGTATTCAAGGGTTAAATCATCATACTCAAGGGGTTAAATCATCGTACTCAAGGGTTAAATCATCATACTCAAGGGGTTAAATCATCATACTCAAGGGGTTAAATCATCGTACTCAAGGGGTTAAATCATCGTACTCAAGGGGTTAAATCTTCGTACTCAAGGGTTAAATCATCGTACTCAAGGGTTAAATCATCGTACTCAAGGGGTTAAATCATCGTACTCAAGGGGTTAAATCATCGTATTCAAGGGGTAAAATCATCATACTCAAGGGGTTAAATCATCGTACTCAAGGGGTTAAATCATCGTACTCAAGGGGTTAAATCATCGTATTCAAGGGGTAAAATCATCGTACTCAAGGGGTTAAATCATCGTACTCAAGGGTTAAATCATCGTACTCAAGGGGTTAAATCATCATACTCAAGGGGTAAAATCATCGTACTCAAGGGTTAAATCATCGTACTCAAGGGGTTAAATCATCGTACTCAAGGGGTTAAATCATCATACTCAAGGGGTTAAATCATCGTACTCAAGGGTTAAATCATCATACTCAAGGGGTTAAATCATCGTACTCAAGGGGTTAAATCATCGTACTCAAGGGGTTAAATCATCATACTCAAGGGGTTAAATCATCGTACTCAAGGGGTTAAATCATCGTACTCAAGGGTTAAATCATCGTACTCAAGGGGTTAAATCATCGTACTCAAGGGGTTAAATCATCATACTCAAGGGGTTAAATCATCGTACTCAAGGGGTTAAATCATCGTACTCAAGGGGTTAAATCATCGTACTCAAGGGGTTAAATCATCGTACTCAAGGGTCAAATCATCGTACTCAAGGGGTTAAATCATCGTACTCAAGGGTCAAATCATCGTACTCAAGGTTTAAATCATCGTACTCAAGGGGTTAAATCATCATACTCAAGGGGTTAAATCATCGTACTCAAGGGGTTAAATCATCGTACTCAAGGGTTAAATCATCGTACTCAAGGGGTTAAATCATCGTACTCAAGGGGTTAAATCATCATACTCAAGGGGTTAAATCATCGTACTCAAGGGGTTAAATCATCGTACTCAAGGGGTTAAATCATCGTACTCAAGGGGTTAAATCATCGTACTCAAGGGTCAAATCATCGTACTCAAGGGGTTAAATCATCGTACTCAAGGGTCAAATCATCGTACTCAAGGGTTAAATCATCGTACTCAAGGGGTTAAATCATCGTACTCAAGGGGTTAAATCATCGTACTTAAGGGTTAAATCATCGTACTCAAGGGGTTAAATCATCGTACTCAAGGGGTTAAATCTTCGTACTCAAGGGGTTAAATCATCGTACTCAAGGGTTAAATCATCGTACTCAAGGGGTTAAATCATCATACTCAAGGGGTTAAATCATCATACTCAAGGGTTAAATCATCATACTCAAGGGTTAAATCATCATACTCAAGGGGTTAAATCATCGTACTCAAGGGTTAAATCATCGTATTCAAGGGGTTAAATCATCATACTCAAGGGGTTAAATCATCGTACTCAAGGGTTAAATCATCATACTCAAGGGGTTAAATCATCATACTCAAGGGGTTAAATCATCGTACTCAAGGGGTTAAATCATCGTACTCAAGGGGTTAAATCTTCGTACTCAAGGGTTAAATCATCGTACTCAAGGGTTAAATCATCGTACTCAAGGGGTTAAATCATCGTACTCAAGGGTTAAATCATCGTATTCAAGGGGTAAAATCATCATACTCAAGGGGTTAAATCATCGTACTCAAGGGGTTAAATCATCGTACTCAAGGGGTTAAATCATCGTATTCAAGGGGTAAAATCATCGTACTCAAGGGGTTAAATCATCGTACTCAAGGGTTAAATCATCGTACTCAAGGGGTTTAATCATCATACTCAAGGGGTAAAATCATCGTACTCAAGGGTTAAATCATCGTACTCAAGGGGTTAAATCATCGTACTCAAGGGGTTAAATCATCATACTCAAGGGGTTAAATCATCGTACTCAAGGGTTAAATCATCATACTCAAGGGGTTAAATCATCGTACTCAAGGGGTTAAATCATCGTACTCAAGGGGTTAAATCATCATACTCAAGGGGTTAAATCATCGTACTCAAGGGGTTAAATCATCGTACTCAAGGGGTTAAATCATCGTACTCAAGGGGTTAAATCATCGTACTCAAGGGGTTAAATCATCATACTCAAGGGGTTAAATCATCGTACTCAAGGGGTTAAATCATCGTACTCAAGGGGTTAAATCATCGTACTCAAGGGGTTAAATCATCGTACTCAAGGGTCAAATCATCGTACTCAAGGGGTTAAATCATCGTACTCAAGGGTCAAATCATCGTACTCAAGGGTTAAATCATCGTACTCAAGGGGTTAAATCATCGTACTCAAGGGGTTAAATCATCGTACTCAAGGGGTTAAATCATCGTACTCAAGGGGTTAAATCATCGTACTCAAGGGTCAAATCATCGTACTCAAGGGGTTAAATCATCATACTCAAGGGGTTAAATCATCGTACTCAAGGGGTTAAATCATCGTACTCAAGGGGTTAAATCATCGTACTCAAGGGTCAAATCATCGTACTCAAGGGGTTAAATCATCATACTCAAGGGGTTAAATCATCGTACTCAAGGGGTTAAATCATCGTTACTCAAGGGGTTAAATCATCGTACTCAAGGGTCAAATCATCGTACTCAAGGGGTTAAATCATCGTACTCAAGGGTTTAAATCATCGTACTCAAGGGGTTAAAAATATACGTAAAAGATGCGAATGAAAAATAAGAACTTGAAGATAAAAGCAAAGAAAATAAAAATAAAAATAGAGAGAATGAGATAAGAGATAAAAAAGAAGAAGAAGGAACAAGAAGAGAAGAAGAAGTGAAAGTATTAATTGAATGTTCTGCCAGACGTGTTGGGGAGAGGGAGGGAGAGAGGGAGAAAGAGGGAGGGAGAGAGAGAGAGAGAGAGAGAGAAGGGCTGTGTGGTGGTGGCGGGAAATGTTCAGATTTAAGTGTAGTGATGATAATAGGGAGAGAGATAAAGAGGAGAACAACGAAGGAGAAGAAATAAAGAGACTAAATGTTTGCATAATGAACGAGGATGGTGTGTGTGTGTGTGTGTGTGTGTGTGTCCTAGCCTTCTAATACATCTCCCATTAGGGTTAATTATTGGAACCTGGACTGGGCGTCTTTTTGTGAGTGTAGTATCAGCGCGATCTCTCAAAGGGTGGCGCTGGGAGTCATGGAGGAGTGAGGGGTGAGAGAATGAGGGAGGGGAGGAGGAGGAGGAGAAGAAGGAGAAGAAGGGAAGAGGAGGAGGAGGAGAAGAAGAGCAGGAGAGAGGGAAAAGGAGGAGTATAAGCGTCAATTGATACACATTAGAAAATAGTTAATGTCGCATCTTGACGCTAGGTGGTAAGGGAGGAATCGCGGCAGTATTTACATAAGCGTGACGGAGTAAACTTGTTATTCGTCAAGGGTTCAGCGACGTGGACGGAGGCATCAGGTGCGGTGAGTATGATAGAGTGTTTGTAGGAAGAATTTTGTTAAATATCTTTGAGAAATAATAAGAGAAGTTAGCGCCGAGGACTTTGACGGAGTTGAGGGAAGGGTGGAGGGGAGGGGAGGGTAGGTTGGGTAGGGGTGTAGGGGAGGGTAGGTTGGGTAGGGGTGAAGGGGAGGGGAGGGGTGTAGAAGGGAAGGAAGGAAGGAAGGGGTGTAGAAAGGAGAGGAAAATTGGTGGGAAGATGATGCAGTATATTTGGTGGCACTACAAGATCATTTGGTTCATCTTACTACCCTGGCCTTGCCCTCCCTACCACTGGCCCTCCCTACCACTGGCCATCCCTACCACTGGCCATCCCTACCACTGGCCCTCCCTACCACTGGCCATCCCTCCCAACACTTTGCTCACATTCTGTTGGTGATTTTTATACATTTAATCTCATTACCGCTCCTCATACACACCTGACCACGCCCACACCCACAATACACTGTAGATACACCCCGCCCACCTCCACACCCACTAGGTTCACGCCCACACCCACGCCCACGTTTAGTTCAAGCCACACCTACTGTATTACGTCCCTGCCGCCGCCCACAATAATCCTTCTCATTATACATATGAGGACTGTAATTCCACCCAAACCTCGCCCACGACCCAAACACCTGCACACTGTCTCCACCATGCAGGACAAAGATACCCACCACTCACACGCCCTCCTCCCCACGCCCTCCTCCCCACGCGCTTCTCCCCACGCCCCTGAGTAGAACACCCTCCCCCCCCCCCCCACACACCCATATACACGCTCTGTACTGGAAATTTTACCTGACGCTAAATTGGAGAGGGGAGGAGGAGGAGGAGGAGGAGGAGGAGGAGGAGGGTAGAAAGGGATCGTGTCACACAACCAACCAATTACCAACCTCCCTCCCTCCCTCCCTCCCTCCCTCACCTCACCCCCTCCGTCAGTCCTCCACCTTCAGGCTGCTAGCTATCGTCGCCTTAGGTCACCCAGGGTGTCGGTATGTGCAGCGCGTAACTCTGCGCATTTCAAGCTCCTGAACAAACCTGAATGATCTGACCACCCCCCCCCCCACACACACCTGTAACACCAAAACAGGTATAGTGTGTGTGTGTGTGTGTGTGTGTGTGTGTGTGTGTGTGTGTGTGTGTGTGTGTGTGTTTTGGTAATGTCGTGTCAGGAGTCAGGTGAAGATATCGATTATCATGAAGTTATGTATATTGTGTAATCATATCGCAGAGGTTATCACCCCCAGATAATAATTACACAAGGGGTCATGATAATTAGTGTCACCTGTCAGTATAAATGTCATTAACTTCCGCCATTGTGATTATTAGTGTTATTATTTATCTATTTTTTTATCCGTTATATTTTTTTTCTTCATATTTTTGTGTTCTCGTGGAAATTTGCATATTAGTGTTGAAAACAATACGAGGGAGGGGGGGGAAGGGGGTAGATTGGGTTCGTAAACAGGGGGCAAATTGGAGGAGAGACGGGAAAAATTGGTGGGGGGAGGGGGGGCAGACGAGGGGGCGAGAGAGGGGCAGATTGAGGAGGGAGGAGGAACCGAGGGCTACTCCACAAACAAACTGAGGAGCACCAAGCCAAATATACAGTGACTGGTAGGGGGGGGGGAAGAGGAGGGGGGGGAGGCCGGTGCTTGAGGGGGGAAAGAGGAGGGGGGGAGGCCGGTGCTTGAGGGGAGGAAGAAGAGGGGGAGGAGGCCGGTGCTTGAGGGGAGGAAGAGGAGGAGGCCGGTGCTTGAGGGGAGGAAGAGGAGGGGGAGTGAGGCCGGTGCTTGAGGGGAGGAAGAGGAGGGGGAGGAGGCCGGTGCTTGAGGGGAGGAAGAGGAGGAGGCCGGTGCTTGAGGGGAGGAAGAGGAGGGGGAGGAGGCCGGTGCTTGAGGGGAGGAAGAGGAGGGGGAGGAGGCCGGTGCTTGAGGGGAGGAAGAGGAGGAGGCCGGTGCTTGAGGGGAGGAAGAGGAGGGGGAGGAGGCCGGTGCTTGAGGGGAGGAAGAGGTGGGGGAGGAGGCCGGTGCTTGAGGGGAGGAAGAGGAGGGGGAGGAGGCCGGTGCTTGCAAACCCGCACATCACTCCCATTATTGTCGCACACCCGCTCAAACTTTTTTTTTAGGGAGGGGAGGGTGACTGAGGGAGGGAGTGGAGGGTCACTGAGGGAAGGAGGAGGGTCACTGAGGAAGGGAAGGGTAGCTGGATGGAGGGGAGAGAGTCACTGAGAGAGGGAGGAGGGTTACTGAGGGAGGGGAGGGTAGCTGGATGGAGGGAGGAGGGTCACTGAGGGAGGGAGGGTAGCTGGATGGAGAGAGGGAAGAGAATCACTGAGAGAGGGAAGAGAGTCACTGAGAGAGGGAAGAGAGTCACTGAGGGAGGTACTACTTGGAGGGCCACAGGACAGCATGTAGGTAGAAATGAAAACAACAACACACATTCCCTTATGATTGTGTAGTTACCGAATGACTAAACCAGCAAGGAAACTCACACACATATACAGGTGAGAGTAATAGCGTAGGGAGGGGAGGGGGAGACTGCAGGTGCGACATATCCTTAATGCAGAGTCTTGGCTACCACAAGGGGGGGGGGGGCACTATTTACCGACCGACAGCCGTACGTATGTAAACTTGTCACTGAGTTGTTTATATATATGACGTAATGTTATGTTATTACTGTGGTTTAATTACTGTGGTGTTTAAGCGTGTGTAATGGATTATCGATAATTACAGTAGTTGTGAATAATTAAAAGGTGTGATATATAATTTTGTTTTCTTTGAGGACATGAGTTAGTGTGTGTGTGTGTGTGTGTGTGTAATAATAATAATAATAATAATAATTAACGGTTTATTGAAAGAGCTTGGCAGCCAGAAGGCTGAAAATATACAGTTACATATTTGGGGAATGGGTTACGAATTACAAATAATATACAAGTAACATAAGTGACACAAATAAGACATATAATAACTTAGATGGGGAAAAGCTCAAACTACAGTTCATTTCAACATAGTGACAGTGTTACAGTATTACAAGTTATTGATAATTTTTACAATGGTTGGGACTGGGCTGTTCTTATAGCGATCAGTTCGTGCACGTATGGGCTGGATGCGGTTGTGGTGTCGAACAGCAATTCTCGGACAAGGGACCTCGGGTGGTAGTAGGAGCCGGTGTCGGGGATGGTGTAGAAGCTTCTTACCAAATTTGCAGATGAGGTCGTGGTGATGGTCAGTGAGAGTCGAAAGGGTCAGTGTGTTGAGCGCTTCTTGATATGTGGAGTAGGAGTGGGAGAGAATAATCTTGCATGCCCTCTTTTGTGTGTGTGTGTGTGTGTGTGTGTGTGTTCCCTCTCTCTCACATGACCCAGCCACACCTTGTACTAACCATTGACCAGAACGAGGCACCTGGCACGTATCCTTCACATTGACCCCTGACAGTCCTGACCTGACCTCACTCGTCACCCGGTGCCAGTGTAAGTGCCACAAGTGGGCTGTGAGTGTGGGAACAAGAGGGAGAGGGGAGTGATGTAGTGGAACAAGGGGAAGGTAAACATAACAGTTCCTACCACCTTTTGTTACCGCCTTAATGACTGTTCGCCTCCCAGGGAACCATTTTACCTCCTCCAAAAACTCCTCCATCGTAGAATAGAAAGTACAGGTAATTAACGCTAATGACTCTAGTATATTTTACCTTTTACTCCTACAGGTGTTACTCAGGTATAAAACTTGTCTTAATGAGATCACTTCCCCTTATATAGGTCTATTAAAAGAGAATTTATATAATATGGAAACCTGGGAATGTATCTCTGGCAGGTATTAATGTTTTGGTATAATTAGAGAAATATTAAGAAAGGAGAATTAAAATACGTGAAGACTGGAGTAAGATGATAATTATTAGGTGTGTGTGTGTGTGTGTGTGTGTGTGTGTGTGTGTGTGTGTGTGTGTGTGTGTGTGTGTGTGTGTAAATTTTGTTTATGATGGTAAAAGGAGTAAGTTTTTATTGTGTGGGGTGGAGGGGGGTGTGTCGGGAGGGGTGGAGGGGGGTGTGTTGGGAGGGTGGTGGGGGTCGGGAGGGGTGGAGGGGGGTGTGTGAGCGGGCAGGTGGTGCTCCACTAACAGAGGAGAGACGCACCACCAAGTAAAACCAATTTCCCACGCCTTCCACGGTGATTTTTCAAAGTGTTCGTTGGGTGAGGGAGGCGGCGGCTGCGGCTCTGCACATGTGCCGAGCCCAACCCAGCCCCCTTCACCCACGCCGCCCGCTACTGATAGACCCACGCTTAGGGACTGGCGCCAGACACCTACGTTAATGGAACATACAGTACAGTGGTGGTACAGGGGCTGGGGGGGGGGGGCATAAAGTGAGTCAGGTTATGAAGTTTTCGATTATTATTACTCAGTTATTAGATCACAACCATAGACTAATGATGGCGCAGAGGAATTTCTACTTCTGAATTTAATCAGGATGTAACATATAGCTTAGGGTGCGATGGGCGAGTGGGTACAGCTCCTGTCTGCTGCTCTGGGGGTGCACACAGTTCGCCCCCTCCTGTAAATGGGTGCCTAACTTTACAAATGGGAAGTGAAGGCGATCTATTGCAGTGTCGTCCACCTGAGTGTGTTGTATACAAATTATCATCAGGCTTCAGAGAGACATTCACTTTTTTTCAATATATAATGTATAATCCAGCCCTTTATTGCCGGCTCTTATAGTTTCAGTTTATACACAGTTGAGTCATTCATTTTTGTATTGTTTAAGTGTAAAGCAACATTATCCTCAGTGTATAAGTGTTATGAGACTGAGACCAACACTAAAGGAACAGAAAGTACAGTACACTCACGCACGGACGGTCTCTTACACACATTATAGTAGAGATAGTTATTACCAGCTCGTCCTTACCAAGTCCAGAGAGAAAGAGATACACGTACACCAGCCATCGTCGACCACACACACACACACATACACACACACACACACACACACACACACAGGTGAAGGTTTACGTCTGTGTGTGTGTTAAAGCGAATTTGTATTGTTATTTTGTTTATTCTTCTACATCAACTTCTACCCCGTGTTGGTTGTGTGGACGTAAGTAGACAAAGAGGAACTACAAGTAGGAACAACTGGGTAGAGGCCTGGAGGAGCGTAAGGCCGGGAGGAGGGGGACTCACCTCACGAGTGGACCTGAGTATAGGACCTACCTGACGAGGGGGCTGAGGGGTCTGTGAGGGCCGTTACCTGCTCCTCTAAGTGTTCTCTCTCAAAGGACCTAAAGGAGGCTCCACACATCATTTGTTTGGTTATGTCTCGTGTTTGTGACGACTGTTGGCTTCTGGGTAGAGGAGGACGGTTGCTTCTGCTCCTCCTCCTCCTTCTGTAGATCAGGACCTATACGATGTAGCTCCTCCCCCCTTCAGTAGATCTCTTGTGTACATCTAAAACAACATAATAAAATAATAGTAACAGGAATATAAATTAACATTATTTAACAGTACTTTTACATCACCCCAAATTGTCTTCCTTGATTTTTTTTTTTGTTCAACAGTTAAATTACGGAGATTAGAGTTAGTGATTAGTGATTGTTTTTTATATGTGTGTTTATATTATCACAGAGCCACAGATAAACAAAGCCATGGGGGTTATTTCTCTTGTTATTTTACCCAGTGGTGTAAAGTTTGTTGAGGTTATCGTGATAGATCAGAGGAGTTAGTGAGCGTTATCTGGCTGGTGTAGTAAGTTAGCTCCTGTTATCTCCCGTCCTCGACAGCCTACCAACACAGGAATGTCTCACAGTTGGTTTTTTTTCTTACGTTGTCTGTATATAAGAGGTTTTTATTGTCTTTTTCAACGACACCTCCTTGTTGGTGATGGTGGCAGCCCCTTCTACTTACCCCTTCACCCCCTAGTCTCCTCCCTTCTCCTTCTTCCCTTTCTTGCCCCCCCCCCTCCTTCCTCTTCTACCTCCCTCCCCCTCTTTCCTTCTTTTCCCTAAATCCCCCTTTTTCCCTGTCCTCCCTTCCTCCCTCCCCCCTCCCTCCCCCTCCCCCTACCCCTTCCCCTGCCACGCTTTGTCGCTCTTTAACTCCTCAGGGCCCTTGACTGTGTTTATGTGCTGTGGTAATTGTTTCTGTTTTAAGGGTAGTGTGGTGTGGTGTGGTGTGGTGTGGTGTAGTGTGGGGGGCTGAGTCTTCTCCATCCCCTCCCTCTACATCCCTCTCCCTTCCCTCCCTCTACACCCCTTCTATCTCCCTCTACTTACCCTCCCAAGGCGCCCTGATGATTTTATGTTCATTGATGTTTATGTTCATTACCTCCGTCACGACAGTTCCTTCTTGGAGGAGGGGGAGGGGGGGGGAGAGGGAGGAAGGAGGGGGAGAAGGAGGGGGAGAAGGAGAAGTGTGTGTTGGGAGGGAGCGGTAGTAGTAATGGCAGCCTCCACCATCACCACGTAGCAGTAGCACCAAGTAGCAGTAACACCATGACCACGTAAGAGTAACAGTAACACCATGTAACAGTAGTATCACGTAACAGTAACACCATGACCACGTAACAGTAACACCATCACCACACTACAGTAGCACCACGTAACAGTAACACCATGACCACGTAACAGTAACACCATGACCACACTACAGTAGCACCACATAACAGTAACACCATGACCACGTAACATTAACACCATCACCACACTACAGTAGCACCACATAACAGTAACACCATGACCACGTAACAGTAACACCATGACCACGTAACAGTAACACCATCACCACACTACAGTAGCACCACGTAACAGTAACACCATGACCACGTAACATTAACACCATCACCACACTACAGTAGCACCACGTAACAGTAACACCATGACCACGTAACAGTAACACCATCCCTCCCACATACGTCCACCAAACCCAAACAGTGAGGGTGTGAGGAGTGCCAGGCGAGGTGACTATATTACCCTGGCTGCTGACAGTGCCACCGGGTGCCATCTCTCCCTCCCCCCCTCCCTCCCCCCTCACACGCATTTTTTGTGGTGCCTCCCTCACACCCGTCACGCTTTACGATATTGCCTTTTTATGTTAGTGTGTCACAATAGAGTCGAGGAATGTTTAGGCTTTTGGGCTGTTAACTGTATGAGAATAGAGATGATAATAGTATACGTTACTATACTACTACTACTACTATTATTATGACTACTACTACTATTACCACTACTACTACTACTACTACTACTACTAATAATAATAATAATAACGTTTTAATCATGACGTCACCTAACAAACAGGAGTTAAATTAAGTCTCTCTCTCTCTCTCTCTCTCTCTCTCTCTCTCTCTCTCTCTCTCTCTCTCTCTCACCAGTAAAGTGATGTACCGGGTCTCTCTACCAGTTCTACCCTGAGCCAAGTCCTACTTCTCTTGCCTCACCAGTTGAATGTGTTGCCTCACTAACCGGTTCTATAATGTGTGCCATCACTCTACAAAAATTGTTCCTGCCACCTATGCCATCACGACCATCCTGCCTTACTACCATCCTGCCTTACTACCATTCTTCCATCACGACCATCCTGCCTTACTACCATCCTGCCTTACTACCATTCTACCATCACGACCATCCTGTCTTACTACCATCACGACCATCCTGCCTTACTACCATCACGACCATCCTGCCTTACTACCATCCTGCCTTACTACCATTCTACCATCACGACCATCCTGTCTTACTACCATCACGACCATCCTGTCTTACTACCATCACGACCATCCTGTCTTACTACCATCACGACCATCCTGCCTTACTACCATCACGACCATCCTGCCTTACTACCATCACGTCAATCCTGCTTTACTATCACCACTACTATCGCTACCATTATCCCATTCCACTAGTACCACCACATCACCACCACCATCATCACCACCATCACCACCACCATCATCACACATGCCTAAGAACCTTCCTCTTCCTCCCTCCCTCACATCTCCTACTACCCTGACCTCTCCCTCCCTCACATCTCCTACTACCCTGACCTCTCCCTCCCTCCCTCCCTCCCTCCCTGACCCTAGTTTGGCCCTCATCTCTCCAGCAGGGTGTTGGTCATAACGCCCCAGAAGGCAGGCAGGGTTCCTCAGACCAGTGGGCAGGAATCCGCGGCATGTGTGGTCGATTAGTTTCCTTTGTCGCGCCATCATAGTCGTCTCCACCACCACCTTCCTCTAAACACCCCTGGGCCCTCACCTCTCCCCCTCACCACCACCAACCCCCCTCACCACCACCATCCCCCCCTCACCACCACCATCCCCCCCCCTCACCACTACCCTGCCACCACCATCCCTACCACCCCCACCACCACCTAAGTCACACTTAATCTAGTTTTTCTTCAATAACTTATCTAACCTGCATGAGATTACCTGAAGATTAATTTAAGATATTAAGTAAAAGCTCTATATTATGGTTATTAATTCACATTTTATTATAGTTTGAGAGAAATATATAAAAAAAATATAGATGATAAAGAATGAAGATAAATTTTATTAATGGGTGAACTTGAGGAACGATCTGTCACTGTTATAGTTCTTGATCACACATACAGCACCTGGTCTTGTCATTCTCGATCAAGTGATAGGAATTTTAACCACGTCAAGAATTAATTTTTTTCCTCCCCCGAGTCTTGGAATGTTCAGTGAGATGCTTGTAGTATGTATACCTCGTTCACTATCCACACACTGAAGGTAAAAGCATCGGTGTAAACAGATTAAACACGTAGGTAGACAAATATTGTAAACAAGTCTTCATTTATTATACGACGGTTTGTTTATATTGGTAAAAAATCGCCCTAGACTTTGACTCTTCGTGGTTAGGTTAGGTTAGGTTAGGTTAGGACAAGAGAGACACAAGGATGTTATTTATTTACGTCTTGTCACGATGTCTTAAGGAAGGTGAGGGATATTACCTCTCGTGTTCTGCTCAATATTATATCATTAAGTATGGAGGCTGAGGAGGGAGGCGGTCCTGAGGCGTCTGTTGCCGTTGTTTACGCTGGAGGGTCGTTGTGGTGGCCAGAAGGGAGGAGACGAGGAAAATGTAGGTAAACAGCATAGGTGAGGAAGATGATGGACGGATAATGAGCAGATGAAACAACACCTTGGGAAGTACACCTGAAGACGCCGACGACTGGTACATCGTGAACAAGGAAAAATCACTTGTGGTTGTGCTGTTGTCTAAGAACTTTGGGGGTTAAAATTAGGAGAAATTCTTGGGTTTTCTCCCCTAAATGTGGTTTCTTTGAGGTGAGCTGTGTGGAGTGTGAGGTCAACTTGGGTCAGCTTGGGTCTAACCTGCGGGGGTATGTTGCCGCAGCCGCCACTTCCGCTAGGCGACACTCAGCAGGCGTCCAGGCGCGGCCACAACCTCCGGCACCTGCAGCTGGGCCGCCTGTGCACTCTCTCGCCACCAGCATCTGGCTAGTCGCCCCTGGATCAAGTAACCCCGCTCCCCTCACTCTCTGACTCACGCCTCTAGACTGTTAAGGGTTTCAGTAGGTGACCAGCCGAGGGAATAAAGCTTTTGTAAACTGATTAATAATATATGACGTCACTTAACAATTACTCGAGGATATTATATGGCGTCACTTAACAATTAATCGAGGATATTATATTATATGACGTCACTTAGCAATTGCTCGAGGATATTATATGACGTCACTTAACAATTAATCTATGATATTCTATGACGTCACTGAACAATTAATCGAAAATATTATATTACGTCATTTAATAATTAATCGATGATAACACCTGATAAACTCGACATTACAAGACAGCTAAAGACACTTACTCATTCTAACAATACATAACACACAAACGTACATCGTCAGGTGTTATTAAAAGTAATCAATAACTCATACTAATGGAGTCTATTATTTCTAGTTAAAGACTGTAGTTGAAGTTATTTATGGAGGTGATTGACGAGGGAGTATCGACCTTAATAACAGTAGTGGTTGTTGTGGGTCTTCACTATCACCACACACACACACACACACACCAAGCTTCACTGGTCACTCGCCACCTGATCAAACACACTCCTCAAGTTAGCAGTCTGTCTGTCCACTGTACGGAGATTTCTGTAACAACTTGAACAAGACAGGAACCTAACCTAACCTAACCTAACCTAACCTCTTGGCTAAAATTTCCATCACTCAAGACTCGTCATCCCAACCGACCTAACTGATGAGGTTTTTACCCCCTGGTGGACCATACTGTGTACTACCAGTCAGCAGCTGCAACACACCACAAGACCATACAATCTAGCATTCATATCCCCGTGTGTCTGTATGTCACCAGCCTGTCTGCCGGGAGTGACAGCCGCCACTCACTAGGGACATGTGACGCTGTAGAGCTGTCCTTGTGACGTCCGCAGCCGCCCGTTTCCCGTCACTATTGTCAGGATGTTTTAGTGTGACGCTCCATGAATTTAATCCACCTTGCTATCCACATTTTTACCTGTATGACGTAAACAAACAGACTTAAGAATAATATACGGTACTCCCCTTTGCTCTGACTAACATACAAACACAGAAACATATTACTAATTACTCTATTATGTATCTAATTCTTCTTTATTACTATACATATAAAACTATTCTTGAACGAAATGATTTACACAATACATCGATAAAGAAACAACAATGAATCCAATCAAAGAACATGACGGTAGGTTCAGGGGAGACTAGTTTATACATTAGAAAGATTTACTCGACAAAGATTAATTAGAGCAAACTAACCTGATCAGATGTTGTATTGTGTTCATAGAAAGTCTCAATACCGGGCAGATGATCACTAGGTTAGGTTAGGTTAGGTTAGGTTAGGTTAGGTCTTGTGTTTGGTTGTGTTTTTGCTGTGGAATTTGTGTTTCCTTCTTGTGTGTTGTATCGTTGTGGCCTCGTCTGTGTTGTATCAAGGTTCCTCATTGACTGGTGTAGGAGAGTGGGGTGTGAGAGTGGAGAGAGGGGGTCGGTTTGGGGGTGATGAGGGGTGGTCTTAGAGCCTCACAGGGACCACAAGGACCCCCTAGTAAGACCCCCCTGCCGTGTTGTGTGTGAAGCACTTGTCGGTCGGTGCCTCAGGACAACATACCGGTGTTTACTGTGTCTTTCGTTTCCTTGTTGCTTCCTCTCTTCTTGTCTTCTACTTTATCACCTTTTCTTTCTTACATTTTTCAGTATCCATCTCTCTTATCCTTCTCCGTGCACACTTTTATGTTTATTTTTCTTTTCTTTGTTTCTTCTTTCTTTATCCTCCTAAGAAAGAAGAGGAGCTAGACAATAACAGATTTTCATATATATTTTCTCCGTTTTTACAATCTCAAAGATATTTAAAATCAACTGAGACAACGGTGTGAGAAGTGAGAGAAAGGGGGGGGGGAGAGGGAGGGAGGGAGGGAGGGAGAAGTGAGAGAAAGGGGGGGGGGAGGGAGGGAGGGAAGGAGGAAGAAGTGAGAGAGTGAGGAGAAAGTGAAAGGACTAATTTGTAGGGGATTTTGTGTGAGTGGGGAGGTGAGGGAGACTAGTTGGTGGTGAGGAGGAGAGGGGTACAGGGAGGAAAGGGGGACAGGGAGGAAAGGGGGACAGGGAGGAACGGGAGGACGTTCTGGAAATCTCCCTTTGGCAGGCCTGACGAAGCCTCTTTCAGCTTTCTGGTGGACATGACGGCTAGGGGCGGAGGAAGACGCAGCAGCAGAAGACGTCCACACTGATGAAGAGGATCAACTTCTTCAGGATGTTTGAAGTCCCCTCAGATTATGGCCGCAGGTCAGGAGGAGGAGGAGGAGGAGGAAGAAGGGGATGGGGTACGAAGGTCGGGGTAAGAATAGGGAGGTAAGATGATTGATGTAAGAATATAGAAGTTTGCGAAAAATATATAAAGAATAACATTGGAGACAAGATGCAATCGTAAAGGAGAGAAGAGAGAGAGAGAGAGAGAGAGAGAGAGAGAGAGAGAGAGAGAGAGAGAGACGTGTGACAAAAACGCCAGCAGGGGGAGAGAACAACAGTGGTAGGGGAGGGAAACGGTGAGAGTGAGAGAGAGGGAAGGAGTGGGGGGGCGGGGTGGGGGGGGAGGTAACAAGACCACATCGGAGTGACATACCCTGACAACCGCCGCCACCTGGAAGTAGTGGTGTTGTTATAACGAGGGGCGATTGTGAGCCAGACAGCTGGATCAGGAGGCGAGGCAAGGCGAGGAGAGGCGAGTACCCTTGATGATAATAGTTCAAGTGGTCTGGTATAGCTTATACTACTTCGTCTGCCTCGCCTCTCGGGTATCCTGAGTGCCACCGCTCCACAATACTCTGTTCCTGGAGTATTGTCGCGGTGTTTAAGCTGCAGTTGTCTGATCCTGTCACAAAGAGGACTCCCCCCCTCCCCCTCCCCCTGTCTCACTCTTTATGTATTGTCAAGTATATATATGATGGTATGGTGTCTATAGAATTTGTATTAATACCCATGAATTTATATATACACATTTGAGTTGATATATATTCATAGTAAGGGATTCTTGGTCACTGGGGGAGCTTTGTGTTTTGATTAGTGAAGCGAGTGGAAGGTGAAGTATTTCCACAGAGGGATTGTGTGTGTGTGTGTGTGTGTGTGTGTGTGTGTGTGTGTGTGTGTGTGCTCTCTCTACTCTTCTTATTTTAACTACTTCTGTTTTTACTGATTCTTTTTTTAGTCTTTGTTTTTCTTTGTTCGTTCGTTGTCTGTTGGTCTTGACGTTAATTTTATTGTTATTATTGGAGGGGCAGTGGTCAAACTCATCCAGGTATATAACACAACTACTAGGTTACCTGACTCCACCAGATTCACCAGCAACCAACCACCACCCATCCACCACAAATACCTTCAACCACCCACCCACCACACACGCCCTCAACCAATCTATATTCTGGGCGCGACGAAAAGCGGAAAACAGTTCTGGGTCTTTTAAAAACTCGACTCATGTGGAGAAATCTTTAAACGTTTCATGCTTAGCGGGACTCAAGGGTCGGGCGCGCGATTCAGTCTGCTCTCTGTGCCAGAATATTTTAATAGGATTGGTCTAAGTATTAAAAATGAGAAGACTGTGTGTGTGTGTGTGTGTGTGTGTGTGTTGGGGAAAGGAAGGGAGGTGTGGGGATGGTGGGGGGGGTGGGGAGAGCAATAGACCAATCACGTTCTGTAATCTGTAGGGATTTTCATTGAGGATTTCTGTGTTGGATAATGGAATAAATGTAAATCTTGCTTTGTGAATGACGTAAATCGCTTGTAGTTGATGGGTGTGTACAACAGGTGTGATGTTCAGGCCGGGTGTTACGTGCAGGTAAGCTGGAGGAGGTAATAAGCTTTAGTGTAGCTCTGGCTGTATTGGGCAGGTCGCACCCTCACCTGTAAGCTTATCACGGCAGGTAATGACACCGTAGCGGATATTCCTGGTATGTGTTGTTATTTTAATCTATCAAATGGATCCATAAAAGCTGCTGTGACCAAAATAATCCACCAGGTGAGAATAGACGACAATTAGAGGTAAGAAGATTAGGTCAAAATATAATTTGATAACTCAGGTAAACTCTGTGAGAATAACGATGAAACGATAAATTATGAAACTTAAAAAAACACGGGTCAAATGAGCGTTAATGTTGACCTCGTAAAACTCCAATAAATGAAGTCAAGTTTAAGAGGCGGAAAAAGAGTAACAATGCAGGAAATTTTGAGTCTCGTTGGTTGAAAGATCTAACCTGATTTGTCAGATTTGATGGGCATTAACTGCCAATCGGTAGTTAACGTGATAGTTGAAGTGGTGTAGGATTTGTATCATTAGTGAGATTATTAGCATCTGTGGAGGAAGGAAGGAAGGAAGGAAGGAAGGAAGGAGTACTGAGTTAACTTCCTGTAGATAAAGCCACACTCCACTCCTACACCTAACTTGACCTCCCACACCTACCCACACCACCCACATCACTCACACCTACCCACACCACTCACACCTACCCACACCACTCACACCTACCCACTCCTTCCCACATCACATAAGGTCCGGACACAAGATATTACACATGTTAGCCTCACAGTGCCACTAACCTGTCTCGTGTGGCACTCATCCAACTGTGGCACTACTCCACCTTCATGTCCTCCTTCAGTATCTTGTTCTTACTGGGTTCTCTCTCCTCACCTCCCCTCCCCTCCCCTCCCTTCCTCTCTCTCTCTCCTCACCTGTCCCCTCTCTTTCTCCTCACCCCGTCTCTCTTCTTCACACCCACACCCCCTCTCTCTCCCTCACCCCCTCTCTCCCTCACCCCTATCTCTCTCCCTCACCCCTATCTCTCTCCCTCACTCCTCGGCGGCACTGTGGAAGACTGAAGTGTTTACGTGGCACCGCCGTGTGTGTGCCTGCCCGGCCTAACATCCTGTACCCCGACACCCGTAAACCTGCCGCCCTCACCCGCCCCCCCCCCCGCCCCCCTTACTACCGGCACACGCCCATACACACTTCACCCTCATACGCCCATATACACACGTTACCCTCACACACCCATACACACGTCATGCGCCCATATACACACACGCCCATACACACGTCACCCTCACACGCCCATATACACACGCCCACCCTGACACACTTACATACAGACTTCACAATCTCTTATCACATCCTCCTTCTACCCCCAGTCACCCCCACTCACCCCCACTCACCCCCACTCACACCCACTCACCCCCACTCACACCCACTCACCCCCACTCACACCCACTTACCCCCACTCACACCCAGTCACACCCACTCACACCCAATCACCCCCACTCACACCCAGTCACACCCACTCACCCCCCGTTCATACCCAATCACCCCCACTCACCCACTCATCCCCACTCACCCACCTGTACCACATTATACAGGTAGGACTTCCCTTTCCCTTCACATCCTACACCATCTAGGGAATCAATGTGTGAAGGATTGTCGTAGGAAGGTGATGATAGGAGTTTAGGATATTAATTAATGATCCTTGACACACACACACACACACACCTGGTAGCGACACACGCACCTGGTAGCGACACACACACACACCTGGCAGCGACACACACACCTGGTAGCGACACACACACACACCCTTCACACACCATGTACACATCCTTGGTGAGTTAAAACATCCATATGAGATGTGTGGGGAGCTGCAATAGACAGATCATTAATATAATTTTAATTGGGACTCTTATGATAAATTAAAGTTTGTTGACTTCAATATACCGAGTCTTTTCTCCCTTTTAATTAGTTACTCTTTTGAGGTATTAATGATCTGTTTTTGTGGTTGTTTTAATATTAATGTTTTTTTTTTATGTTGAAGTAGTTTATGTAAGTCTGTAATTACTTATATTTTTGTAATTATATTTTTTTACTTGTTTATACAGTTATGTAATATAATTTGATATACGTGTAAGTCTGGGTCGTCACAGCGAGGGTCGTCACAAGCCACAGCTCCAGGTCGTCACAGTCAGGCTCACCACCGCTACCTGGCTGCCGGTCCTCAACGCTTTGATCTCAAAATCAATTCACAACATTTCAATCCTGGTGTAATGGTGGTAGTGGCCTGGTTACGTGTGTGTGTGTGTGTGTGTGTGTGTGTGTGTGTGTGTGTGTGTTCCTTGGTTATTTCATAGGAGCAGCTTTTCAAAGTGTAAGATATTTATTGATAATATTATTTTGGTTTTATATACTTGGCGAAGATTTGGTGGGGAGTAAATATATGTATCTGGTGGGGAGACTATCTTAACTTACACCCCGATGGGAGATATTGTCAGCCTTTTGGAAATCGATATTGGAATCATATTACTGTGACTCTCTCTCTCTCTCTCTCTCTCTCTCTCTCTCTCTCTCTCTCTCTCTCTCTCGTGACCCCAGGAGAACATGTCAGAGGTACGTGTTAGGTCAAAGGTCGTTCGTGTTGTTTACTGTGTGCCGGGGAAGGTCGGGGCCCCTACCTCCACACGTCGGGGTGTTTGACGCCCGGTGACCGTCACTTCCGCACCTCCATTGTCCCGCTGGGCCCTGGGTGGTGGAGAGGGAAGGAGAGGTGGGAGGGAAATGAAGGAGGGAGAGAGAAGGAAGGAACGAGGGAGGGAATTTTGACTTCCCTCCTACCTCACCTCCATCACTACCTTCTCACCTAATCTCCTTCGCCTTCCTCACCCCCATCTGCCCCAACCCCCCTCCTCACCCCCCTCCTTACCCCCCTCCTTGACCTCCATTCTCTAGTGCTTTCTCATCTCCTTCTGCTTCTATAAATATTTTCATTCCATTTCTTCTCGTTATTTTAGTTACTTTCCATTATATTACGTGTGTGTGTGTGTGTGTGTGTGTGTGTGTGTGTAATCGGTACATTTATGTCTTTTTATATTACTGCTGTTTGGTTCCGTTGATAGGTTAAGTTAGGTTAGGTTAGGTTAGGTTAGGTTAGGATGCTCACTTAACTCTTTTAGGTTTTAGTATTTATATATATTAAACTATATTACAGAATTTTGTATGTTCATATTTTTTTGTAACTCTTTGAATTTTATGTAGTTTAAACTGACCTATGTAGTGCTAGCTTGTGACGTCAGAGTGGGTCATCAAATTCGTCCTCTGGCACCCTTTGTCCCTCCTGTTGTTTGCTGCTGTTTTTGTTTGATGTCTTTGTTTGCTGTCGTTGTTTGCTGTATTTGTTTGATGTCGGTGTTTGCTGTCGTTGTTTTCTGTATTTGTTTGCTTGTATTTGTTTGCTGTCGTTGTTTGCTGTATTTGTTTGCTGTCGTTGTTTGCTGTATTTGTTTTCTTGTATTTGTTTGCTGTCGTTGTTTTCTGTCGTTGTTTGCTATCGTTGTTTGCTTGTATTTGTTTGATGTCTTTGTTTGCTATCGTTGTTTGCTTGTATTTGTTTGCTATCGTTGTTTGCTTGTATTTGTTTGCTATCGTTGTTTTCTTGTATTTGTTTGCTGTCGTTGTTTGCTTGTATTTGTTTGCTGTCTTTGTTTGCTGTATTTGTTTGCTGTCTTTGTTTGCTGTCGTTGTTTGCTTGTATTTGTTTGCTGTCTTTGTTTGCTGTCGTTGTTTGCTGCTGTCGTTGTCTGTTGGTTTGTTTACATTCTCAGGTCAACAGTCTGGGTCGTTGTCTCCTACACTGTTTACTCTTGTCAGTTTTACCAATTGTTTTTCTTGTGTGTTTCTTGAACCGTCTGTGTTTTAAGTTGAGATTACTATTAGTGCCACCACCATTGACTGCCACCACAGTTACCAACATTACCAACACTTCCACTACTACTACGAACACTACCACCACCACCACCACCACTGACACTACCACCACTACTACCAACACTTCCACTACCAACACTACCACCACTACTACTACCAACACTTCCACTACCACCACTACTACTACCAACACTTCCACTACCACCACTACTACCACCACCAGCACTAGCAAGGTTTGTGTACAGATCCCATAATCAATAGTAGTACAATGGATACCACTAAATCTGGCCATGGCCCGGAAACACACCCACCACTGGCTGGCCAAACAGACGACTGGTTCACATAAGCTGATCACTGTAGCTCCACCACCCAGCTGTTGTGGCCCTCATCACCTCGGCGTGGAGTGCCCCCTCTGGCTGGCACCAACAGGCACTTGTCTGGCGTTTAAAGAGAACATAAGAGTTAGTTATTTCAGGGTCGTATGGTAATGTTTTCACTTCATGTTGTTATGTTTTATTTAAATGGCTTCAGGAGGCCATAAAAGACTATCCATTAAACTCCCACATCCGAATCAGCTGTTAGTGACATGTCAAGCCCTCCTTCTGACATCTTGACCTGACCTTCTTTGACCTCGCGTGACTGTGTTTGACCTCTGACACGTGGCACTTCCCCTCTGGTGCATCTCCCCTTGTCCACAGCTGCACGTGACGAGGGGACAATAGAGTCTTGACCTCATCAGCATCTGTTAGTGAGGGAAACAACACAGAAGGTGACTTAGTGATGTATGGAGGAAAGTCATATTGATTGATGAAGGAAACTTGTGCCAGATTTACATACATACGTTATAGAATTTATTTATTTACATTGAACTTTAAGGGATTTACTGTTTTTTTACGATTTACATTGACAAAAGATGTGAATTTATCTTAGTTGTGGTGACGTAAGATGAGTATTTATATAAGAGAAGAAGAGGAAAGGAAGAGAAGTAGGAAGAGTAATTGATGATGAAAATGAAGAGGAGAAGAGAGAAAAGTATGCGGTACTGAACTGTGTCGATGGAATTATATTGAAACGTTGATGATTTTAACTTTATGAAATTTCTTGTAAGACAGAGTGAATATTATAATTTCTTTAAGTATAATTATATAAAAAATTGTGACCTGTTATTGTTGGCTGGTGTTTACAATCCCCAGGACGGACATAAACCACGACAACAATCTCTCTAAACAAAAACATTAACATAAACAAATATAAACAACAAGGAACTGAGTTATAGACGTGATCTTAAGGTTTAATGATAAACTCGACAGGAGAGATAAGGGAGAATAGTGGTTGTCATGAGTCATGTATTCTGTGGTGACATAATCGTCTGGGTGAGGTGTTGACTACCTGAGGGGCGTCCTGTGGAGTGTGAAGTAGTGTTTACCTCAGTTCATATTAGGAGTCATCCCAGTGACATACCACACCGGTCCCTCCTGGCTTTGAGGCCGCCTTGCTCCCTCTGATAGCAAACTTTTTACACGAAAAATCACTTAGCAATGAATAGCACCCAGAGAGTCGCTAATTAAGTGTCTACAGTTAATGGAAGCTAATGAATGGAGAGAGAGAGACGGAGAGAAAGAAAAAAAAAAGGAATATTTTCTGAGAGTAATGTTAACTGGCAGGAACGAGGGAGACTTTACCTCCTGAAGTTAGTGTGGCTGCCGCTTTATCAGTCGCCCAGACCTGAATTTTAAACTCTGGAATTTTAGACTCTGTGCGTTACCTGGGGGTGGAAGTTAGCTGCTGGCTCATGGTGCGTGGCTCAGTCCAGTTTTACCGTATTTTGGTTCGTTTGTAGCAAGCAGTATATATATATATATATATAGTGTGTGTGTGTGTGTGTGTGTGTGTGTGTGTGTGTGTGTGTGTGTGTGTGTGTGTGTGTGTGTCCCTCTCTTTCTACACATACACACACTTCCTCCACCTTTTTTTACCTTGATATGGTTAACACTCATCACAACTACTCTCACCTGTTACTTCATTACCATTAACATATTCTGCATTACGTTAATTTACCACACCTGAAATATTACCTGAAGCTGCCCTGTTATGGACCAACCACGGCCTTCATTAACCGCGTTCTCACAACACCTGGTGGAGGGCGGGGTGAGGGTGTAGTATGACGAGGGTAGAGGTAGGGGTAGAGGGAGACATGTAGTAGTTCCCAGGCCTACCCTTACCCACACTGACGAGGAAGTGGGTCTGTTTTGGCTAGCTCCTCTTGGCTATCCCCGCTTGGCTATCCCCTCTTGTCTAGTCCATCTCTGGGTAGCCTTTTTTCACTTACCCTTGCTACCCCGAGTATGTTAGGCCCTTCACATAAATACATATTTAGTCAACTCCTATTTGGTGAGTCCGATTTAGTCAGGTGATTTAATTAACCTACTATGGTCCGCCTCTTGATCAGTACAGTACAGGTAACTTAGTCGAGGAAAGCACTAGAAGAGGAGGAGGAAGAAGAAGGGGAGGAGGAGGAGGAGGTGAAGAAGAAGGAGGAGGAGGAGAAGGAGGAAGAGTAGGAGAAGAAGGGAAGAGGGAAGAAACGATATAATATTTTATTTTTAAATTCTCCTTTAAAACATTTGATAGGAATAAAATATTTTGTGAATTTTGAAAGTAATTTAATGGAACAATCGAATTAAAATAGATATTAAAAAAAAGTTGTTCAGAAGTTTATATAAACTTTGGGAGTGTCTGAGATTGAGTTAGAAAAGTACGAGAGAGGGAAGGAATGAGAAATTGAGAGGGAAAGATGGAGGAATGGAGAGGGAAAGAGAGAGAGAGGGAAAGAGAGAGAGGGAGGAATAGAGGGAAAAAGAAGGAGAAATGGAGAGAGAAAGATGGAGGAATGGAGAGAGAAAGGGGGAGAGGGAGGGACGGATAGGGTAAGAGGGATGAATAGAGAGGGAAAGAGTTAGAAATGGAGAGGGAAAGAGAGAGGAATGGAGAGAGTAAGAGGGAGAATGGAAGGGAAAAGACAGAGAGGAAGGGAAGATGAAAGAGAGAGGGAGGGGAAAGACAGAGAGAGGGAAGGGGAAAGAGGGATAGAGTGGGAAAGAGGGAGGAATGGAAGCAGGAAGAGAGAAAGTAGGTGTTCTGGGAGAGTGTCAAGTGATATAGATAGGGGAAACTCACCCATTCCACCCCTTCCTTCCTTCCTCTTTCTCACGTTTTAAACCCATATTTTCCCATGACACCTCTCCCTTGCCTTATATATGTGTCCTGGTAGTGTGTCCTGGTGGCTGTATGTGTCCTGGTAGTGTATCCTGGTGGCTGTATGTGTCCTGGTAGTGTGACCTGGTGGCTATATATGTCCTGGTAATGTGACCTGTTGGCTATATGTGTCCTGGTAGTGTGTCCTGGTGGCTGTATATGTGTCCTGGTAGTGTGTCCTGGTGACTGTATGTGTCCTGGTAGTGTGTCCTGGTAGCTGTATGTGTCCTGGTAGTGTGTCCTGGTGGCTGTATGTGTCCTGGTAGCTGTATGTGTCCTGGTAGTGTGTCCTGGTAGCTGTATGTGTCCTGGTAGTGTGTCCTGGTAGCTGTATGTGTCCTGGTAGTGTGTCCTGGTGGCTGTATGTGTCCTGGTAGCTGTATATGTCCTGTTAGTGTGTCCTGGTGGCTGTATGTGTCCTGGTAGTGTGTCCTGGTGGCTGTATGTGTCCTGGTAATGTGACCTGGTGGCTGTATGTGTCCTGGTAATGTGACCTGGTGGCTGTATGTGTCCTGGTAGTGTGACCTGGTGGCTATATATGTCCTGGTAGTGTGTCCTGGTGGCTGTATGTGTCCTGGTAATGTGACCTGGTGGCTATATATGTCCTGGTAGTGTGTCCTGGTGGCTGTATGTGTCCTGGTGGCTGTATGTGTCCTGGTAGTGTGACCTGGTGGCTGTATATGTGTCCGTTTGTCCTCCCCTTCTCCCTATCTCCCTTACCTACCTTGATTCAATCTCTCTCTCTCTCTTGCTTCTCTAAATTCTCTCATCTTTATCCTCTTATTCCTCTTTATTCTCCTCTTCCTCTTCTACTACCATCTTCCCTCTTCCCTCTTCCTGTCTCCAATACCTACGCTTACTTCTCTACATTTTCTAATCATCATTCTCTCGTTCTTCTTTATTCTCTCGTTCATCTTTATTCTCTCATCTTTATTCCCTTGTCCCTCTTTATTCTCCTCTTCCATCTCTCCCTTCCCTATACCTCTCACGTCTGGGGGCTCGCGTGTCCAGACGTCTGAAACTCAATCGGTGGGCGGCTTAAGGTGTCGGAACCTGGACGTAAGCTGGGCCAGATCTCACGGCTGCCAAGGTGACACTCTGGGAACCTGCCACACTCCTTCTACCACCTCCTCCTGCTGCTTCTGCTACTGCTACTGCTACCTCTTCTTATCTCCTACTTCCTGCTTCCTCCTTGGTACCTCTTCCTGTTACTACCTCTGGTCTCCTCCTCCTCCTTGGTACCTCCTTCTGCTATCTCAGTAGAATCGTCGCAAAAATTTACATTGGCTCAATATATACATAGACAGTGTAGGTGTACAATGTATATAAAAACAACAACAACAACAACTACAACACAAGAACAACAACAACAACAACAACAATAACAACAACTGGTAAACACAGAGGAATGAGGAAGTATTTAGATTGGTACACACAAAAACAAAATCCTGTGACAAATCTAGATAGTAAATAACCTACCCAACCTCTGTAAGACCTGACCCCGCCTCCCCCTGCCTCTCCCCCTGCCTCTCCCCCTGCCTCCCCCCTGCTCTTTACCCTCCCCCATTGCCTCCTGCCCCTACTCTCTTGTCTCCTTTCCTCCCCCCCCCCACCTTCCTCCCCCCCCTCCTCCTCTCCCCCCCCCCACCTTCCTCCCCCCCTCCTCCTCTCCCCCCCCCACCTTTCTCCCCCCCTCCCCTCTACCCCAACGAGACATAAAGCCCAGGAAACACACCACTTCGTTAATTATCAGCCAATAAAAACCCTGGACGAGATAAAGGACTTGTGTGATTGGCTGATACATAGAGAGTATGATGGTGACCCTGCTTGAGTGGGGTGCTAGGAAGTTGTGCGCTGGGAGAGAGAGTGCTGGGAGTTGTGCGCTAGGAGAGAGAGTGCTGGGAAGTTGGTGCGCTGGGAGAGAGAGTGCTGGGAGTTATGCGCTAGGAGAGAGTGCTAGGAAGTTGGGGCGCTAGGGGAGAGAGAGTGCTGGGAGTTGTGCGCTGGGAGAGAGAGTGCTGGGAGTTGTGCGCTAGGAGAGAGAGTGCTGGGAGGTGTGTGCTAGGAGAGAGAGTGCTGGGAAGTTGGTGCGCTGGGAGAGAGAGTGCTGGGAGTTGTGCGCTAGGAGAGAGAGTGCTGGGAGTTGTGCGCTAGGAGAGAGTGCTAGGAAGTTGGTGCCCTGGGAGAGAGAGTGCTGGGAGTTGTGTGCTAGGAGAGAGTGCTAGGAAGTTGGTGCGCTGGGAGAGAGAGTGCTAGGAAGTTGGTGCTAGGGGAGAGAGAGTGCTGGGAGTTATGCGCTAGGAGAGAGTGCTAGGAAGTTGGGGTGCTAGGGGAGAGAGAGTGCTGGGAGTTGTGCGCTGGGAAGTTGGTGCGCTGGGAGTCGGTGTTTTCATGGTCTTGCATTAATCGCCTTGAGTCTCACAATTAGCATAGTGAACAAGGCATAATGAGTGGCGGTCTGTGTGAGGAGGAGGAAGACGATAGAGAGGAGGAGGAAGACGGTGGAGGGAGGAGGAAGACGGTGGAGAGGAGGAGGAAGACGGTGGAGGGGAGGAGGAAGACGATGGAGGGGAGGAAGACGGTGGAGAGGAGGAGGAGGAAGACGATAGAGAGGAGGAGGAAGACGGTGGAGGGAGGAGGAAGACGGTGGAGAGGAGGAGGAAGACGATGGAGAGGAGGAGGAGGAAGACGGTGGAGGGGAGGAGGAAGACGGTGGAGGAAGACGGTGGAGGGGAGGAGGAAGACGATAGAGAGGAGGAGGAAGACGGTGGAGGGGAGGAGGAAGACGGTGGAGAGGGAGGAGGAAGACGGTGGAGGGGAGGAGGAAGACGGTGGAGGGGAGGAGGAAGACGGTGGAGGGGAGGAGGAAGACGGTGGAGGGAGGAGGAAGACGGTGGAGGGGAGGAGGAGGAAGACGGTGGAGAGGAGGAGGAAGACGGTGGAGGGGAGGAGGAAGACGGTGGAGGGGAGGAGGAGGAAGACGATGGAGAGGAGGAGGAAGACGATGGAGGGGAGGAGGAAGACGGTGGAGGGGAGGAGGAGGAAGACGATGGAGGGGAGGAGGAGGAAGACGATAGAGAGGAGGAGGAAGACGGTGGAGGGGAGGAGGAGGAAGACGATAGAGAGGAGGAGGAAGACGGTGGAGGGGAGGAGGAAGACGATGGAGAGGAGGAGGAAGACGGTGGAGGGGAGGAGGAAGACGGTGGAGAGGAGGAGGAGGAAGACGGTGGAGGGGAGGAGGAAGACGGTGGAGGGGAGGAGGAAGACGGTGGAGGGAGGAGGAGGAAGACGGTGGAGGGGAGGAGGAAGACGGTGGAGGGGAGGAGGAAGACGGTGGAGGGGAGGAGGAGGAAGACGGTGGAGAGGAGGAGGAAGACGGTGGAGGGGAGGAGGAAGACGGGGGAGGGGAGGAAGACGGTGGAGGGGAGGAGGAGGAAGACGATGGAGAGGAGGAGGAAGACGGTGGAGGGGAGGAGGAAGACGATGGAGGGGAGGAGGAAGACGGTGGAGGGGAGGAGGAAGACGGTGGAGAGGAGGAGGAGGAAGACGGTGGAGGGGAGGAGGAAGACGGTGGAGAGGAGGAGGAAGACGGTGGAGGGAGGAGGAGGAAGACGGTGGAGAGGAGGAGGAAGGAGGAAGACGGTGGAGGGGAGGAGGAGGAAGACGATGGAGAGGAGGAGGAGGAAGACGGTGGAGAGGAGGAGGAGGAGGAGGAAGACGGTGGAGAGGAGGAGGAGGAGAGGAGGGAGGAGAGGGGGAGGAGAGGAGGAGAGACGGTGGAGGAGGAGAGGAGAGAGGAGGAGGAGGAAGAGGGGAGGAGGAGAGGAAGGAGGAGGAAGAGGGAGGAGGAGGAAGACGTGGAGAGGAGGAGGAGAGGGAGGGAGAGGAAGACGGTGGAGGGAGGAGGAAGACGTGAGGGAGGAGGAAGACGTGGAGAGGAGGAGGAGACGTGGAGGAGAGGAGGAAGAGGGGAGGAGAGGAGGAGGAGGGAGGAGAGAAGACGGGGAGAGGAGGAGGAAGACGGGGAGAGAGAGAGGAGGAGGAAGACGGTGGAGAGGAGGAGGAAGACGATGGAGAGGAGGAGGAAGACGGTGGAGAGGAGGAGGAGGAAGACGGTGGAGGAGGAGGAGAGAAGAGAGGAGAGAGACGGTGGAGAGGAGGAGGAAGACGGTGGAGAGGAGGAGGAGGAAGACGGTGGAGAGGAGGAGGAGGAAGACGGTGGAGAGGAGGAGGAAGACGATGGAGGGGAGGAGGAAGACGGTGGAGAGAAGAGAGGAGGAGGAAGACGGTGGAGGGGAGGAGGAAGACGATAGAGAGGAGGAGGAAGACGATGGAGGGGAGGAGGAAGACGGTGGAGAGGAGGAGGAAGACGGTGGAGAGGAAGAGGAAGGTTGGGAAGAGGAAAGGAATAGGGAAAGGAGAATGAGGAGGAGAAGGAAGATGTTAATTGGAGGGGATTAGTAATTTTCTTTGTTTATCTTTGCGCTTTTGTGTGTGTGTGTGTGTGTGTGTGTGTGTGTGTGTGTGTGTGTGTGTGTGTGTGTAGAAGGAATGATGACAGGTGGTGGTGACGGGTGGTAGTGATGATAGTGACAGGTAGTGGTGGTGGTGGTGAGTGACGCCTAGACAATGAAGCAAGGAAGCTGTCCCCTCCTCACACCTTCCCTTCCTCACCCCTCCACCCCTTCCCTTCGGTTCTCACCCCTCCAGCCCCTCCACCTCTCTCAACCCTCCCTCACTTCCAACCCCTCCCTCACCTTCTCTCCCCCCTCACCCACATGTCAATAATGAGAGGCCATTACATATACACGCGGCTCCCTAAAGGTCTCCCAAGAGTTCTAAAACTGTCTGTACATCTTGTCGTAATTTACAAAACACTTCTTCAGGATTTAATGGATTCTTTAAACTCTGTTAAAGGTTCCCCTGAAATATTAAATCCCTTCTTGTGGGATCCGACTCCTTAAACTTAGGTTCTGTTCGACTGTGATGGATTCTGCTTGTTTATATTAATAGTTGACGTGTTTAGATTCTATTTAAAAAGATTCCAAAGAAACCTTTAGTTAGATTTATATTGATTTTGAACCTTTAAGCTCTTGTTTATATATATATATATATATGCAAGTAAATCACTGTAGGTGCGCGTGATCTAGGTATATGCTGATAACCACCAGGAAAGAAGAAAACACGAAGTTCCCAAGCGCTTTCGTGTAATTCACATCTTCAGGGGTGAGTACAGTCTGTACTCACCCCTGAAGATGTGAATTACACGAAAGCGCTTGGGAACTTCGTGTTTTCTTCTTTCCTGGTGGTTATCAGCACATATATATACAGTATATATATTATTTACGTATGTATATAAAGGAATATTTAGGTTTTTCTTAATATATATTCTAAAAGTAGCTAATTTTTTCTTCAGAATTCTTTATTTATATAATACATAAACATAAATTCGTGTATACATAAAGAATATACATAACTATTTAATACATACAGGTATACATAAACACATATACGAATGATATTTACACTACTAACGCCTATTATCTAATCGCTCACTCCCTTATCTCCTATAATCTAATCGCTCACTCACCGAACTCCTATAATCTAATAGCTCACTCCCCTATCTCCTATAATCTAATAGCTCACTCCCCTAACTCCTATAATCTAATCGCTCACTCCCCTATCTCCTATAATCTAATCGCTCACTCCCCTAACTCCTATAATCTAATAACTCACTCCCCTAACTCCTATAATCTAATAACTCACTCCCCTAACTCCTATAATCTAATCGCTCACTCCCCTAACTCCTATAATCTAATCGCTCACTCCCCTAACTCCTATAATAATAATCAGACTTCTACACAATCTACTCCCTCGTATGTATAATCGTCATTCCTATAATCTTCAAACTCTCTTCACTACTAAATATAATCCTAAACTTTAAACAAGACAGAAATTATCCTAATGGTCTAAAATTACCGAATAAGTTATTAATGATCACAAGACACTAAATGGGGACGCTTCAAAACCATTAAACTCCAATATTTTTCAATTTATTCTCAAAGTTTATCCCAAAAATATTTTAACAAAGAAGAAAGTCTGTTTATGTTATCATGGTGTATAACTGGAGTAGGTTAATGGAAGTCTGGGTTATAAATATTATTTTTTGTATGTCTGTGTTTATGTATATACTTGTATGTATTTTAGAGTTAATTATGTATGTTTTTTTTATGTATATGTGTTTATGTGTATGTATTAAATGGTTATAGTAATGGTGTGTGTGTGTGTGTGTTTGGGTGTAGTGGTGATAATGGTGAGGGTGATGGTGGTGATGGTGGTGATGGTGAGGGTGATGGTGGTGAGGGTGATGGTGGTGATGGTGAGGGTGATGGTGGTGAGGGTGATGGTGATAATGGTAGTAAGTAAAGGTTGAGGAGGGTGAGAGGTTCATGGTGACAGATAAGATTAAGGTTAAAGGTCATTCTGAAGAAAGGTCACGATGATAAAATAAAAATCTCTGTAGTGGTGATGATGGTGACTGTCATGAGTGTTGAAGACGTGGTGATTGATGGAGAGAGGGAGGGAGGGATGGAGAGGGGGAGGGAGGGAGTGATGGAGAGAGGGAGGGAGGGATGGAGTGATGGAGAGAGGGAGGGAGGGAGGGAGGGATAGTTTGATGTTGAGGGGGAGGGAGTGAGAGAGGGATAGATAGATGGATGAATGGATGGATGGATGGAGGAAGGAAGAGAGGAATAGATGGAGAGATTGAGAGAAGGAAAGGAGGTTAGGTTAGGTTAGGTTAGGTTAGGCTAGGCTAGGTTAGGTTGTAGTGTATTTTAATTATTTTATATATATTTTTAAAGCTGTGTTAGTATAGGAAATATCGTGTGTGTGTGTGTGTGTGTGTGTGTTGGGGTAAGGTTTAGAGGTACTTAGTGTTCTTCTACCGGTGAGACATCGAGGTGTATGTCAACAGGTGATGAGGGTCGGGGGGGGGGGGATGAGGGGGGGCGGTGTGGAGGGGGGGGCTTATGGTATGTTCTCTCCAACAAAAATATTTAAACAAATACTCAGTGTTTAGCATAAATCTTGGCCAAGGAATGTTAGTGTGTTGCCTCTCCTCTCCTCTTACCCCCCATCACCTAACCCCGTCCTTCCGCTCCTCCCATCTCTGCCCCTTCCTCTCCCCTCTCCCCCTTCCTCTCCCCTCTCCCCTATTCTCTCACTAACGCTTTAATGACAGCAGACACTTGAGGGCTGAGTTCCGTAATCAGATTGGCAGTAAATATGTCAGCCAGTGTCGCGCTTGAGTGGAGCTTGGCACTGTTTGGCTCTGTTGCTTCTCTGGTGCCTTGTTATACACGACTTCCGGGAGGGTGGGGAGAGGCACTCGGGGTGACAATCTAGTGAGTGAGGGGAGTGCCACTAGTGGTGCAAATGTAATGGCTCGGGAGTGCCAGCCAGGGTGACAATGTAATGTGGGCGGGGTGCCATTACTCACAGTCATCTGTTGAGAGGTTGTGAATGACACCACAATATCATAACTCACTATATCAACAACCCTCGGGAGTTGTGGCGCCACTAGGGTGTTGTGGGACCTGGTAGGGGTTGTAACACCGCTAGATTGTTATAACACAACCGGAGAATAATATTATACTTATAAGTAGTCAGCATCAGACTTGTATCTCGGGAAGCAGAGTCTTATAATGAACAATAAAACCAACACACAATCAGTACACGATGACAGATTCCTTTACATTTGCCAAAGAGAAACGTAACGTAAATAGCAGTGACTGTGTAGGCAAGATCTGACGTTTAGTCGCTGTTGAAGCTAAGCTAGGTTAGGTTAGGTTAGGTTAGGTTATTAAATTACTTAACGACTTATTCCCCAGTTACGGATTAGGTTAGGTTAGTTTAGGTTAGGTTAGTTTAGGTTAGGTTACTGGTTTTGTCATGGGAAGTCACTTGGAACCCCCGTTGGTTAATGCTTTCTTAGGGTATTATAACCTAACCTAACCTAACCTAACATTAAATACCTCTGTTAATAAAACTATGGTATATTTCCCGATAACCTTTCCTCGTCACAACAGGTGTTTACCAAAAGAAGTAATCCCCTAGTTATGGATTAGTGTCTTGTTTACGGACGGTCACACACTATTAACAGTTTCTTCAGGTTTCAAGTTATTCCTAAAGACTATGGTACCTGTCGTGTATAAAACCATACCACAGCTGTTAACGTAGAGTGTAATTACCAAATCGAATCACCAATTAAAGTTACCCATCATAGTACACAGAGACAGGTTAATTCAAACAGACTCGCACCACAGTACACTATCACACAACACCATCCTTGGACGCACAATACTCCTTACCTTGCACCATCACTTGTCACACGCCGCGCCTCTCCGACCTTACCGAACCAAACTTCTGATAATGGAACCTCTGTTGATTCTCAGTGAGGATAGTGTACTAATAATGATAATAATAGTAATAATAATAATAATTAACGGTTTATTGAAGGAGCTTGGCAGCCAGAAGGCTGAAAATATACAGTTACATATTTGGGGAATGGGTTACGAATTACAAATAATATACAAGTAACATAAGTGATACAAATAAAATATATAATAACTAGATGGGGAAAAGCTCAAACTACAGTGCATTTCAACATAGTGACAGTGCAAGAAGTAGTATTTACTGGGAGTGAATACACTGGTTTATTACAAGTTATTGATAATTTTTACAATGGTTGGGACTGGGCTGTTCTTATAGCGATCAGTTCGTGCACGTATGGGCTGGATGCGGTTGTGGTGTAGAACAGCAATTATCGGGCTAGGGATCTCAGGTGGTAGTAGGAGCCGGTGTCGAGGATGGTGTAGAAGCTTCTTACCAAATTTGCAGATGAGGTCGTGGTCAGTGAGATGAGAGTCGAAAGGGTCAGTGTGTTGAGCGCTTCTTGATATGTGTACGTGTGTCTGTCTGTGCTGAATAACATCTGATGGTAGTGAAGTAAATTGTTTAAGTGAAGGAATGAAGAACTCTCCCCTAGCAGACCACGTTACTGTCCCTTAAGCCTTCTGTGTGTGTCTGAAGTAAGTTCCTGCTGTGTTCATATGTCGTGTTTTATTGTATGCTTACTGTGTGGATAGGTGGATAGGAGGGTGTATGCGGATAGATAGATGGGTAGGTGGGTGGATTTTTTTGTGTATTAAGTAAACAGTTAAAAAAGTACATAACACAACCCAACCCAACAACCACCAATACTGTATCAGAAATTTTGTGGCTACGAGATGTCTTGTTGACGTAGGAATGAAATATTTACTAAGAAGCGTTCACACTCTAAGCCCCCCCCCCTTCCCCCCATTCCCCCCCATCCCCCCACCCCCAACAATCCGGCCTTCTGCTTCTCTAAACACAATTTTCAGTGACATTTCAGGACCGAATGTAATAACACGGGTAGAGTTGAGACCCTGTGATTACGATGAATATTTCAGGTATTTTATTTTCTTGTTCGACCGATTGATTGCTCGTGAATCTGACCATCCCCGGTATTAGCTGAGATTATTATGATATTACCGGGAGAGAAATAGGTTAATCCCGGTACAGGTATTTGTCAAGACCTCGCCTCTACCGGATGACAAGGTAGTGAGGAACCCGTATGTTTGCCTGTGAAGGATCGTCTGTGTTTGTGGAATATTTTGGGTGCTGTGTGAATCCTGGGAGTACAGTGTGTGGGGGTGGGGGTGTGGGGGGGGGGTCTTGGTGTGGGGCTAGTGGGGGCTACAGGGTATGTGTGAGAAAAGGGGGAGGTCTTGGCGTGGAGAAAAGGTGTAAGGTCTTGGTGTGTGTGTGTGTGTGTGTGTGTGTGTGTGTGTGCCTCCCGTCATCTTTACCCATTATTTCTTCTGTTTCATTATCAATATTGTTTTATCTTTTTTCTTTTCGTCTCTTTCTCTTCGGGTTGTTTATCACCTGTGTGCAGTGAGGACAAATGGTGCGGGGAGGTGGAGGTGGGTGGGTGGCTGCAAGTGGACGGGAGGCTGTAGGTGGAGGTAGGTGGATGGGAGGTAACAGGTATCCCTCACAGGTCCACCAGTGTGTTACAGGATCAACCTCATGCACCTAACAATCGTGCGACCTCTTGCCTACACTGTGAGTCATACCCCGGATTACCACACCACACCACACCTCACCACACCTCTCACCAGACTAGCTGTGTACGTAAACAACTTTTAAAACACTTTCCTGATAGTTAGTACACTAGTTTACTATCACAGGTGACTAGTGATTGAAAGTAACTGGAGGGAAACACAAATTCCTTCCTTCCTTCCTTCCCTCCCTTCTTCTCTTCCTTCCCTCTCCCTTCCCTCCCTTCTTCTCTTCTTTCCCTCTCCCCTCCCTCCCTCCTCCGCTTTCCCGCCCTTTCTCCTTCTTCCCTCCTTCTCCCTCCCACTTTACACAGCTGCATGACCTGGTTCCCCGTCTTTCCCTCCCTTTCCCACTCCCTCTCCCACCACACACCCCTGCCTCACCCCCCACTATACACACCCCTGCCTCACCTCCCCCACTATACACACCCCTGCCTCACCTCCCCCACTATACACCCCTGCCTCACCCCCCACTATACACACCCCTGCCTCACCTCCCCCACTATACACACCCCTGCCTCACCTCCCTCACTATACACCCCTGCCTCACCTTCCTCACTACACACCCCTGCCTCACTCCCCCACTATACACACCCCTGCCTCACCTCCCTCACTATACACCCCTGCCTCACCTCCCTTACTATACACCCCTGCCTCACCTCCCTCACTATACACCCCTGCCTCACCTCCCTCACTATACACACCCCTGCCTCACCTCCCTCACTATACACCCCTGCCTCACCTCCCTCACTATACACCCCTGCCTCACCTCCCTCACTATACACCCCTGCCTCACCTCCCTCACTATACACCCTGCCTCACCTCCCTCACTATACACCCCTGCCTCACCTCCCTCACTATACACACCCCTGCCTCACCTCCCTCACTATACACCCCTGCCTCACCTCCCTCACTATACACCCCTACCTCACCTCCTTCACTACACACACCCCTGCCTCACCTTCCTCACTATACACCCCTGCCTCACCTCCCTCACTATACACACCCCTACCTCACCTCCCTCACTATATACACCCCTGCCTCACCCCCCACTATACACACCCCTGCCTCACCTCCCTCACTATACACCCCTGCCTCACCTCCCCCACTATACACACCCCTACCTCACCTCCCCCACTATACACACCCCTACCTCACCCCCCACTACACACACCCCTGCCTCACCTCCCCCACTATACACACCCCTGCCTCACCTCCCTCACTATACACCCCTGCCTCACCTCCCCCACTATACACACCCCTGCCTCACCTCCCTCACTATACACACCCCTGCCTCACCTCCCTCACTATACACCCCTGCCTCACCTCCCTCACTATACACCCCTGCGTGACCTACACCCCAGGTTTTTGTCTTACTTATCCCGTGTAGTGTGTATATATAGCCAGCTCTGGTGATCTCATTTCCGGGTCGTGGCTCATACATAAACATGAGCCGGCCGCCACTATAATGAGCCAATTATAACCCAGATTTTTCTCCGCTACACAACCTAACACGTGACACCTAAATTTGCACATGAAATTGTCGTAATGTGGGTGTGTGTGTGCGCGCGGGGCAACGTTCACCCACCCACCCACACACTATAAACAAGAGACGTGTGCTGGCCGTCTCGCTGCCTCTGTCACCACTTACGGTTGAGTCCTATTATCCAGCCGTGTGTGTGTGTGTGTCTGTCTGTCTGTCTGTCTGTCTGTGTGTCTGTCTGTCTGTCTGTCTGTCTGTGTTAAAGGTGTTAATGTGATCATCAGTCATCATAATTCAACAAATAAAACCAGGCGGGCAATAACTGTTTCGCTTGTACAGCTGTGCAGACACACTCAACACGCTGCTGGTGTCAGGCGTCAAAGCTCCCGCACTGCAGGTATGGTCCAGTACAGCCCAGCCCAGCCCAGCACAGCACAGCCCAGCCCAGCACAGTCTACAGGGGTCCAGGACTACAGTGTTGCCATGTTTGATCAAAGTTCACCACCCAGCCAATCATTTCTCGTGTAAGATAATCACCATGCGCGTGGAGGATGCGCAGTGGAGCCAATTAGGTCAGGAAGTGGTAGTTCGAGGCAAATTTCAGTGATGATCTGTAAATACATGTTAAGTCCGGCCATTTGATGTGATGCAGTACTACAGGAACACAGCACAGCGCTATGTTAGGTCATCTTACCTGTAAATTAGACGCCCCTAATTATTTCACCTGAAAATTAATCACCATCGCTAACTTAACCAAATTTAACATAGTCTACCCTAACTTAACTTAACCTACCCTAACGTACCTTAACCTAACCTAACCTAGCCTAACATAACCTAGCCTAACCTAACATAACATAACATAACATAACATAACATAACATAACCAAGTCCCCCTCCTCCCCAGGTAGCGTTAGGGTGATTAATTATCAAGTGAAATAATCTGGGGTGTCTAATTTCCAGGTGATTCATTACTACTGATGGTTGTGTGACATGTTGTAAATCACACTCACTGGAGCATGAGTTGTTTACAGTACACCTGTGTAAATAACCCTGTGTGTACCTGTAAATTAAGGACTTGACGGTAGCCTTAATCATCATCATCATCATTAACTCAGGTAGGTATCTGGAATGACTTTGATTGTGTTATTGTACATCATTCATCACTATAAGACGAGAAGACTTGTATTGATGATGGTGTGGTAATGGTGTGGTGTGGTGTGGTTTGGAAGATGGTGTATAAATGCACCAGAGCATTTAATTGTATAGTTCCCGCAGGTGAGGTGAGGTATGAATGCACGTGTGATTATGCACGTGTGTGTGTGGGGTGGAGTGGGCAGCGTGGAGAGAGAGCGAGAGGGAGTGAGTGAGTGGAGTGGTCGTTTGGGGAAATGGAGTGAGTGGTTGTTGGGGGGGGGGGTGTGTCAGGTGTCTGGTTGCCAGTTAATTAATTAGTTTGCGGCCATGTTGCAAATTACTGGCGGTGGAGTGAGGGGGAGGAGGAAGAGGAGGCGTAGGAAGGGAAGGATAGAGGATGGGAGGGGGGTGGGTTGGGAGGGGGAGGGGAGGGGAGGGGAGATAGGGAGAGGGAGGAAGGGGGAGAGGAAGCAGACGCCAGAGCAATTACCTAATATGCTGTACCTCACCTCACTCCCCACCCTCGCCAGTTTACACTCACAGCTGATGTGAACAGGTTAAACCACTCTCTAGGCATCATCATCATCACCTTGATCACCTTCACCACCTTCACCACAACGACCATCACCACCTTCACCACTACCATCACCACTACCATCACAACCTTCACCACCACCACCACTCACCACCACCATCACCACCTTCACCACTACCATCACCACTACCTTCACCACCACCACTCACCACCACCACTCACCTTCACCACCACCACTCACCTTCACCATCACCACCTTCACCACAACGACCATCACCACCTTCACCACTACCATCACCACTACCATCACCACTACCATCACCACCACCACCACCATCACTCACCATCACCACTACCTTCACCACCTTCACCACAACGACCATCACCACCTTCACCACTACCATCACCACTACCATCACCACCACCACCACCATCACTCACCATCACCACTCACCACCATCACTCACCACAACCATCACCACCCACATACTCACATTCATTTCTCCATTTCATTATTTCATTTAAAACTCGTCCAAAAATTAATTCAAATTCCTGGATGTTTTCCTTGATGCGTTCGTTAGCAGAGAGAGAGAGAGAGAGAGAGAGAGAGAGAGAGAGAGAGAGAGAGAGAGAGTCTGTCTTTGCCTCCAAGTGTAAAAAAAAAAATGAATATCGATTTTATCTTCAGCATCTGTCCCCGGCCACGTGTAGGTAGTTGTTGTTGTTGTTGTTGTTATTGTGGTTATTATTATTTATTTATTTATTATTATTCTTATTCTTATTATTTATTATCAATCCTCTCTTCCACTGCCTCTTCTTATCCTTCTTCCCACTGCCTGTACCCCATCCATTCTTCCCTCCCTTTACCCCCTCATGCCCCCCCCCCTCCTTCCCCCCTCCTTATCTCTCACCCCATTCTTTTCCCTCACCCCCATCACCCTCCTCCTTCACCCCCATCACCCTCCTCCTTCACCCCCATCACCCTCCTCCTTCACCCCCCTCACCCTTCTCCCTCCCTCCCCTCCCGGACGAGGTGAGTGAGGGTTAATGTTGGCTGACAATTAACCCTGGATGATGAGGACAAGACCTAGGTGCTAATGAGGGAGTCTTAATGAGGGCGTTCAGGCTCCCTCCCTCCATCCCTCCATCACCCTTACCTTTACCTCTACCCCTTCCTCCCTCACCCCTTACTCCCTCACTACTCTTACCTCTCCTTCCCTACCTTCCTCCCTCCTCACCTCATGTCCTCCCGTCACTCGGCCTCCCTCATCCCCCCACTCTTCTCCCCCCCTCTCCCCCCCCACTCCATGACACACTATTCTACTATTGACTTGTTAATTAGCAAAACTGGTATTGTATGGTGGGGGGCGGGGTGAGGGGGAAGAGGGGCGGGGTGAGGGGGAAGATGGGCGAAATGAGGGGTTGGTAAGGGGGTAAGGGGGTAAGGGGGGGAGGGGTGATGTGAGGGGGGTAGTATGAATGGAGTATAGAAAAATAACTGACTGCTTAATGAAGTATATTTTAACATTTATAAGAACATGATCTATATTTCTTCGATTACAGATATATTTCAGATAGTTAATTTATTTTGATATTATTTAAAATTTGCCTCGTCTTATTTCTTCCGTTTGTTTATATTCCAAATTTCTTTCGTTTTTCTTAATTTCGTATTTATATATATTTTTTAAAACGAATTTATTCTCATGATGTGATTTTGTCTTATATGATTTTTGAAGTTTATTTTATTATCAGGATTAATTTATAGTTAGTATGCAATAGTGAGAGAAGCGTCAGCAAACACTATATATGCTCACCTTTACCATTAAACTACCATATCTGTATACTTAATCTTTCTCTAACTATTTATAACAAGTAAATCGGTCATAGAAATGTTTGGAGTTAACTTGAGATAATGTTTATTGACCTAGTTGTCTGGTATCATAGTGTTATATCAAACATTCGGGGAACTGACTCACTGAAGCAATGTTTACCAAGGAGTTGCTTCTGTTTACAGGGTTACCAATATCATCACCAGGGTTACCAATATCATCACCAGGGTTACCAATATCATCAGGGTTACCAATATCATCACCAGGGTTACCAATATCATCACCAGGGTTACCAATATCATCACCAGGGTTACCAATATCATCAGGGTTACCAATATCATCACCAGGGTTACCAATATCATCACCAGGGTTACCAATATCATCAGGGTTACCAATATCATCACCAGGGTTACCAATATCATCACCAGGGTTACCAATATCATCAGGGTTACCAATATCATCACCAGGGTTACCAATATCATCACCAGGGTTACCAATATCATCAGGGTTACCAATATCATCAGGGTTACCGATATCATCACCAGGGTTACCAATATCATCACCAGGGTTACCAATATCATCAGGGTTACCAATATCATCAGGGTTACCGATATCATCACCAGGGTTACCAATATCATCACCAGGGTTACCAATATCATCAGGGTTACCAATATCATCACCAGGGTTACCAATATCATCACCAGGGTTACCAATATCATCTTCTTGGTTACCAATATCTCCAGGGTTACCAATATCATCTTCTTGGTTACCAATATCATCAGGGCTACCAATATCATCAGGTGTTACCAATATCATCACCAGGGTTACCAATATCATCAGGGTTACCAATATCATCAGGGTTACCAATATCATCTTCTTGGTTACCAATATCATCAGGGTTACCAATATCATCAGGGCTACCAATATCATCAGGGTTACCAATATCAGCAGGGTTACCAATATCATCACCAGGGTTACCAATATCATCAGGGTTACCAATATCATCACCAGGGTTACCAATATCATCACCAGGGTTACCAATATCATCAGGGTTACTAATATCTTCTTGGTTACCAATATCATCAGGAGTACCAATATCAGCAGGGTTACCAATATCATCACCAGGGTTACCAATATCATCAGGGTTACCAATATCATCACCAGGGTTACCAATATCATCATCAGGGTTACCAATATCATCTTCTTGGTTACCAATATCATCAGGATTACCAATTTCATCACCAGGGTTACCATTATCATCACCATGGTTACCAGTATTATCACCAGGGCTACCAATATCATCAGGGCTACCAATATCATTACCAGGGTTACCAATATCATCACCAGGGTTACCAATATCATCTTCTTGGTTACCAATATCATCTTCTTGGTTACCAATATCATCAGGATTACCAATATCATCACCAGGGTTACCAATATCATCATCAGGGTTACCAATATCATCACCACGGTTACCAATATCATCACCAGGTGCTACCAATATCATCGCTAGGGTTACCAATACCAGAAAAAAACTATTTTCATTATATTAACTGAACGAGTAAAACAGTAAATATAAAATACCGTTGAGTAAGCTTAAAAAAAAATATATAAATATATTAAATTATATAATACATTGATATTATTTAACTCAATCAGTGTCAGAATTTGTCAGTTGGTCGTGATATGTAAAAAAAAGTTTCTAGTTACGAGTTCATGGTATTTATTGTAGCCTGTGGGAAGGGTGGTAGTGCTTGTGTGTGGTACAGGACGATATTTTAAACACCTTCACCACCACACCATACTCCACCATATTCCATCACCATCACCACACCCCATCACCATCACCATATCACCATCACCTCTCCCCTCGGTGACCACACTATGGGCAAGAGTGGGCGTGTGACCGGAGGAGGCGCGGGTGAGCTGGAGATAACATAATTATGGTGTGGCACGAACACACGCCCATACACCACGATTTACAGCCTCCCGCCCACCTCCCTCCTTCCCTACCTCGGCCACGCCCCCGTACCACCATCCCTCACCACCTACCACCATCTACCACCATTTACCACAACCTACCACCATTTACCACAACCTACCACCATCCCCAACCACCTATCACAACCCTGCCATCCCTACCTCTTACAAAGTTTTTATCCCAACGCCTACCACTATCCTACCACTACCATCCCAACCACACTACCACAATCCTACCATCCAAACCACACTACCACAATCCTACCATCCCTACCACACAACCACAATCCTACCATCCCTACCGAAACACATCTCTCTTGGATGCTTAAATTATTATCAGCGGTATTCATAAAAACCTGACTGACCTTCTCTGTCGTCCACTACTGCATTCACCCAGCCTAATTAATCTTTCCTCACCCACCCACCCACCCCCCCCCACCCCACCCACCCCCACCCCCACCCCACCCCCCCACCCCACCCACCCCACCCACCCACCCAATACAGTACTCTCATTCTACCTCCACCTCTACTCGTCCCCTCCCAGCTCCACCTAAGCCCTCACTGGACCTATCAATCACCTCCACAAACCGGACATTACAACGGCGCCTAAAAAACCCCCATTACCTAAAAGTGAAATGTGATTGGTGGAAATGACGGTAGAGGAACAAAGTTGGATATGACGAGGAGGAAATGAGTGAGGATGGGAGGGAAATGGAGATATGGGGGAAAGGGGAAGGAAGGGAGGGGTAGGGAGGAAGAAAGGTGGAAGGGGGAGGTGCAGGGTCGAGCGAGAAGGGGAGGGGGGAGAGGGAAGGGGGGTGTAAGAGGTAGGAATGGTGGAAGGGAGGGAGAGGGGAAGGGGGGAAGAGGTGTAAGGGGAGTAATGTTGGAGAGGAGAGGGGGGGGGGGGGGTGTAACGACCAGGTAAGGGGTGTTATCAGTGCCAAAATAGTGAAGGTAATTTTCTGTAATTGTCTCCCCACGCCATGCTAGTAGGTCCTGTCTCCCCACGCCATGCTAGTAGGTCCTGTCTCCCCACGCCATGCTAGTAGGTCCTGTCTCCCCACGCCATGCTCATAGGTCCTGTCTCCCCACGCCATGCTCATAGGTCCTGTCTCCCCACTCCATGCTAGTAGGTCCTGTCTCCCCACGCCATGCTAGTAGGTCCTGTCTCCCCACGCCATGCTAGTAGGTCCTGTCTCCCCACTCCATGCTAGTAGGTCCTGTCTCCCCACGCCATGCTAGTAGGTCCTGTCTCCCCACGCCATGCTAGTAGGTCTTGTCTCCCCACTCCATGCTAGTAGGTCCTGTCTCCCCACGCCATGCTAGTAGGTCCTGTCTCCCCACGCCATGCTAGTAGGTCCTGTCTCCCCACGCCATGCTCATAGGTCCTGTCTCCCCACGCCATGCTCATAGGTCCTGTCTCCCCACTCCATGCTAGTAGGTCCTGTCTCCCCACGCCATGCTAGTAGGTCCTGTCTCCCCACGCCATGCTAGTAGGTCCTGTCTCCCCACTCCATGCTAGTAGGTCCTGTCTCCCCACGCCATGCTAGTAGGTCCTGTCTCCCCACGCCATGCTAGTAGGTCTTGTCTCCCCACTCCATGCTAGTAGGTCCTGTCTCCCCACGCCATGCTCATAGGTCCTGTCTCCCCACTCCATGCTAGTAGGTCCTGTCTCCCCACGCCATGCTCATAGGTCCTGTCTCCCCACGCCATGCTCATAGGTCCTGTCTCCCCACTCCATGCTAGTAGGTCCTGTCTCCCCACGCCATGCTAGTAGGTCCTGTCTCCCCACGCCATGCTCATAGGTCTTGTCTCCCCACTCCATGCTAGTAGGTCCTGTCTCCCCACGCCATGCTCATAGGTCCTGTCTCCCCACGCCATGCTCATAGGTCCTGTCTCCCCACTCCATGCTAGTAGGTCCTGTCTCCCCACTCCATGCTAGTAGGTCCTGTCTCCCCACGCCATGCTCATAGGTCCTGTCTCCCCACGCCATGCTAGTAGGTCCTGTCTCCCCACTCCATGCTAGTAGGTCCTGTCTCCCCACTCCATGCTAGTAGGTCCTGTCTCCCCACTCCATGCTAGTAGGTCCTGTCTCCCCACGCCATGCTAGTAGGTCCTGTCTCCCCACGCCATGCTAGTAGGTCCTGTCTCCCCACTCCATGCTAGTAGGTCCTGTCTCCCCACGCCATGCTAGTAGGTCCTGTCTCCCCACGCCATGCTCATAGGTCCTGTCTCCCCACGCCATGCTAGTAGGTCCTGTCTCCCCACTCCATGCTAGTAGGTCCTGTCTCCCCACTCCATGCTAGTAGGTCCTGTCTCCCCACTCCATGCTAGTAGGTCCTGTCTCCCCACGCCATGCTAGTAGGTCCTGTCTCCCCACGCCATGCTAGTAGGTCCTGTCTCCCCACTCCATGCTAGTAGGTCCTGTCTCCCCACGCCATGCTAGTAGGTCCTGTCTCCCCACGCCATGCTAGTAGGTCCTGTGTCCCCACGCCATGCTAGTAGGTCCTGTCTCCCCACTCCATGCTAGTAGGTCCTGTCTCCCCACGCCATGCTAGTAGGTCCTGTCTCCCCACTCCATGCTAGTAGGTCCTGTCTCCCCACTCCATGCTAGTAGGTCCTGTCTCCCCACGCCATGCTAGTAGGTCCTGTCTCCCCACTCCATGCTCATAGGTCCTGTCTCCCCACGCCATGCTAGTAGGTCCTGTCTCCCCACTCCATGCTAGTAGGTCCTGTCTCCCCACGCCATGCTCATAGGTCCTGTCTCCCCACGCCATGCTAGTAGGTCCTGTCTCCCCACTCCATGCTAGTAGGTCCTGTCTCCCCACGCCATGCTCATAGGTCCTGTCTCCCCACGCCATGCTCATAGGTCCTGTCTCCCCACGCCATGCTCATAGGTCCTGTCTCCCCACCCCATGCTAGTAGGTCTTGTCTCCCCACGCCATGCTCATAGGTCCTGTCTCCCCACTCCATGCTAGTAGGTCCTGTCTCCCCACCCCATGCTAGTAGGTCCTGTCTCCCCACGCCATGCTAGTAGGTCCTGTCTCCCCACGCCATGCTCATAGGTCCTGTCTCCCCACGCCATGCTCATAGGTCCTGTCTCCCCACTCCATGCTAGTAGGTCCTGTCTCCCCACGCCATGCTAGTAGGTCCTGTCTCCCCACGCCATGCTAGTAGGTCCTGTCTCCCCACGCCATGCTCATAGGTCCTGTCTCCCCACTCCATGCTAGTAGGTCCTGTCTCCCCACGCCATGCTAGTAGGTCCTGTCTCCCCACTCCATGCTAGTAGGTCCTGTCTCCCCACGCCATGCTAGTAGGTCCTGTCTCCCCACTCCATGCTAGTAGGTCCTGTCTCCCCACGCCATGCTAGTAGGTCCTGTCTCCCCACGCCATGCTCATAGGTCCTGTCTCCCCACGCCATGCTCATAGGTCCTGTCTCCCCACGCCATGCTCATAGGTCCTGTCTCCCCACGCCATGCTCATAGGTCCTGTCTCCCCACGCCATGCTCATAGGTCCTGTCTCCCCACGCCATGCTCATAGGTCCTGTCTCCCCACTCCATGCTCATAGGTCCTGTCTCCCCACGCCACTGTCTTAACTCCGACCGCCATTGTCAGCTTTTCCTTCACACTTTTAGCTGCCTCTGCCGCCTAGTGTGACTCATGACACCCACGCCCCGATGGTCGAGTTTATAATGTTATGGAGGAGGAGGAACATATCTATGGGGGGTGAGTGGGTTAGCATGTTGTTGGCCATCAAGACAACAACAAGGAATTGACAGGTTTTCCAGCTAACGGTGAGGTCTCTCTCTCTCTCTCTCTCTCTCTCTCTCTCTCTCTCTCTCTCTCTCTCTCTCTCTCTCTCTCTCTCTCTCTCTCTCCAAAGCTGTGATAAATTATGGTTGTCTGTAGGTGAATCAAACTTTCTGTATATCTAGGGTGGGGTAATGGAGGTGGGGGTCAAGCTGACTCACTTCTGGGGTGGGGGTTAAGCTGGCATGTCTGGGGTGGAAGGTTAAGCTGGCATGTTTGGGATGGGAGGTTAAGCTGGCATGATTAGGGTGGATCTTAAGCTACCCTGTCTGAGGTGGCGACTTAGCTGGCTCACGTAATAGAGTGTATTCAAGCTTATACACATAAAGAGAGTCGGGGAGGGGGGGTATTAAGCTGGCTGATTTAAGGTGATGATGATTAATATAATGAAGTAAAGAGCGTTTAATATTACTGTTATATGTAGGAAGAACTGAAAAAAAACCCATCATTATAAGCTCATCTTCCTGACGCTAAGCTTATCTTCCTGGCGTTAAGCTTTTCTTCCTGACGTTAAGCTTATCTTCCTGACGTTAAGCTTATCTTCCTGACGTTAAGCTTATCTTCCTGAACATTCAATAAACTTCTCTTCATAGTTATAGTAATCATTGTTGACAGTAGTTTGTGTTAATAAATATATGAGTTTTAATTACTATATTCTGTACATGTAAAGTAGAAGTGAATCATGAGGTATTTAATAACGTACTTATATTGATTTACTTATATGCTTACTTATACAGACACACTTACACAGACACACTTACACAGACACACTTACACAGACACACTTATACAATCACATTTATGAGGAGTTACTTATAAAGGCAAACATATATATATATACAGTACATACTTATATAACCTGGGTGTCTTAACTTATAAACATACTTATAATTACTGTATATGTGTGCCCTTGTGTATAATAATTAGTGTACATGTTTCTCTATTCAGTACTCGTAGGTGTTGCAATACACACACACACACACACACACACACACACATACACACACACACACACACACACACACACACACACCTGGATATGCCCTCATGTTTTTGTCTATACCTGCTGTGTTATATTCCTGTCTGTGTGTTGTGTATTAATTACTTATATTATGAGTCAATTACATTTTATTTACAAATATTATCAAGAATTATATTTATTTTATAATTGTTAGATGCGTCAGTGTTTTAGGGAATAATATAATCTTAAGTTTATTAATTATTTATGCATAATATACCTGGTTAAATTAATACAGGTAGAAAGATAATTAGTAAGTGTTGCCTGTTTACCTGGTTAGATTAGTACAGGTGGTGACTCAATAAGAAGGTGTTGTTTAGTTCCGGGTGTGACGGTGGTGGTGGTGTTGTGGGGGTGTGGTAGGGGGTAATGAGGTGTGGTGGTGTGGGGGGGGGGGGCGTTCTGGACAGGTATAGGTGTGACTCATTCCTCACCTGCCTCGCCCACTCCTCCTCTCCCTCCTTGTTACCTCGATTCCCCCTTCTCCTCCTCCTCCTCCTCCTCCCTACTTTCTCCTCTTCCCTTTCTCCTCTCCTTCCTTCCTCCCTCACACCACTACTACCTCCCACCTTCTCCTTCTGCCGACCCCTCCTCCTTCCTCTTCTCTCTCTCTCCACTCCCTCCTCTCCTACCCTTCTCTTTGTCTCCACCTCCCCTACCTCTCTGTTCCTTCACCACCTCCTCTCCTCCCTCTGCCCCCCCCTCCCCACATCATGATCCCCCTCTCATTACAGGTGTGTGTGTGTGTCAGAGTAACAGAGGCCTCGAGAGAGTCGTCCTTGGCGGCTCAGGTGTTGCGCCGCCCCTCACGAAGGTAACAAAACTAGTATCAGCTGTAGAAGGACCAGGAGAATCTAATGAAGGAGGATAGTCGTGTGTGTGCATTCCTCCTGAAGTAGGACAATTTAACCCTATTTTTTTTTTTCCACAGGTTAATTTTTTTCACCTGAGGATCTATAAAAGGGTTAATGAGGTTGCTATAAGAGGTGGGTGTACCTGGAGTCTACCTGTGTTTGGGTGTGTTATTACCTGGTTGTCAGTATGTTACGTTATAAGCAGTAGTGACCGTCCTTGTTTGAAAGATCCTGGTGACATGAGGCGACTTATTAGGAGTAATGTTTATTGTGGCTTCAGCGGTTAATTGTGTAAGTTGGGTGAGGTGGTGGGGGGGGGGGGGGTCTTAGTAATGGTGTCCCAGCTGTTTTAAAGACACATAATTCTCTTCATTTTTTTTTATTGGTAATTGATGTTGTGTTGAAATTTTACTTGAGTACTTAAGATGAGTAAGAGTACCAAACCGTGAGTTCCAAAGCATGAGTCCTGAACCATGCGTCCTAAACCGTGAGTACGAAACCATGAGTCCCAAACCATGAGTCCCAAACCGTGAGTACCAAACCGTGAGTACCAAACCGTGAGTCCCAAACCATGAGTACCAAACCGTGAGTCCCAAACCATGAGTCCTAAACCGTGAGTCCTAAACCGTGAGTCCCAAACCATGAGTTCCAAACTGTGAGTCCTAAACCATTAGTACCAAACCATGAGTCCTAACCATGAGTCCTAAACCGTGAATACCAAACCATGAGTCCTAACCATGAGTCCTAAACCGTGAATACCAAACCATGAGTCCCAAACCGTGAGTCCCAAACCATGAGTCCCAACCATGAGTCCCAAACCATGAGTCCCAACCATGAGTCCCATGCATGAGTACATAAATGGTTGGTTATCTTCGACTGATCACGATGGATGAGTAAAGTTCAACCCCATAAGAGTTGACGGTGTTGTTGTAAAGCAAAAAAGTGGATGAAATTTTCTTTAATTCACAAAACACTGTAAGAAAAAAATTATATTCATTCTCTTGTAATATTTGGTTGTTAGTAGTTTGTCGTGTGTGTGTGTGTGTGTGTGTGTGTGTGTGTGTGGGTGGTGATGACGCGTCCTCTCCGCTGAAGGTGAGCTTGTCCCCTAAACTGTTTTACATCCTAGGTGTTCCCTCCTACCTCTTTCCACCCCTCCCTTTCCCCGCCCCTCCCACCCCTCCCCTACCTTTCCCCTCCCACCCCTCCTTTACCCTACTCATTCATACTCTCCCCTCCCCTCATTTCCCCTCCCATCTTACCCTACCCTCTCCCACCCTTTCATACTCCCCCTTCCCCACACCACCCAACCCCACTCCTCTACAGCTCCTCAGTACTCCTCAGAGTTAGTGGAGCAAACACACTCCCCTTTAGATCCTCTCCCTAACTCCTCCAGTCTCCCTTGAGAAGTTATGACCCTTTTCCTCCCTTCCCCCTTCTCCCTCCCCCTTATAGTTTTACAAAGGAGGGTTGTCAAGATATACCGTAGGTGCTGGAGGGTTAGTGCCAGGGCTGAGGGCATCACGACGGAGGGGCAGAGGAAGCAGGAGTCCGCCCCGTAATCCTGATAGATGTAGTGGTCTGGTTTACGCCATGACGACCTACGACAGCTGCGGCTCTGAGGTTTTATTGGCCGGAATAAATCCCAGTGAAGTGACGTTGTTTATTCCTGGAGGCTGACGGACGACGGACCTACCCGGGGTACCTGTTTTTTTTGGTCGGTCTCAAGTTCATGTAGTTATGAGTCGAGCAAATAACCTGACAGGAGGAGGAGGGGAGAGGGGAGGGGTGGAGGATGGAAGGAGGAGAGTTGGGGAAGCAGGGAGGAGAGGGGTTAACACAAGCCCCCCCCCCCAGCCCCTCCCTCCTCCCCTCCCCCAGCAAGATGAATGGAAAAGTTAAAACCGGGGTGGTAGGCCTAGTGTCCATGAGCGTGGGTGAGGCAATCCCAGGTTGCTATTCTAGCGCTCGACCCCTCCTGCTCGACCCCCTACTCGACGCCCCATGCTCGACCCCCTCTACTCGACGCCCCATGCTCGACCCCCTCTACTCGACCCTCTCCTGCTCGACCCTCTCCTGCTAGACTCTGATTATACTTTCACGATACATGAAGAGGTTTATAGTAATGAGTATCAATCATGATGGATATTTATGGTGGTTCGTCTTCGTCTAATTGGTGGTAGTGATTTGGTAGTTAATGATAATGTTACCAATTAGTGTCAGCCATCTCAGTGTTTGATTACATTGTTGTTATGTCTCCTTCAGCCATCATTCTCCTTCTCTTCTCCTCCTTCCTCCACCATATATACTACAGTTGTCTACTCCTCCACTGTCACCTCACCAACACCTCGCCCCTACCAAGAATCTGTGTCTGCCTCCCTCACCAACACGAATGAATATGTCTGTCATTTCCCCTTCCTTCATAACTCTTTCCTTGTGCTCTCACTGTCTTCTTCTTCTTCTTCTTCTCCTTCTTCTTCTTCTTCTTCCTCCTGTTTTGTTTTGTGTTGTTGTTGTTGTTGTAGTTGTTGTTGTCCTTCTTCGTGGTCTCCTTCACCCCCGTCGTGCACCCTGGCCTCCTCCCCCTGTTGGTCCCTCAGGTCCTCTCACGTGGCAGCTGTGGTAAGCCCTCGGAAATAGGTTGTGATGCGGGATTTGTGGCGTGTCATACAGCCTCACCAACACGGCCATCACCTCCAACACGTCTCCCTCACTCCTCCACCATCCCCAACACCCACGTATTCCTAACCTTTTCTCTAACCATATATACTAACCTAACCTAACCTCCCTCTACCTCCTCTCTTCCTACCTTCCTTCCTCCCTTCCCCCCTTCCCTCTCCTCTCCCTCCCTCCCTCCACTCCCCTCCTTTCCCCTTCCTCTCCCTTCCCTACACCACAACATCGCTGTCTAAGAATGAAAAGAGAATTTGAAATAATCTGAATCACATTTACATATTTATACACTTAATTGTAGGGTGTCAGAATCTCTTTCTTATTTCCCGACGGAGGGGGTAATGATGGTGGGGGGAGAGGAGGGGTGAAGCAGTGGGGGAGGGATAGGGGTGAATCTGTTTGGGAGGGTAGGAAGGGGAGGAGTAATGGTAGTGGGTGGGAGGGGGGAGGAGAGGAGAGGAGTCAAAACGGCGGAGCTAATGACTGTGAGGTGGGGGGGGGGGGGTGTAAGGCAGAATAGGGAGGAGGGCAATGAGGAGGTAGGTAGGGGTGTGGGAGGGGAGAAGGAGAGGTAGGAAGGGGTGTGGGAGAGGAGACGGGGGAGGAAGGTTTAAGCGGTGGACGTGCTGTGCCTCCAGACGATCATCATACTGTCTCCGTCGCACACATACTGAAATAGAAGTGTAGTAAACATGATGTGAGATGCTGTAGAGAAGTGGAGGAGAGAGGAAGGAAGGTAAGGGAAGAGGTCGAGGAGATGAGAAAGTGGAAACAGTAAATAAAGAAGAATATTAGCCAAAGGGTGGAAAGAAAGGAGGAAGGAGAGAGAGAGAGAGAGAGTTGGAGGATTAGAGAGAGGATAGGTAGAAGGAGAAACAAAAGGGTAGAGAGAGGAAATGTAAGTAAGAAGGGGCAACAGAGAGACGGAGAAGAGGAAGAAGAGGCAGCAGAAGGGTAGAGGAGAGGTAAGGAGGGGAAGTCAAGCTACAACAATGCACTGACCACCCTCCCTCCTTCACTCAGGTCAAGTGGGCAAAAAACTGGATCATCGTTTTTTCTTAATACACAGTGACGGCAGATGCACATGACTTGACTCAGCCGTTGATGGGTGGAGATGAGAGCAATGCTAGTCGTTGTGTGGGCGTCGTTGGGGCTGTGTGTGGGCGTCGTTGGGGCTGTGTGTGGGCGTCGTTGGGGCTGTGTGGGCGTGGGAGTAGATATTGGGAGTGTTGTGTGTCATTTGAACCAGCCATATACCCGTCACACACACACTCGTTACAGTCACACACTCGTCATACACCTCCCGTCACACAGTCACTCACCTCACGTCACACAGTCACTCACCTCCCGTCACACAGTCACGCACCTCCCGTCACACAGTCACGCACCTCCCGTCACACAGTCATTCACCTCCCGTCACACAGTCACGCACCTCCCGTCACACAGCCACGCAACTCCCGTCACACAGCCACGCAACTCCCGTCACACAGCCACGCAACTCCCGTCACACAGTCACTCACCTCCCGTCACACAGCCACGCAGCTCCCGTCACACAGTCACTCAACTCCCGTCACACAGCCACGCACCTCCCGTCACACAGTCACTCACCTCCCGTCACACACCCACTCACCTCCCGTCATCATCACAGTGTTTAGGTCGTCTCCTCACGCTGGCAACAGAAACAACCACAAACTCTCGTCTTGTTTATGTTACTGTGGCTGTACTAACAGATGTTCCCTCCCCTCTCCTCCCTCTCCCTTCCCTCTCCCCTCTCTCCTTCTCTCCCTAGCCCCTCCCTTTCCCTCCCTCCCCTCTTCTTACCTCCCCATTTTCCTCCTCTTCCTTCCCTCTCTCTCTCGTCTCCCCTAAATCCCGCACCCTTCCCTTCCCCAGAGCTCCCCACCCCTTAGAGCTTCTACTCCCCAGATCTCCCCAGCACCCCTTCTTAATGCTCCCTTCCACAGATTTTTCCCTAGTTTCCTCCCCCGCTCCTCCTTCCCTACACCCACCCAAGGTTTTCTCCCCACCCCTAAGAATCTTTTCCCTTAACCCTCATCACGGAATCTGGCCCTACCCTATTTCCCCACCCTTTCCTCCCCAGAGATTCCAAACCTCAAAGAACCTTAACTTATTCCCCCTGAGTCCACTTACACCCTCCCCCCCCCAGACTCTTACACACCTTCACCAACACCCCCAGACCTCATCTACCACCCCTCACCACCCTAGACTCCACATACGACCCTCCCCCTCCCTCTACCCCTCATCATCCCCCCCCCCACAGTGCCGTACCTCTTACCAACACAAACTTCACTCCTTCATAACACTGCGGCTGTAACACGGAACTAGTAAACACTGTGTTGGGTTACCGGGAAAGGCTGCTCAGTAGGTGGGCAGGAGAAGGTGTTGGCTCCCGGCAGCTGGTAATATTAAACTCCGGCAGGTAGATTAATTAACCGTCACTTAAAGGTGTCATCTGATGGACGTGCAAGATGGGGGGGGGATGGACATGGGGTGTGTGGAGGGAGGTGGAGGTGGAAGGGGCTGTGCTCAGGGGGATGGAGGTGGAATGGGCGATGGGGGGGTTCTCAGTGGGTATGGAAGGATGTGTTGAGTGTCTGAGTGTGTGTTGAAGTGCGTTAAGACATTTCCTGGATTTAGTGATGTGTGTCAGCGACGGTGTTTCTTAATTCTGTAGAGAGGATTATATACTGTGTGTGTGTGTGTGTGTGTGTGTGTGTGTGTGTGTGAGCGTGTGCGTGTGTGTGTGTGTGTGTGTGTTTACATTGAGATAATTTGCTTTGTTAATACTCCAAGTCGCTCTACGTTGTGCTTGCCTGTCCAAAATATATAGTTCCTTTGTTCCCGTCCGAGCTGCACACACACACACACACACATACAGTAAACTATTTTCCTTCTTAAACCTGATAATAACAAACACTTAAGAGCTGTATATTCTGTATAAACTTTAGATAACAAAACATTCCTGTAGTCATATATAGTATAGCTTGTACCTTAACCTTTTATTATATATATATACTTTACCTGTACGTACATGTGTGTGTGTGTGTGTCCAACGAGTGCTGTAGGTGGGTGTAGTGACGATTCCTGACTAAGTATTTCTTGCAGGAGCGGAAATGTAGCAATATTAAAATAGCTCCTGAATGTTGAGTGATGATTCATTAACTAACAGGTGCTTGAGTGGTCATCCTAAAGGTAGTAAACACATACCATTCCTTTTGAAGCAGTTCTCGCTGGTGGTAGAGATGAATGATTTGGTTTTGTCATTAAAATTGTCATGGTAATTCATATTGGTTGGATGTGTAAAAATGATGTTGCAGTTATAGAAGCACACACACACACACACACCTCTCCTCGCCTCTCCTCTCCTCTCCTAGGTGTTATCAGGGCGTGTACTGTCTAGGTATAACTGAAGCAATAATTGTCACTCCAGATTTGATGATGATCCTAGCATGAGTACTTGAGCTGAGGGGGGGGGGGGGTGAGGAGGGCTAGGACACGTGATACCCCCTCCTTACCCCTCCACCTCTCCCCCTTCCCTTCCCCCTGGTTACGTTACACAACTACCCACACAAAGGGGGTATTTTCGTTATATTCAAGGGGCTGGTCTTTAAACCTCGCCAGTATCCTTGGTTTAATGTTACACGTATAGACAAAGGGGTAGACCCATAACTGTCCTGAAGGTGTAAACAGAGCAGGTGTTTGTCATAGTTTATTTAATGGTTAAGTTTGTTTGCCCGTGACTCCCCCTTCCTTCTTCCTTCCCCCTCCCCCCTCCCCGTCTTCCCCCAACCCCCCCTCTTCCCTCTCCTCCTCCCTCCTTGAATCTTCCCTCTCTCCTCTTCTTTCTCTCCAAAATAGTATTGTATAAAAAATTAATTACTGTTGTAAGGTCATGTAGTGGAGATTTTGGTGGTATTTAAGAAACTTTCCCGAAAACACACACACACACACACACACACACACACACACACACACCACCCACCATTTACGTTATCATGGTTATATAAATCACAATTAACTATATATTTAATTCCGGTTCCCGTTAGTCCTTGGCGGGGAAAAAGAGAGAGAAAAAATAACAAGAAAACCCGATAATTTCTTTTAAGTTGTTTAAAATCAACTAAGGGAGGGAAACAGCCTGACAGACAGACAAACAGAGAGACAAGACTCACTAGATGTCAGGTCTCTGTAGTGAGTGAAATCTGGGAAAGGTAAAGACAGTGGCAGCTCAATATTTACATAGCAACACATCCTTAATTAAAGTGAAAATAATGGACGAGTGAAAACAGCAGAGAAATGAGATAAAAAGAAAGAAAATAAAATACTTGGTGGAAATTACACAGTTGAAAATATTAAAAAAGAAAAATATATATAATTTTTTTAACTTTTCTTTGGTATATCTCAGTAAATATTAACAATGGTGGAAAAGGTAGAACACTGGCTGCTGATGGTGAGTGGGTCGTGGTGGTGAGTGGGGTCGTGGTGGTGAGTGGGGTCGTGGTGGTGAGTGGGGTCGTGGTGGTGAGTAGGGTCGTGGTGGTGAGTGGGGTCGTGGTGGTGAGTGGGGTTCGTGGTGGTGAGAGGGGTCGTGGTGATGAGTGGGGTCGTGGTGGTGAGTGGGGTCGTGGTGGTGAGTGGGGTCGTGGTGATGAGTGGGGTCGTGGTAATGAGTGGGGTCGTGGTGGTGAGTGGGGTCGTGGTGATGAGTGGGGTCGTGGTGGTGAGGGGGGTCGTGGTGGTGAGTAGGGGTCGTGGTGGTGAGTGGGGTCGTGGTGATGAGTGGGGTCGTGGTGGTGAGTGGGGTCGTGGTGGTGAGTAGGGTCGTGGTGGTGAGAGGGGTCGTGGTGGTGAGTGGGGTTCGTGGTGGTGAGTGGGGTCATGGTGGTGAGCAGGGTCATGGTTGTGAGTGGGGTCGTGGTGGTGAGTAGGGGTCGTGGTGGTGAGTAGGGGTCGTGGTGGTGAGCAGGGTCGTGGTGGTGAGAGGGGTCGTGGTGGTGAGTGGGGTTCGTGGTGGTGAGCAGGGTCATGGTGGCGAGTGGGGTCGTGGTGGTGAGTGGGGTCGTGGTGGTGAGTAGGGGTCGTGGTGGTGAGCAGGGTCGTGGCCAGCCCAGCAGTCGTCTGTGTACGCATATCGTCCACCATGCTGATAAATCCCTGACAGCGGCGCCCCTCCTGAACTCATGTTTGCGGCTCTGATAATCTCTGGATTTATCGTTTACTACACGTGGTCAGACGGGATTACTTGTCGCTGGAGATAACTCAAGCGTTCTCCTTTTCCAGCGAATTTTCTTTTTGGTGCGTATATGAATCCATAGCGTTCGTGTACCTCCACCCTGGATACCATAGCGTTCGTGTACCTCCACCCTGGATACCATACCGTTCGTGTACCTCCACCCTGGATACCATACCGTTCGTGTACCTCCACCCTGGATACCATAGCGTTCGTGTACCTCTACCCTGGATACCATAGCGTTCGTGTACCTCCACCCTGGATACCATACCGTTCGTGTACCTCCACCCTGGATACCATAGCGTTCGTGTACTTCCACCCTGGATACCATACCGTTCGTGTACCTCCACCCTGGATACCATAGCGTTCGTGTACCTCCACCCTGGATACCATAGCGTTCGTGTAATTCCACCCTGGATACCATACCGTTCGTGTACCTCCACCCTGGATACCATACCGTTCGTGTACCTCCACCCTGGATACCTCCGGATTTACTATTTACCCTTTTATTAGTCTTTCGTCACCTGAGGAAAAAGGTGAAGCTTTGTTTAATATTTTTTTTAACTCATGTAAAGGTGATTAACGAATGTAAAAAAAAAAAAAGATGTAAGGAGACATTAGTAAGGCGTTAAGAGGTGTGTGGCAGTGGTGTTGTGGGTCGACCGTCTCCCTCCACCACCAGCTCACTCCCTCAACTTAGTTATATATACAGAGACTCTCGCCTTACAATACAAACTCTCCCCCGTCGAGGCTTGGCAAATAAGAATGAGTATGGCTAATTTATTTCAGTACATTACGGTGGTAGAGGTGGTTGAAGCTTGTTTTATTACATAGTTCGCCTCGACAATGATTCCTTTGTACTGTTCTACCTGCAGCCGCTTATAAGAATTACCTGTGTGTTTTTTGTTTTGTTGGGGATTAAACTCCAGGAAGACTGTAAGGTCGTGATGGTGATAATGGTGATGCTGTGTAAATGTGATGATGGGTATGTGTGTGTATGGGGGGTGTTGGGGGCCTTAGGAGTCAACTCAGGGTCACACAAGGTCACACTATTAACACCGAGGGTTCATCTTGCGTCTGTCACCAGCACTCTTATACACATGACGCCCTCACCATTCTTCCACACCCTCCTACACCCAAATTAAGGCTGTGTATGCCTTCTACACCTGCCCTACACATGATGACAACACTTCCTACCTCCTTGAGCCAGACTACACCTTGGCAGGAACACTCATTAACTTGATATACCTGACGATACACAAGAGAAGTACCTACATGTCTTAAATACACCCGAAGGGGAGACTTACACCTCAATACACCTCTCAACCTCTTGTGTAGGGTAGAAGAGGGCGACACCTGCCTCCTTGTATCCTCCTACAGCCTAGGAAAGAGTGACTACGCCTTCCTCTAGCGCCCCAGCATTACCCTGTAGGGGAAGGTCGCCATTACTAACCTCTACTTGGCTCTCCACGTCGTCTACACCAAGTAGCTAAAGTCCCCCCCCCCCCTCCCCCCTCCCCTCCCCCAACACCCTTGCCTTGTATAACCTTTAAGAGTAAGGAAGGAAGGGAGGGGGGAGGAGGAGGCTCTTGTGTCCGACGCTTTAATAACAATGACTTCAACCGGGATGTAGCCCCCTCCCCCCCCCCTCCCCCCCACAGTACACACCGGGAGACTGAAGAACACCTAAGACTGTATCGTGCACCAGCCACCACCACAACACGTCCTGCACATAAACCACTGTTATTTAGGGCTCACTACCAGGTCCATTTTTGCCTGGATTTAGGTTTATATTATCAGAAGTTTAGTAAGTTTTGGGAAATACAATCTTGTCTGGGGGAAAAATCTGATAGACTTGGGAAAAAAAATCTGACAGACTTAGGGAAAAATCTGACCGACTTGGGGAAAAATCTGACAAGACTTGGGGAAAAATCTGACAGGACTTGGGGAAAATCTGACAAGACTTGGGGAAAAATCTGACAAGACTTAGGGAAAAATCTGACAAGACTTAGGGAAAAACCTGACAGACTTGGGGAAAAATCTGACAGACTTACATGTGATAAGAGTTTGTGTACGTTACTTGACATCTGTATGGACACGTTACGTTATGGTGAGTAGGAGTGTAGTAAAATAAGGGTCGTTTGATCACGGTTTTATTTCAACGCTATTTTTTATTTTTTTCCTTGATGTAAATTGTTCATGTTATTGTACTGTATTTTGGTGAGTCCCGGTACCTGTTGGTGTGGTCCGGTACCTGTTGGTGTGTCCCGGTACCTGTAGGTGTGTTCCGGTACCTGTTGGTGTGTTCCGGTACCTGTAGGTGTGTCCCGGTACCTGTTGGTGTGTCCCGGTACCTGTTGGTGTGTCCCGGTACCTGTTGGTGTGTCCCGGTACCTGTTGGTGTGTCCCGGTACCTGTTGCTCCTCACATTTGGTCCCTCACACACACACACACACACACACCGTATTTCCGTGTCACGTTAAAATATTGTCCAGGTTATAGTCACGATAAGAATTGGTCGCCATATTTCAAGGTTTACAACCACACACGTCACGGCTGGACAACATCAAGTACTGTACAGGTATTGGTTTTGTTGTGACGTAGTGATAGTAGAACAGGTCATCTGTTACCTTAGGAGTCTTTTTTTTTCTTTACGTTTATTCATATTTTTTTATGTTGTAGGTATTAAGTGTTGTTAGTGAGGGTGTTGTGGTGGGGGGAGGTGTGTGGTGGGGTGTTGTGGTGGAAAGGTGTTGTGGTGGAAAGGTGTTGTGGTGTTTTATTAGTCTATTGATTGAGTTTGTCTATTTTTCTGTCATAAATTTTAATACATTTTCAATTTTGTTAGTCGTGAATTTTAACAGAATAATTTTAAAGGTTATGTGAAGTAAATATATGTTTGTTTAATAACCTCATTTCTATTATAATTACGTGTGAAATATACATAACCGATATATAAAGATACAGTGTTATTGTGAAATATACTAAGACATAGAGAGATATATTTCATTGGTGATTTAACTTCTGTTTGGATTTTTTCCCCTGATTTTTTTTTTAGTCTCCAAGCGTAAGGTGCAAGCTGGACGTTACATGGTATAATATTTTTTTTTATATCTTCATTTTTTTGTGTGATTTTCTGATTTTAATTTATTTAGTTTTTAATTTCTTCTTAATACCAAACACATGATACATATACTGAATATAACACACACACACACACACACACACACACACACACACACATATACACATATTAGAGTCAGTATGAGAATGTGTGTAGGATGGCCGGATATATTTTAAGTTTTCTCATAAGTAATTATCTCATTATATCCGGATCTCATTAATCAGTGTACCTTCATATATTTATAAATTCATATATAAGTATCATTTTTATATCAGTTTAAGTATTAAAAAATATTAACATGGATGTCATTTATAAGTACGACATATAAGTTACTTAAGTGTGAAAATATGTACAGACCCCTTCACTTGTGCGTTTACAGGGGCTCGTCAGGTTTTGTGCAGTGTGGCAGCCCTGTGTTTGTTTACATTCAAGAGATGGAAACTTGCAATATTAAACATGATATAAAATCAAAGTAAAACATTATGGAAATAAATATCTCAATGTAATGATTTGTGGAATGTTTATATGATGAGCCTCTGTAAACGCACAAGTGAAGGGGAGTGTACTTAGGGATGAATGTTCGTACCTGGGAATATTATGTTCAAATGTGTTCCTTATTCTTTGAACATATTAGTATTTGTGTTCCCTGGGGTTAATCCTTCCCATATTAGTGTGAGTTTCAAGGTCGAGTCGACAGCTACAGGTTATCTGAGTGAGTGAATACCTGGCTGGCCAAGTTGCCTCTCACACCACCACTATCATTATCTCCTCTCTCTCTCTCTCTCTCTCTCTTCTCCCTTCCTTCCCTCCCTCCCTTCCTTTATCCCTTTTCATTCCCCTTCCCTCCCCCCTCCCCTCCCTCCCTCCCCCTCCCTCATCTCTCTCCCTACCTACCTCCTTCCACCCTCCCTCCCTATTTTCAACCCCCCCCTCTCTCCCTCAGGCAGCTACCGCCCGCCCACACGTGTAGTCATCGCCGCTAATGCACCCTGTTGACCACAATGTTGCACGCGTGTTGCCGAGAATAGATACACTTATGTATTATCTTGTACTGCTGTCACTACTGCTGTGTTATGGGTGTAATGCATGGAGTGTTATCGTGTTGTTTTTTGTTCCCTGAGATGTAAGGTTTGCGTGTGTGTGTGTGTGTGTGTGTGTGCGTGCGTGTGTGTGTGCGTGCGTGCGTGTGTGTGTGTGTGTGTGTGTGTGTCACTATACCTAAGTACATCAATAAAACCTTACAAAACACTAAACACGCACATTAAACTTTTTATACACCATCTACAAACACAAGCACGTACCTGTTTTATAGTAATCAAGCATAAATCACCTGAGGCACGCGGGTGTACAGGTGTGGGCAGTAAAACAAACAATACAGTACTTGACATCATGGCTGGTCTTACTATACACGGATTATCACGAGGTCTTTCCCCCAGCAGTCCAGCCACCACCAATAGTATTACCTGCACACATTTCCTGTAGCTGCAGAAGGGTGGGGGAGGAGGAGAGGGCCGCAGGGAACACACACACACACACACACATCTGCTCTCTGCGTCATTGCATCATCGCTTGGCCCCCTCCATCACTGCCACCTCCCCCCCCCTCCTCAGGCTGGCACTGCACACAGCACAAGACATTCAACTTTTGTCTTAACTCAGGACATTAATTCTCCCTAATTAAATCTTGATGATAAACACAGACTGAAGTTCCCCGTTTTTTAGTGCCTTGAGGAGAGAAGAGTCATAAAGTACGGTTAGTGGTGTGTACGGTCCAGTAGTACGGTCACAGCCTCTATATGGCGGCCGTAAACATAAAAAGTACGGGAGGTTTGATCCATAGAGAATAGCGACGAGTGACTGAAAGCTATAGATGCTGGCCACACGCACTAGACCATTAAGACTCTACTCTCTGCTTGTTTCATGTGGTGACAGTGTCAGTCTAATTGCTTTACTCAGTCACGGGTGTTGTGTGGCGGGAGATAATTATTGAGAAAAAAATAGTTGATGGGAAGGTGGTGACTTAGGGTTGATAATCACATTAGTCTCGTCATGGTCTGAGTGGTGTAGTTATGGTGTCGCTACATTAAAATCTCTTATATTTGTTCTGTTTTTCTTATATTATCTGTGTCGTCTCTCCCTGTTTCACCCGTCGAGTGTGTAAATGAAGACCGTGAATTGTAAATAGAATTTGTGTTTGCCGAGCTGCGTTAGTTTTGAGCGGTGCGCGGCCCGAGGCGGTGAGTGGGCACCCATGACAACAGTTTAAGTTCACTAAGCTCTTTTTTTCCCGATGGTATCTCTCGTGATGAGTCGCGTCTGGCGTGCGGTGGCGGCATCACCACTGTGCAAACTGTATTAGATATTCATTTTTTCGGCTGTTTCCTTTGTGGGTTAGCGTGACTAAGTTGTGTTAGGCGGTAATGGAGGCGAGGCGAGGTAGTACTGGACCCGCTGATGGCCCTGAACCTGGTCCAGCCAGGGACAGTCAGACGAAGAAACTTGTCAGAGTCCGGTTACTGAGTTCATGACCGAGGGCGTCGTCACGGTCCTCAACAAAACATACCTGGAGACACACCTGTATAGGACGCTCAGGGGCTCTGGACACGATGGTCCAGAAGACCTGAGGAGGCGAGGAGGGCGGCCGAGGCTCCACCCGGAAGCAGAGTCGTGTTCCTACACAGGACACAGGATAGTGGATGATAACCACTTAGGGCTTCACTGAGGGACTTATTAAGGAGATGGTTGGCACTACCAGTGTTGGTGTTGTGCTGATAGAGAAGAGAGGACATGTGAGGCGGTGGTGGTGACTAGAGAACTGTCAGATATAAAGTCATCACAGATCCGCAGATAGAGAGACAGGTCATAAAGCTCGACTCCTTAAACAAGATGTGCTAATAACAATGGTCTTGTTATCAAAAATAAGTGGCAGCGTCAACAAGTTAAAATGTTAACACACTGTGAAGATAACCGGTAGAACCTACAGCAGCAGCAGGGAAGCCAGGTACAGCTGAAGGTGCACGACCCCGGCAGTACAAGGTTACCTGATGGTGGCGTCCACGAGGCCCCTCACGGAACTTATATTAAACAGGGCGGCGAGGAAAGTTCTGAGTGTCACCAGGCTTTATGTGAACTCCGTATTACGTCGAGTCCTCTGTTGTTCCTTTAGGTGAGGAACGATTAGCCGGGCTCCTTGTCCTGTTGTCTTCTGCTGTGGTGAAGGTCAGAAACCCCCAACACACGGCCCTCCGTCAGCTCCTGTCAGCGAGTGCCAGCGGGTGTTAGAGGCTGTCAGTCAAGTGGACTCAGCAGAACAAAACCTTGCTGTCGCTCTCCTCTCAAGGTAACAGCAGCCTGGCGAGAATCCAGGACACTTGTCGGCGGCAGAACCAGTCAGAGAGCCGCGGCGTGTACAGGGAGTGGCCAGGACGGTGTGTAACATGGGGGGAGGGGGGAGGTGGCCATCTCTCATACTGGGCACGAATGAACCCCGACTCCTGGTGCTCCAAAACACAAAAAGTAAACAATTAATGTGATTTAACGAATATTTTGTTAAAGTACTTAAAATGTTGAAACGTTTCATTTTTTAAGTATATTTACTATTTAATTTACACATGCAACACAAAGCCAACTGTATATATGCGGAGTGGGCAAAACAACTCAGTAAGGTTATGACGCGCCAGATGAGGATGACTGGTACAAGGGCTGGGTGCTCACACGTCCCCCGGAGTAACCTGATCAAGCGTGGTGGCTGGTGGGGGCTGGACCATGAGGGACAGGAGGGCAGAGGGCAGGGGATATAGGGCAGGCAGGGGGCTGATTAAGGCTTCGGCCTCACCAGCATGACACCACACACGATCCGCTGCCTTCTGTGTTCCCACCACGCCCACTGCTGACCCCCACACCCACCCATCCACACCCACCCACCCACACCCACACTCCCCTCGCAGGTCATGTAAATAATCTGATATTTTCTTTATCGTCTGAGTCTCTGAGGTCTTGTGTACGATGGCTGTTCCTTTACTGTGAGGCTGAGACGGAGTAAAGTAAAGGCTCAGTTCTCTATGTTATACACTATGGGAGGTTGTGTATATAAAGTACTGTATTTAGGAGTTAGTGAGAGAGACATACAATGTTATCCTAGTGCTCTCTCTCTCTCTCTCTCTCTCTCTCTCTCTCTCTCTCTCTCTCTCTCTCTCTCTCTCTCTCTCTCTCTCTCTCTTGTGTCTCTATCTATTTTCTGTCTCCCACCCGTCAGTTTTTATGCCCGTCTCGTATTGCATTCCCGTCAACTCTGGCACATCACTTTTCTCTCTGCTGGAGTGACAGGCCAAGACTGCTGAGTGTTGTGAGTGCTTGTATATACTTATGGTGGTGTTGAGTCCGTGTATACACTTATGGTGGTGTGTTGAGTCCGTGTATGCACTTATGGTGGTGTTGAGTCCGTGTATACACTTATGGTGATGTTGAGTCCGTGTATACACTTATGGTGGTGTGTTGAGTCCGTGTATACACTAATGGTGGTGTTGAGTCCGTGTATGCACTTATGGTGGTGTTGAGTCCGTGTATACACTTATGGTGGTGTTGAGTCCGTGTATGCACTTATGGTGGTGTGTTGAGTCCGTGTATACACTTATGAAGGTGTTGTGAGTCCGTGTATACACTTATGAAGGTGTTCTGAGTCCTTGTATACACTTATGAAGGTGTTGTGAGTCCGTGTATACACTTATGGGGGTGTTGAGTCCGTGTATACACTTATGAAGGTGTTGTGAGTCCGTGTATACACTTATGAAGGTGTTGTGAGTCCGTGTATACACTTATGGGGGTGTTGAGTCCGTGTATACACTTATGAAGGCGTTGTGAGTCCGTGTATACACTTATGAAGGTGTTGTGAGCCAGTGTATACACTTATAAAGGTATTGTGAGTCCGTGTATACACTTATGAAGGTGTTGTGAGTCCGTGTATACACTTATGGGGGTGTTGAGTCCGTGTATACACTTATGAAGGTGTTGTGAGTCCGTGTATACACTTATGAAGGTGTTGTGAGTCCGTGTATACACTTATGAAGGTATTGTGAGTCCGTGTATACACTTATGGTGGTGTTGAGTCCGTGTATACACTTATGGTGGTGTTGTGAGTGCGTTTTATACTTTTTATTTTGTTATCGACACTATGGTGGGAGGAAGGGGAGAGGGGTGGTGAGGTGAGGGAATGGGGGGAGGTGAGGGGGTGATAGGGAGGGGGGAGGTGAGGGGGTGAGAGGGAGGGGGAGGTGAGGGGGATGGCCGTCCTTTCTCCAGTACCTGTCGAGAAAGTCAATTTAAAATCATAAAATGAATAGTCGTGTGAAATTTTATCCCACCTGTGACAGAAGGATTTAAGTTATAGTCGCCACACTCTACCTGTCACACACTCTACCTGTCACACACGCTACCTGTCACACTCTACCTGTCACACACTCTACCTGTCACACACGCTACCTGTCACACTCTACCTGTCACACACTCTACCTGTCACACTCTACCTGTCATAATACCTCACACACACTATCCGTCTCACACTCTACCTGTCACACACTCTACCTGTCTCACACTCTACCTGTCACACACTCTACCTGTCTCACACTCTACCTGTCATAATACCTCACACACACACTATCCGTCTCACACTCTACCTGTCACACACTCTACCTGTCTCACACTCTACCTGTCATAATACCTCACACACACACTATCCGTCTCACACTCTACCTGTCACACACACGTAAACTCTCTCCCGTTTGTGTGCTGTATAGTCACCCCAAAAAACTATTTGGACAAAATCATGATGATAAAATATGACACAACGGACGAAGCATTTTGACAACCCTACCGAGACAATAGGAGTCACAGTGTTCATTCTGAAATTCATCGATCACCCCAAATACAGATAGTATTATTACACCAGCAACGGCACAGACAAATTGAACTGGTAATAATTTTCAACACCGCAAGACTCAAATCTGTAAACATCAACTTGTGGTCATCTTTGAGTTGTATCCATTAGCATATTTTATAGTGGTTGTCTGACAGGTGATTTTCCTTCTGAAATATTGAACGTGTACCAATATGCATCTTATGGTTAGGTCGCTTCCAGGTGCCTTTCACGCTCGTCTCTTAAATGGCTCCTTAACCTCACCACTGCCAAGGGCTACTAACATGACCCCCAGAGCACCTCCTACAGCCATCACGGAATATAATGGGTTTGATTTTTTAGTTATTTAGGAGTTTGTGAATATTTTAGTAATATACAGAAGTTAACAGTAAACGACAGGTGGTGGAGAGGTTGTGTGTGATGGTTGTAGCGGGGTGGAACTGGCCAGACTCGCTGGTTAAACAATAACAGGAAGTAAATAGTTGCTGCCAACAGTGAGTCGCTGGCTGACTGCTGGTTGCCGTCACTCCGCCCCGCCCTTGCTATCTCAGCCCCTATAGACCTACTACATACATTTATTACACCCAGGCAGGTCTTTTCCGGGGTCCTGAGTGTAGTGAGTGTGAGGAGGGGTGACGGTAGGGCAGGACGGTGGCCCCACGCTGGGTATCTTGGTCATGTGTTGTCCCTCTGGCGTCAGATGATGACTGGTGCTGGTGCGTTTGTTGTTCCTTTATGGTCCTCCGGGTATTTGAGGCTGATTTATATCAAATTTTGTTGTATTCGGCTTTTACACGTGACTCTGTGAGCGTTGGGGTAAGTTTTACGGCAGGAAACGTAGGTAAACAGCGAAAAAACGAGAGAGTGGTCACCAGCTGTGTCCATGCCCGGCCCAGCCCGGCCCCTCTGCCTGGCCGCTCACACCTGCTGGCTCAGGCTCAGCTTGGCGGCAACTCATGGTGCGGTTTACGTCCCGCGGGTACTGAGGGTCAGCTGAATGTGACCCACTGGTTCTAATGTCTTTTATTTGGCACTCAGATACGGTCGTAAGGCGCCACCCACTGTGGTATTTTGTGGCCTTAAGGGGTGATTTAGTTCTCAAGACGGCCACAAGAGGGACACTTAAAGATGAACATTACCCAGTTGGTTGACGTACAGGTATAAAGATGCACACGAATTGTGGCGCGATTTATGGTGTGAAATTACGAGAACCTGAGCCATTTACCCTCTGGGACTGTACTCTTATACCCAACACAGATGCTTAATATGTTACCTCCGTGTCCCGTCATTGTTTTTCTCACCACCACATATTGGCCATAAATCATCTACTCAGCGGGGAGCTACAGTGACTAGAGAGGTAAAAGTTGAGGCTGGTACTTACCCTTCACTCTAGCTGGCCACTAGGTCGCCTCGTGGTGTGCTTGGTCAGGTAAATAATATTCTCAGCAGGTGACACTAGCCCAAACACTCCCTCCCCTCCCCCCCCCCCCCCATGAGTCCCTCCCACTCACCACCTCACCCCAGCAGCCACTTACTTCATGCAACCTGTTCCTGTCTCCCACCATCACCTTCACCATCACACCACCACCATCAACCACCACCACCAACCCCCCTCCATCACACCACCACCATCATCACACCCGCAACTACCCCACCACATACAACCACACCCACACCCCAGACAGACATATACCCCCATATCATCACCCCAGACAGACATATACCCCCATACCCACACAGACATATACCCCCATACCCACACAGACATATACCCCCATACCCACACCCCAGACAGACATATACCCCCATACCCACACCCCAGACAGACATATACCCCCATACCCACACCCCAGACAGACATATACCCCCATACCCACACCCCAGACAGACATATACCCCCATACCCACACCCCAGACAGACATATACCCCCATATCATCACCCCAGACAGACATATACCCCCATACCCATACCCCAGACAGACATATACCCCATACCCACACCCCAGACAGACATATACCCCCATACCCACCCCAGACAGACATATACCCCCATACCCACACCCCAGACAGACATATACCCCCATACCCACACCCCAGACAGACATATACCCCCATACCCACACCCCAGACAGACATATACCCCCATACCCATACCCACACCCCAGACAGGTATATACCCCCATACCCACACCCCAGACAGACATATACCCCCATACCCACACCCCAGACAGAGCCAGCCGCCAGATCTACGGTCACTCGGTATAATCACCACCAGCCAATCCCTCGGTACAGATAAGGATAAGTTACGGTGTGGAGTGAGTGAGCCGCCCACGCCCACGCCCATCCTCCTGGCGTTTCATCTACCCTCTGTGATCCTTTTTTTGTTATCTTATGATGTGATGTTTGTTGTGAGTGTCCGGGAGATGATAACTCTTGGATCATAGCTCCTATATCTCCTACCCTGTGTCTCCTACCCTGTGTCTCCTACTCTGTTTCTCTTCCCCTTTGTCTCCTACCCTGTGTCTCCTACCCTTCGTCTCCTACCCTGTGTCTCCTACTCTGTTTCTCTTACCCTATTGTCTCCTACCCTGTGTCTCCTACCCTGTGTCTCCTACCCTGTTTCTCTTACCCTTCGTCTCCTACCCTGTGTCTCCTCCCCTCTCTCCAGTCTCCTCTACTGTGTCAACTACTTTTCTTTTTAATTTTATTTGTTTTTTAATTATGTTTATAACTATTTTTATGACTATTGTTCTTTATTATTATTCCCCCCACCATCAATGTCCACTAAAGGTGAATATAAATGTTAGGCTTTTGTGTGTCTGTGTTTACGTGTCTGTCTGTCTTTGTAAACACGATGACTAGATCAAATTGGGATGGATTTAAACCTAATTTGGTGGGAAGGTTTATCACAACAAGCTGTCAGACGAGTCCAGTAATTAGTATTTTTCGTCTATTTTTTTTTTGGGGGGGGGGGGGGGTGGTGGGGGTTTGGGCCTCTTGAGACGAACCTGAGGCAAGACGTAATGTGAGTTTCCTTAGTTATGTTATTGTTATTTTTAGTATTAGTAGTAATATAGTGTGTAAAGTACCATACAATGTAGTGTTTGGTGGTGTACAGTGGTTAATGAGTGATGGTATAAGCGCTTCTCCCTCTCCTCCCTTTCTCTTTTTCTTCTCCTCCTCCTCCTCCACTTTTTCTCCCCTTCTCTTCCTCCTTCTCTTCTTATTCATCTCCTCCTCCTCCTCCTCCTTCTCTCTTCCCCCTCCTCTTCCTCATGAGTGAAATAGAAGCTTCAATCACACTTACGGTAGACTAGAGATGGAGAGACCAGTGGCTTCAAGACCTAAACAAGAACAAGACAAACTTCAGACGATGCGAGTGTCGGCGTATGAGAGAGACAGGAAGAAGAGGATGGGGGAAGGAGGACGGAGAGGAAGAGGAGGAGGAGGAGGAGGAGGACGGAGAGGAAGAGGAGGAGGAGGAGGAAGACACAAAGAGCGTAGTAGCATCAAAGTGGACCGTGTCGGAGGTACAGTACGTGTGTGTGTGTGTGTGTTCGCCCCCTTTAGCCCCTCTGTCTCTCGTCGTCTACTCAGCCCACCACCGTCCCACTGCCCGTCCATCTGTCTTGTCCTCAAGCCAGTTATCTTGTGTCTGTCTTCTGGTCTGTCTCATCCCTCTTGGTCTCTCAGGTCTCTTACTGCCTGTCCGCTTCTCCTCCTCATCTTCATGTCTCCCCGCCACCTCATTAAAATACGCTCAGGTGGGTCACTTGGAGCTACAGGTGAAAAGTCTTGTTAAAAGCATAGTGCAGTAAGCGACCGTGACCACGTCTAGGGCGGCGGTAAGTGATGTCATTGTATTTAATGGTTTATCTCACATGACATCCGTGGCTGAGGTCTCCAATTATTTGCCCCGCTCACCTAGGTTGCTCCCTCCCTCCCTCCCTCCCTCCCTCCCTCCCACATACCCTCCCTCCCTCCCTCCCTCCCTTGTTGTCTCTTGTCGACTCCATCCTTCTCATTCTTTTTTCCTCGTTCTCTCATTAATTATTCTCCTTGTGTTCCGTCATTGTTCCATCATCCTTTTAACAGGTCCTGTCACCCGTCACCATAACTCATCCACTCTTTGTCCCATCATTGTCCTCCCATCATTGTCCCATCATTGTCCCATCATTACTCTCTACCTTTGCCTCATCACCCCTTGTCGCACCATCCTACCTGCACTTCTCTTCCTACCTCCATTATTGTCTAGTCACCCTTTCTGCCATGTCCCAGCCCCATGTGGAACCATGCAGGGGGAAGATGAGGTGGAGTAGGAAGAAGAGGAACAGGAGGAGGAGGAGGAGGAAGAGGAGGAGGAGGAGGAGGCGGAGGAGGAAGAGGAGGAGGAGGAGGAGGAGGAGGAGTAGTAGTAGCAGGAAGAGGAGGAACAGGAGGGGAGAAGGAAGAGGAAGAGGATGAACAGGTGGAGGTGCTTTACCGTGGTAGGCGGGGACGGGCTGGTCACCTGCAGTGTTATTTACCTGGGATGAGGCTGATGCTGTCCTGCATGATTCACGGCAGATACTGAGCCCCGCTGGGTGATTACCGTCTGATGACTCGGGGCGCCCCATAAAGAAGGCCGCACGCTCGATGAATACCAATGAGTCGAGATGGTGAGTCACTCGCTGATGAGTTGATTGAGACTGTAGGTGGGTGAGGTACTGGTGGTGGTGGGCCCATGGAAGGATGAGAGGGGGTTAAGGAAGGGAGAGAGGGACAGAGGGAGGGAAGAAGGGTGGGAGGAAAGAGGGGAGAAAGAAAGGAGGGAGGTAGGGAGAGAGAGAGAGAGAGAGAGGTAGGGAGGAAGAGAGAAGTAGGGAGAAAGAGAGAGAGAAGGGTCGTGTTGTGTCAGGGCTGGGAGGAAGAGGAAAGTATTGCGGGTTGGTAAATCTTGATCCATCTCATATTATCAAGATATAAGATGGATGTTCTGAAGGGAAAATGGACAAGGAAAAAAAGTGATTCAATTCTACACACACACACACACACACACACACACACACACACACCCTACATATGTATATCACCATAACATACACAGACCATGGGGAACAGTACACTACAGTTACCCAGAGAAATAAACCACGATCACCTCTCACGCCTGAACAGCGAAGGTAAGATCACTAAGACCCGCTGGTGAGACAAAAACATCAAAAGAGGCGTAATAATAGCGGGGAAATAAAAGCTAAGGAGCCATCACAACACCTGGAGGAGAAAATAAAAGCAGTGGGTGAGAGTCTTTGGTGCCTCCCGCCCATCACCCGCCATCAACAACTGTCATGACACAATGGCTGCCGTGTGGCTCCTGACGCGGCACCCACATGAGGAACACTTCAACCCTTGGCTCACGTCCTGGTGTTGAGTGCCACTGTGGTGGTGAGTACCACTGTGGTGTTGTGCCAATTTGACCCTCTGATGAGTGCCTCTGTGACCCTCTGGTGAGTGTCACTATGACCCTCTGATGAGTGCCGCTGTGACCCATCTGGTGAGTGGCACTGTGACCCTCTGGTGTTGAGAGCCACTGTGACCATCTTGTGATAGTGCCACTGTAACGCCCGAAGTTACCTCACAACCTAACAGCCTCGACATTAAGGTAGCATTGTAACGGCGGTGTAGTGCTCAATCAGTGCCACCAGAGAATGTTGGCACTCTTGCACTTGTTGCTTGGGGCCCGAAACACACTTTATAGAATCACATACCAACAGGAATATTTTTTTATGAGTGCCTCAGGAGACATAAGGGCCGGTGATGCGAGGAGAGATATACCTCATGACATTAGCATATTACTGTCTGGTTATTTATGGAGCAGTTTTTAGGGCCGCTCCATGAAGACGTTAGCAACACATTTAATTTTTTTTTCTTTGACTTTATATTATACCTGTGAAAGCACTTTGATCTCATTCACAGGTAGACGTGGGGGTAGTCCTTGAGGTGTGTTGTTGGCTGTTGTTCTTGTGTCGTGTTTATAATGTTTTAGTGGAGTTGTTGTATATCTTAGCTCAGCCGCCGCCAGGGTGGAGTAGACCGCCCTTGTACCCGTCCCCGCCCCCTCCTCCGCCCCCGCCCTCCCAAACGACTATTTTTAAGAAAACTCAAAGTTGTGTGAAATGGCAGTAAGAACAACATAACGACTCAACAAACTGAAGGTGATACTGAGTGTTGGCCAAGTGAGGTACTTGTCTGTCTGTCTGTCTGTCTGTCTCAGTGCTGGTGATACTGTACAGCTGTTCCCGTTACTATTGGGGATATTCCTACGTCTCACAAATTTCCTCTTCAGAACAACATTCTTCTTCTTCTTCTTCTTCTTCTTCTTCTTCTTCTTCTTCTTCTTCATCTTCTTAAACATCGTATAAAAGAAAGACTGTTACCCGCTGACTCTTACAGGTCTCTCAGGCTGGTGTAGTGTGTGTGAGGACCCTGACGTGGTCCTCCTCCTCCTCCTCCAGGCTAAAGCTTTCATGCTCACTCCACGCAGCTTGTCATTCTCCAAGGCCCAGTCACTTACAGCCACTTAAGTGATGTTTTTTCCTTATGGCAGTATATGTTAATGGTAGAACACCTCATTAAAAGCTTTCATAACTTATAATAAACATTTCAGTCCACACGCCAGCAGTTCCTATGCCATCACATGTGGCTTATACCATCTCGACAACATGTTTACATTCAAGACCTAGCCTAACCTAACCTAACCTCACCTAGTAGTCTGCTTGGAGTGAAACACGATCTAAAATGGCTTCGTACACCCCCCCCATCCCCTGTTACTCAAGGATGGCTTCAACTACTCAACCGCCTGAACAAAACACAATCACGGTTAAGGAACATCATATGGTAGCAGATAAAAAGGGGAAATGGAAGAAAAAAAACGAGAAGTCACACATGTATTATCCGCTGAACGAAAGACAATTAAACAGTTGGTATTTTAAGATGCAGTGTTTAGTCTAAGGGAACAAGTACCTGTGGCGCGCTAATTATATCACCTGTGTCTTGGCCCTCGTCTTGAAGGTCGGTGTTGAGGTGCTGATTAACTTGGCTGTGTTTGCCGTTCCCTTATCGCTGTTGTAAGTAAAGCTGTCTTGTTTTTGTCTTTGGTGAGATCAGTTCTATAAAGTTCACTCCTGAGAAATTCAACTTCACCTTAGTAGTCTCTATTCTCGTTCGTGTTTGATCATATTTTTTCCTCTAAGTTCACATCAAGTTCACATTTAAACCCTTCTCTAATATCTAATTCCTTTGTTAATCACACCCTGACTCACAACCTGACACACCCTGACTCACAACCTGACACACCCTGACTCACAACCTGACACATCCTGGCTCACACCCTGACTCACAACCTGACACACCCTGACTCACAACCTGACACATCCTGGCTCACACCCTGACTCACAACCTGACACACCCTGGCTCACACCCTGACTCACAACCTGACACACCCTGGCTCACACCCTTACTCACAACCTGACACATCCTGGCTCACACCCTGACTCACAACCTGACACATCCTGGCTCACACCCTGACTCACAACCTGACACATCCTGGCTCACACCCTGACTCACAACCTGACACATCCTAGCTCACACCCTGACTCACAACCTGACACATCCTGGCTCACACCCTGACTCACAACCTGACACATCCTGGCTCACACCCTGACACACCCTGGCTCACACCCTGACACACCCAGCAGGTATTACAGAGTGTGTCATAAGTAACACGCTGGGGCAAGTTCTCGGCCCCTCATCATCTGTATAAAAACACATCATTTGTCTAAGAAACTTTAATGTTATGTTAGTCATCAGTTGTTTGAAGCTGAGGGAGATTTTGACTAATGGAACGATGTGACTTAAACCATTCAAAGTAATTAACTATAATGTGTCTTTATAATGTGACGTAAACATTGAAATCCTTTACAAATTACTTATGGCTTACAACTATGACATCTTAAGACTTACAACTATGACATCATAAGACTTACAACTAAAACATCATAAGACTTACAACTATGACATCATAAGACTTACAACTATGACATCTTAAGACTTACAACTATGACATGATAAGACTTACAACTAAGACATCATAAGACTTACAACTATGACATCATAAGACTTACAACTATGACATCATAAGACTTACAACTAAGACTTCGTTCTTTTTGTGAGAAGTCTTTTTGAAACATCATACTTATAATTATCATGATGTATGTTCCTTGAAGCATCATTAAAGTCTTACGTATAACGATTCCATTCATTATAGCTTCTGTTGTGGATGATAGATGGTATAGCATTATATAGGTGCTTGGATTATAGAAAGGTTAGTCTTCATTAAACAGTTCCAAGGTAGATTGACTTATTAACAGACAGACACAGGTACACAAGGTAGGGGAGGAGGAGGGGGGAAGTGTGGTGGGGAAGAGGGAGGGAAAGGGGATGTGGTGGGTTGAGGAGAAGAGGGTGTAGTGGGGAGGGGCGGAGGAGGGGAGAAGGGGGTGTAATGGGGAGGGGAGGAGGTCTCACCAGCATGTACCCAAACTGTATTGTGTTTTAAGTGAGAGTCTTAAATTACAGTGGTGTTTATCAGTAGTTTTATCACGCTCTTGTGTTTGAGGCTAGAATGTTTATTATGTTTACGTGCTGTGGACAAGTCTCCTCCTGTGTTTGTGTTTGGATTTAGTGTTTTATTTTGTGTTTGTGTTTGTTTATATTTTTTTGTAAACCTTGGATGACTTTTGTGGTTAAGAGGATTGTTAATTAAGTCTGTGTTTTGAGTTTAGTGTCTGTACCTGTGTGGTGATTACAGGTAGTGTTGATCCTTACCTGAGGCTCACCAGGTGTGCTAGGTAACAATGTGACTCACCAGGTTTTGCCAGGTAACAATGTGACTCACCAGTTGTACCGGGCAACACCGTGACTCACCCGGCATAAGAGGCAACACGATAGACTCTGGCAATGATGTAGAGTTAAGTATTAAAGTTGTGAAAATATTACGTGGTAGAAGAGAAGAATTTTTTTATAGGGTAATATATTAATTTAACTTTCCCTTCCTTCACACACCCCCACACCCCTCCCCCTTACATCCCTCCCTCTCACACCCCTCCCCCTCACATCCCCCTCCCTCACACCCCTCTCCCAACACATCCCTCCCCCCTCACACCCCTCCCCCTCACACACCCTCTCCCAACACACCTCTCCCCCTCCCCAAAAAATGTGGCAACTATGTTTTGAATTATTAGCAAATCATTGTTGAGAGAGAGAGAGAGAGAGAGAGAGAGAGAGAGAGAGAGAGAGAGAGAGAGAGAGAGAGAGAGAGAGAGTGTGTGTGTTTATATATACAATTTTCCTTTTCATTCTGTGTGTTATCGTGGTGGTAGAGGCGGGGATGAGGTATATAGACAGATAATTAAGCAGCACTTGATAATTCACAGACACTGGCTGCCACCCACCTACCCACCCACCCCACACCCACACCACCCATCCACACCACACACACCACCCACCCACCCACACACACCACCCACCCACCCCACACCCACACCACCCACCCACCCCACACCCACACCACCCACCTGCCCTGTTTTTAGCACCATTAAGGGAAACCATTTTATTGACGACTGATTTCTCCTTTTTTTATTATCGAATTGGTTGGAATTTACAACTAGTCCTTGACGTAAATTATTGGGGCTGAGATACTGCAGTGTTGGGGGGCTAGAGGGAGGGGGCTACTTTAATGGTCCCCCCCCCACACACACACACTCTCCACACACTCCCTCCACACTCCGACAAAAATGGTCCATCCCCCTCACTCCCACACACTCCCCCCACACTCCACACACACGCCCCCACACTTCCACACACTCCCCCCACACTCCCCCACACTTCCACACACTCCCTCATACTCCCCACACACTCCCTCACACTCCCCCACTCCCTCACACTCCCTCACACTCCCCCCACACTCCCTCACACTCCCCCCACACTCCCTCACACTCCTCCCACACTCCCCCACACCCTCACATACACTCTACACCCCGTCTTCTTCATTTACTGATCCCATTTTCTGTATTTATGGATCTCGTTTTCTGTGGTGATTCCATTCTAGTAGTGAGGGGTAACAATAGCTTTTACGACGCTCTTCAATTGTGTTGTGGGAAGTAGAATATAATTGAGGTGGTGATTGCTCGACTCACTCTGATTGTAAAAGGATCCCTGTGGTGTGTTCCCGGTATTCAGGCGACCCGGTTATGCTCCCGGTACTCAGGCGGGTTATGCTCCTGGTAATAAAGTAGACGCAGAAAATCTGTTGGGGTAGACGTGAGTTTCTGTCTTCCTTATATAGAACAGCAAAGGGAATCGAATTGTAGTAAATCTGTCACATTCCCGGGATAAGGAAGGAATTTATTTAATCTCCCACTGAAGAAAATAACATGGCGTAGAATGTTTTTCAAGAATGTTTACAGTTTATTTTGTTTACTCTTCAAGAAATATTTGTTATTCATGTAGTGATGTGTGAGGTATCGTCTAAGTTTTGTTTCACTTATTGTAAAGGCTTTATGTAACTTAATAATTAATAGGTTTATATTGTAGTTATTTATAAATGCAATACCTGATGTCATAATTTAATTAATGTGTTACAGGTGTGGCAATTAATATGTTGTGGTGGTGGGAGGGGGTGGGGAGTAGGGGAGAGAGGCATGAGTGGAGAGGTGTGGGTGTTGGGAGGGGGGTGGGGAGAGTCGGGAGGGATGGGGAGTGTTGGGAGGGGAGTGGGGGAGAGAGGCATGGGTGGAGGTGTGTGGGTGTTGGGAGGGGAGTGGGGAGTGTTGGGAGGGGATGGGGAGTGAGGGAGAGAGGGTTAAATTACCACCAGGTGATAGGGTAACTAAACAGCGGGTGTCAGAACCTGAACTCGGGTGGGTGGGGAGGCTGATGGGGTGTACTACTTCTCACACCCTTTAAGCACCCCATCTCCCAGCACACTATCTCCCCCACTAGCACACCACCCCTAGCACCCTCCTTCAACACATCATCCTCCACCATCCCCAGCACACACCCTCACCCTTCCTTTCACAACATATAGTCCTCCCTCCAACACACTTTCTTCCTCCACCATCTCCAGCACACACTTCACTATCTGGCCACCATCTGCCTCTTGCTAGAAGCCTTGTCCCACTTCCTTTCCCGAGCTTCTACTATTGTAACTCATTATCCTTCTTTCGCAGTCTCTCCCTCCCTCTCACTCTTCCCTTCCCAGCCTACTCCTCCTTCACCTCCCTCCTCCCTGGTGTCACAGGTGAGAGGGGGGGGGGGGGGGGGAGGGGAACGTGACACGGAGGAACACGCACCATTTAGCTGGACTCACGTAGGTTGTAGTTGTCCCACTTGTCTCCCTCGTCCAGGCCTCCGTCAGGAACATTTCCCACGGCCTCCGTCACCAGAACCTCTCCTCCTGCTCTTCAGAGATTTTTTTTTTCAACTCTTTGCTTGTGGCTCTTGATGAAGCAGCCCGTGTTGAGAGTTTGACACCAGGTAATGAGTGAATATATTGTTTGTTTATTTACGAGTTGTCTTAAACCATCTCCTGTCTGTTGTGAGGAGAGATGAAGTTACCTCAGTACACAACACCAAGGTAACTGTGTGAGACTTACTGTATTACAAAAGATTATCCAGAAAATCTCTTAAGTTTTATTTTAAGTAGTACCGAGTTTCCCCCACCTTGCTATTTTTCCCACGGTGTGTGTAATGTGGGTGGGGGTGAGGTGGGGAGGTGGGTGAGGGCGAGGTGTGGGGGGTGGGTGAGGGCGAGGTACGGGGGGAGGGGGGGGGAGGGTTATAACATATTGAACACCTGGATGTGGGTATGGTGTGGTGAGTGTGGTGGGTGTGGTGAGGAGGACAGTGTGGGAGCCTGGCCACATCTGCCACATCTGCCACGACAGTAACAGTGAGGTGAAGGAGACACTTGTGTGGCGGAAGTGTGCTCTGTTGCCCCCCCCACCCCCTCCCCCTCTCCCCCTCTCGTTCTCATTCTTCTCCCAATAACATGAACACCCAAAAATGAACACCTGTGGAACATTAACTTGGTGTACAATATGTGTGTGTGTTTGTGTGTGTGTGTGTGTGTGTGTGTGTGTGTATATGTGTGTGTGTGTGTGTGTGTGTCTTAGTGTACGTATATTTATCCATGTGTATACTTACGTGGATAATTTTATTTGCATACATTTTCTAACTTACCTGTGTGTTCACCTTTTCATTTGCGTCGGCAGGTGTGTGGTGTAGGGAGACACAGGTGTTGGGTGACATCTGTGCTGGGGGCTCCGGTTAACTTCCTCTATTAGTGTATATTAAACTAGACAGACACACACATGACTAGACACTCTCCGTTCCATGCTAATGTTGTCTTGTGTGGTGGTGGTGTTGTGTAGTGGTGGTGACTGTGTGGTGGTGTTGTGTAGTGGTGGTGTAGAGGGGATGAGTTGTGTTGTGGTTGGCATTGTGGTTTTGTGGTAAGTTAGTGGTGATATTGAGGTGGTTGTGTGGCAAAATGGTGGTAGTGTAGTGGTGTTGTGGTGGTTATGTGGCAAGATGGTGGTAGTGTGGTGGTGAGAGGAGAGCGGCTGGTGGTGGTGGGTCAGGAGTTGGCCTGCCAGACAACAGTAATACAGGGTTGTCAGCAGCAGCCTTAACACCCAGCCCAGATCTCACCACCACCACTGTGAAGGAGAGAGAGAGAGAGAATGGAGGGAAGGAGGAGAGAACTGAGGTAGGGAGAGAGGAAGGAAGGAGTAAGGGTGGAGGGAAGATTAAGGAAGGAAGGAAGGAAGGAAGGAAGGAAGGATAGCACCAGCATAGTAAAGTAGTCCACCAAGGCCAGACGAGTGGGCCATGTCTCCCACGTAATATCCACCATTATGGCCAGTTGGTTGTGGCCAGACGAGTGGGCCATGTCTCCCCCCTCTACGTAATATCCACCATTATGGCCAGTTGGTATGGCCAGAACCATCCCCACGGGCGGTTATAAGCACCTTCCCTTGACAGCATAGTTAGAGCTTGATGGAAGGGGCCGTGACGCGCCTGGGATAGAGATGGATGGGAGAGATAGGAGAAGAAGTGCGGCATCGTGGATTGACGAGGTGGGTAAATATAGAGAGGGAGGTGTAGATAGGTGGATGATAGTGGGGGGGGGTAAGTGTAGGTGGTGAAGATGATGGAGTGGAGATAGGAGGGGGGGATGGGATGGGGGAGATGGGAGGGGGGGAGGGGAGATGGCTTAAGCATGATGAGGAGGTCACTGAGGGGAGAAACAATTGATTAATTATGATGGAAATGTGTTCCTAGAATATACCTTTTACGATCCAAGAGAAATAATTTGATGATGTAGAGGTAATTGATAATAATGAAGGAGGAGGAGGAGGTCAAGGGCAGTAGAAACCTAGGGAGGGGTGAGGAGGGGGGGGGGGTAGTGCTAGAGGTGAGAGAGGGGAGGTATGGGATAGTTGACAGGTAAAACGACTGTAGATAACCTGTTACCTGGAGATCAGTTAACAGGTTACCGCGGGTCCAGGTACTAACTTGCTCAGTGCCGAGGGAACAGGTCATTTGTGGGTGCAGGTGAGGTGGGGTGCAGGTTACAGGTGAGATGGGGTGAAGGTAACAGGTGAGGTGGGGTGCAGGTAAGAGGTGAGGCGGGGTGCAGGTAACAGATGAGGCGGGGTGCAGGTAACAGGTGAGGTGGGGTGCAGGTAACAGATGAGGTGGGGTGCAGGTAACAGGTGAGATGGGGTGCAGGTAACACTGGGGGGTGAGGGGGTGAGGAAGGGCCATAGTGGAAGCCAAACATGGTGGTCTGGTGAGTGGGGGGGGGGGGGGGGGGAGCATCTAGACGGGACGACACACTTGGGAGGAACACAGATTGATCACCTTCTTCACCTGAGTTATTAGGATGCAGCAAGGGTGTGCGTTTATACGGGAGGAGAGGGAAGATGGCGGGAGGACTGAGGAGTAGAAGGACGGGAGGAGTGTGGAGGAGTAGAGGGAAAAAAACGGCAAGGGAAGGGGGAAGAGTACGAGAGTAAGGAGGAAGTGAAGGAGGAAGGGAGGAGAGGAGAGGGAGAGAGAATGGGGACTAGACAAGGGAACAAAAGCAGTGAGGAGATAATGAGGGAGGATGAGGTGAGAGAGAGTATGAGGGAGGATGAGGTGAGAGAGAGTATAAGGGAGGATGAGGTGAGAGAGAGTATGAGGGAGGATGAGGTGAGAGTGAGTATGAGGGAGGATGAAGAAATGTTGATATTTTTGATGAGGTAAAATAAACTAAATTAGGTTAGGAGGTTAGGTTAGGTTAGGTTAGGTTAGGTACCCATGAATGACACTCGGCACTCACCTGACGCGGTAGACAATCAACAGGTAACCACACCCACGATACAGGTGAGTGTATGGTAAATACTGTACCACTGAAGTCACCCGTAACTAAATTAGTGGGGCGTTACACATCTGGGGAGAATACTGGGGTGTTGTGGTGAGGGTGTATAGGTGGGGAGAATACTGGGGTGTTGTGGTGTGGGTGTATAGGTGGGGAGAATACTGGGGTGTTGTGGTGTGGGTGTATAGGTGGGGAGAATACTGGGGTGTTGTGGTGTGGGTGTATAGGTGGGGAGAATACTGGGGTGTTGTGGTGTGGGTGTATAGGTGGGGAGAATACTGGGGTGTTGTGGTGTGGGTGTATAGGTGGGGAGAATACTGGGGTGTTGTGGTGAGGGTGTATAGGTGGGGAGAATACTGGGGTGTTGTGGTGTGGGTGTATAGGTGGGGAGAATACTGGGGTGTTGTGGTGTGGGTGTATAGGTGGGGAGAATACTGGGGTGTTGTGGTGTGGGTGTATAGGTGGGGAGAATACTGGGGTGTTGTGGTGTGGGTGTATAGGTGGGGAGAATACTGGGGTGTTGTGGTGTGGGTGTATAGGTGGGGAGAATACTGGGGTGTTGTGGTGTGGGTGTATAGGTGGGGAGAATACTGGGGTGTTGTGGTGTGGGTGTATAGGTGGGGAGAATACTGGGGTGTTGTGGTGTGGGTGTATAGGTGGGGAGAATATGAAATTTTTGGGTTATAATTTAACTGTCTCCTCGTCTCTAGACCACACTCACTTAATGGTATTCATCTCAACACACGTAACACCAGGGACGCCACACCACACCACCACACCACCACACCTCACAGGCAGGCAGGCAGACAGGCAGGAATTCCGGCCACGTTTCCCCTTCTTTATCAGCTTCTCTCTCCCCTCGCGGCGTCTGGGAATTACCACGTTAGTCCCACTCATTTCGCCTCAAGGAAAAGTAGTCTAATGACCTCTGTGAAAAAGGCGCCGAAACTCTTTCTTAAAACGGAGAAAAACTTGTGAGATGTTAATCGATAGAGGAAGAATGAAATCAGTGAAGGGAGACAACTGGCTCTCTGGCGGTGGGGGTTGAGGGGGGGGGGGACGCAAGGGGGGGTGGGGGTCGAGGGGGGGGCGCAGGGGGTAAACCTGGTGGTGCTGTTGTTGTTGTTGTTGTTGTTGTTCTGTCACGATGCTGTCGATTTCGTTGTCTTTACGATCCTGTTGATGTTGTTATTGTAGTGCTGCTGTTGTTGTTGTCACATTGCTGTTGGTAGTACACACACACACACACACACACACAGTTTTAGAAACTCTTTTATTTCATATTATTTTTTTTTTAAGTCCCTTGTATCCGGTATAGAGTAGACGGTATGAAGTCTTAACCGGGATATTCTGCACCGCCCATCTATCAGTGTCGGGCTGCCGGGAACCTGAGAATTCCTCCCGGTCTGTGTGTGTGTGTGTGTGTGTAGGTGGGACACACACACACACACACACAAGTAGGTCCACAGGTGTACCCCCCCCCCCCCCATCCTTCACCTGAGACACCTGCCACGGGAACACAACAAAAACAGTCAATTGGCAAAAGGTGGAGAGTGTTGCGGTGTTCACAGGTACGGGGAGGAGAGAGAGATCTGTCCTCAGGTAACTTAACGAGGAGAGGGAAATGGGTTTAAGTTTGGTGTAAGTGTGTATTGATGGTTGGTTAGTTTTACAGGTGTGTAGGGTGAGTGGAAATGCTCCGGTAGGTGTTTAGCAGGTGTGTGATGATGAAAGACAGTTGTTTTCAGGGATGTAAAATTAAGAAAGAAAGGCTTATATTGTTTTACCAATTTATCGCCTTTTTTAGTATTAACTATGACTGACTGACTGACTGACTGACTGACTGACTGACTGAGAAAACTTTATAATCATCTACCCATTTCTCGGTCACTAATTTTTCTTGTGTTACGAAACTAATACAAATCATATACTGTAGAAATTACACAGTTAATTTACAGGTGTGTGAAGGTGAAAGCGATCTGTTGTCAAGATTCACACAAAACAAAAATTAAAATAGTAAAATCAAATTCCTGGTATAATATAGATTTATATAGCGAGGGAAACTGTTTGGTGTTACAGGTTGTGAAACAGAGAGGAAATTGTAAACATGATTGGGCTGTGTGTGGGAGGTGAAAGAGTTACACTTCTTTGATAACAAGAAGAGATAGAATATATTTTGATATAGTGTAGAGCTGGATGGTGTGTGTGTGTTTGTGTGTGTGTGTGTGTGTGTCTGAAAAAAAATCACAAAAAAAGGAGTTTATTCACCCTGGAAGCTAAACAAGTATATGGTATGGATCCAGTGTCTCACGGATGACACTGAAGAACGCGATTCGAAGAGGATTATTCCATTTGGGTGATAAAAGCCGCTTTATATTCTCATTTGATGGAGATGAGTTAGATTCCCCAGAGATTGTGTGTAGGAGTATCCAGGACGCTCTTCGAGGTGTGTGTGGGATCAACTACCATAAACTGTGGGGTGATGGTGCGTGCGTGGTATTATTTGTTATGGGACGTGGTTCGAGTGGGTTAAGGGGAGGCGGGGGAGGGTGAGAGGGTAAGTGAGGGGGGAAGGGGTGTGTGTGTGTGTGTGCGAGAGGGCCAGTAAGGGAAAGAGGTGGGATGAGTGGGAAAAAGTGGATGAGAGGGAGGGGCAGGTAAGGAAGAATAGGTGGGTGAAGGGAGAGGGCAGGTGAGGGGAGAGGATAGGTAGTAGAGCCCCCGAAACCCCAATCAGGTACACACCAGGTAAGTATAATGAGGAAGCACTTCAGACCTCCCTTCACCACATGATGATGATGATGATGATGATGGTGATGAACGAATAGTAGAAGAAGAAGAAGAAGAAGAAGAAGAAGAAGAAGAATCCGTCCTCCTCCTCCTAAAAAAAAACGAAAAAAGAGAGATTCTGTACAAGAGCAGCAGCAGTAGAGGAGAAGGTGAAGAAAACCAGCAGCATTGTTCACATACCCGACCAAAGACGATAGCATCAGGAACCAAACGCCGTCACTGTACAGGATCGAACCCTCTAATATAAACCATTTAAACATCTTTTAAGAGTTAGACGATCGCCCCCCCCCCTCCCCCCCCCTACCCTCGCTCAATACCACCGTCTCCATCTTGGAATTTAACCCCGGTCTTGGAATATCCGGCACCAGGTTGAAGGTTTATCCGGCCGTCGGGGTTTCCAAGTTGTTGCCGGCGAGTTGAGAATTGCACTCACAAGTTTTAATCATAAAGTGACGCCGATGCCCCGAGGGAGTTGGATTAAAACATTTTCCAATAACCTTGATAACGAATATCCCTATAGTAGAGAGAGAGAGAGAGAGAGAGAGAGAGAGAGAGAGAGAGAGAGAGAGAAATTCTTGCCACGGAGAGGGAAAGAGGATGTTGGTGTCGACTGCCTCTCCTTTCTCCCTCTCCTCCCTCCCTCTCCTCCCCTTACAGCTGGTGGTGATGGAGGAAGGGGAGAGGTAGTGGTGGTGGTGGGGGAGAGGGGAGATAAGAGGGTAACTGTAGCCCGGGTCAGGTTGATTCCGCCACCTCCTTCTCCCTATCCCTCCCTCTCCCTCTTTCTCCCTCTCCTATTCCTTTTCACCCTACCCTTCCTTCTCCTTCTCACTCTCTTCCTCCCTGTCACCCTCCCCCCTCTCATTTCCTCATCTCCCTTTTCTTTCCCCTTCTACCTCCTCTCTCTCCCTCTTTACTCTCTCTCTTCTTTCTATTTCCACCTTCCTTTATTCTCTTCTCTCCCTCTTCTTCCTCTACCGCGTCTCTCATTACATATTCTGAGAACTAATTCCAACTTTCTTATACACTCTCTCTCTCTCTCTCTCTCTCTCTCTCTCTCTCTCTCTCTCTCTCTCTCTCTCTCTCTCTCTCTCTCTATTACGTTTATCACACTTTTGTTTCTCCCTTACTTAGTTTATCTCCCCAGTATGCTCCTCTCCCCAGTATGCCTCTCTCCCCAGTATGCTCCTCTCCCCAGTATACTTCTCTCCCCATGAAAGGAATCTCCCCTCTCCCCATGTTGAGTGAGCTTCTCCCCCGACAACTAAAAAAAATGCATCCGTGTTTATATCTTATCAGAGTTGCTCATATTCACCAGGGGGGGGGGAGGGGGAAGAAGGGGGGGAAGAGGGGGTAGGGAGGAGGAGGAGGAAGAAGGGGGAGAGGAGGGGGTAGGTATGTGGGAGGAGTATGAAGAGGTGATGGTGTAAGGGAAGAAGAAGAAGAAGAGGGAGGTATGAAGGAGGAGGAAGAGTAGAAGGAAGAGGAGGAGGAAGAAGGAAGAAAGTAGGTGTGAGGGGACAAATGGTGGACTGTTAGTTTATACGTTCATAGAGATAACAGCTAGTGGTGTGTGTGTGTACCTCTTGTGGTGATGTACGTACATGTGTATACTTCTTATGGTGACGTACCTATGTTCTGTAACACTCACACCTCTCAGTGTTTACTTGTGTATTAATATAGAAGAGATGTTTGTATTTCCTCTATATGTATGATTGTGTTGTTGTGTATGAATGTTTATGTATGATTGTGTTGTGTTGCATATGGATCACCTGAAGATTAGGAACCACAGCTTAGGTTAGGGCTGGAGTATAAGGCTGGGGTATAAGGCTTGAGTATAAGGCTGGGATATAAGGTTTGAGTATAAGGCTGGGGTATAAGGCTTGAGTATAAGGCTGGGGTATAAGGCTTGAGTATGAGGCTGGGGTATAAGGCTGGGGTATAAGGCTTGAGTATGAGGCTGGGGTATAAGGCTTGAGTATAAGGCTGGGGTATAAGGCTTGAGTATAAGGCTGGGGTATAAGGCTTGAGTATAAGGCTGGGGTATAAGGCTTGAGTATAAGGCTGGGATATAAGGCTTGAGCATAAGGCTGGGGTGTAAGTCGAGGGTGTTGTTACAGAGCGATGACTCAGCTGTGATCATTAATCTTGCCGGTGCCACTAAGTGATGTCCTTCTCCCCCCCCCGGACATAACCTCCCCAGGGCATGACCTCCCCGGACATAACCTCCCCAGGGCATGACCTCCCCCGGACATGACCTCCCCCGGACATGACCTCCTCCGGACATGACCTCCCCAGGGCATGACCTCCCCCGGCCATGACCTCCCCCGGACATGACCTCCCCCGGACATGACCTCCCCGGACATGACCTCCCCCGGCCATGACCTCCCCCGGACATGACCTCCCCCGGACATGACCTCCCCCGGACATGACCTCCCCAGGGCATGACCTCCCCCGGACATGACCTCCCCCAGACATGACCTCCCCCAGACATGACCTCCCCCGAACATGACCTCCCCTCCCAAGACCTACCCCCCCTCAGACTCCCCATCAAGACCTCTCCCCAAACCCTCCCCCCCCTCCCAGGTATGGAATGGGGGTGTAGGATAGAGTATGGGAGGGAGTGTGGGGGTGTGGAAGGGAGTGTCTGGGTGTTGGGTGTATTCGAGAGGTGTAGGACAAAGTGTAGGAGGAAGTGGAGGTGTAGAAGGGGTATGAGGGCGAGTGTTGGAGGTGTGGGATTGGCTAGGGGGGGGAGGGGGTGTAGAAGAGAATAGAGGGATGTGGAAGGGAGTGTATGGGTATGGTGAGGAGTAAAGGCTGGAGAAAGACACTGAACAAATAGAAAGAAAATCTGGAAGTGAGAGAAGGAGAGAGAGAATTCAACAATACTTAGCGAAGGAGGGGAGGGGAGGGGAAGGAGGGGAGGGGATGTGGGAGAGGAGGGGAGAGGAGGGGAGGGGTGTAGGTGTAGTTTAACGTGGAAGTGAATGAAGTCCCCAGGGATTAATGATGGTAGGGGTGAGTGTATGGGGAGAGGGGAGGGCAGGGGAGGGGAGGGGAGGGGAGAGAGACACCTAGTAGGAGGGATGGGAGATTTCCATATAGACTAGCGTAGCGTCATAGCACGGGGCGGGACACAGGTGTGCCTAGCAGTTGGGGAATACAAATGGTCCGTTTTTCCCTCAGCCTAGCCACCCCCCAACCTAGCCATACCCCTCTCCTCCATCTCCCCACCCATCCCTCACCCTCCCCTCCCCAGTCCAGTTTTCGATATTGAGTTCCTCCGCCCCAGCTTGACTGATGAATTTTAAAGGTAAACTCTCCCACAGTGTTAAATATACTCACCTTACCCCCTGTCATCTGTAAACTAAATAAAACCTCTAAGTAAACCAAGAACAAAATATATAAAAACATTTCTATGTATTTTTATTATTTTTGTGTAAAGTTGTGGGTCAGTGACAGGGTGATATTTGTGCTTGAAACTGTGGAGAAGTGATGTATTTATTCAGATTTTTTTTACACATATTTTTGGCTAGATTTGAAACGTACGTGTGTGTGTGTGTGTGTGTGTGTGTGTGTGTGTGTGTGTGTGTGTGTTGTATAGAGAATTGGTTATACTTTACCCTCTTCTTCTCAGACGATCAACAAAACCCGGTTATAATGCGTGAGGTAAAACAGGGTTATGATGGCGTATATTAAAGCTTATGGTAATGAATGGTAAGTGGGAGGAGCAGTTACCGAGGGGCCTCACTTACTGGTAATGTACTGAATATTAACATTGTGACTCTTATTATTGGAAGACCAGGGAGGTAATATTCAGGAGGCCACGGAGGTAATATTCAGGAGGCTAGGGAGGTGATATTTAGGAGGCTAGGGAGGTAATATTTAGGAGGCTAGGGAGGTAGTATTCAGGAGGCTAGGGAGGTAATATTCAGGAGGCCATGGAGGTAATATTTAGGAAGCTAGGGAGGTAATATTCAGGTGACCAGGGAGGTAATATTCAGGAGGCTAGGGAGGTAATATTCAGGAGGCTAGGGAGGTAATACCGGGTAACCAAGGTACTGGGGAGGTAATATCGGCTGTGTGTGTGGACAGGGACTGGTGGTGGGGTTAAGGGGAGGTAGGGTGCGGGCGCCAAAACTACCATTATCTCACCTCGGTAGTGATAAATGGGCGGTAAACCTTGTTCACGTGTGTTCCGCCGAGGGATGCTCTCTGATTTATGGTGCCGCCAGCGTCCTCTTGGCCAGAGACGATGCGTGTTTCCTCCTGGCGCTGGGCGAGGCACGCTGCCGGCACTCACTTGCATTATCAAGGAACGCTAACATTATCGGTGCCAAGTGGAGAAGAAAGAGATACCACTGTTTAATGTTTTATTTATTTTATTATTTTTTTTGGGGGGGGGGGGGGGACTGGGTTAAACCGCGAGTGCATGAATTTGAACTAACAGACATTCCTTTGTCCTCACATTGTTACAAGAGCACACAACACGTCAGAATAAAGGGCGGAAATCATCCAAGGAAATGTCTCGGTGGGACCAAGAGGATGCGAGCACTATAGTTACGACCGTCGATAAAGAAGTCAAAATCCTTCCTCGCGAGGCACACCGCCCTGTAATAAGTGTCCAGGCCTGCTTACAGCCTCCCTGGTATTACTGGGACTCGGTGTAAGTTATAGGAGAAGAGACGATACACTCCTTCGGAACAAAGACTATACACCCACTGAGTGTATTCATGTGTATTGTGAGTGTATCCTTGTGTATAAGTTTATTCTTCCTCTCTGTGTGTGGAATAGCATTATGTTCCACCTGTAGGTTGGGAATGGGAGGAAAATAGGTAGTTGGGAGGTTAGTGATGGGTCGTTTGTCTAACAGGTGACAGGTGAGACCCCCATTGTCCTAACCTGCTCGTGGCCCCAGGTAGGTCTCGAGTTCCCTGCGTGATGCATGGGTGTCTGTCCCCAAGTGAACCCAACTGAACCCGACCTAGCCCAACTGAACCCAAGTGAACCCGACCGAACCCAATTTAACCTAAGTGAACCCAATCGAACCCAACTGAACTCAATATGTACTTCCATTAGTTGCCACGTCGTCCCAGTGCTTTCTGAGGCCTTCTATTTGTTTTTATTTATTTTTATCGTTTTTCTTTACATTTCTCTAACTTTTCCCCACAAAGATTTCAAAAGTTTTCCCAAGTTTTTTTTTTTTGTCTTGTTTTTTGATATAGACACAAGTTTGTACACAGATGTTCCCAAGTGGTCACACAAACTGGTCCCGAAGGTTAGAAAGTGGTCTCACACAGTGGTCATTGATGGTCCCAACTGGTCTCTAATGTTTCCAAGTGGTCCAAAGTCTTCCAAATGGCCCCACACACTAGTCTGTAATGTTTCTAAGTGGTCACAAAGATCCTTAAGTGGATAACGTTGGTCCCAGATATTCTCAAGTGGTCTTAGATCGTTCCCAAACCTCTGCAAGATGTCTCGATTCCTCTCCGTGTGTTTTCAAGGAAGTCTTTTAAGAATTCTCAATGGGTACAGTGTCTTTCTCAGTCCGGTAATGCCCTCGCTTAAAACCTCCAGGCACTTATTGGATTTGTGTTTCTTAACCTAACCTAACCTAACCTCACCTCACCTCACCTTGTATGAATCGATAGTAAATTGACATAGATTTCTTACAAGGTGCCGTAAATACATTTTGCTGTGGAAAATATGAATGATAAATCGATAACTAGGTGTAGTACAACCTAGAGATGTATTTGTATAGATGTATAGATAAATAGATGGATAAAGATAGATGGATAGATTAAATAGATGGATAAAAATAGATGGAAAGATAAGATATGAATGAACAGAAGACGGAGAGCTGTAAATAGCATCAGAAACAATGGCGTCGTTGTGAGCGCAGCAGGAAGGCATAAAGAAGACCCGCTATGGACGTGGACGCAGCAGGGGGCGGACGAGGCGGGGCGGGACGGGGTTGGGTGGGGTAGGAACGGGGCGGGTGGGGGGCATTCCACGTACCCCGTTGAACAGAAGCACAAGATCTGGAGAATGTATATAGAAGAGGAGGCACTGGGATTAAAAATGGCGCCTAGTATTAGTGACGTGTGTGGTTAAGTTAAGTTAGGTTAGGTTAGGCACGGCTGGTGATGCTGACGGTAATATACACCCACCCAGATACTCAGACAGACACCCAGACAGACACACAGACACCCCAGACACCAAAACTAACTATACAAACTGGAAATATAACAAATAATAAAGTGTAGACTAAAGCTAAAGCCCAGGATCTTGTGTTGTGATAGCTGCAGTTTCCTCCATTCTTATGTTCTTATATACTGACGACTCCCTCCCCCCCGTGCCCGTCAGTCTGAGGTTAGTGTGTACAAGGTGTATGGACCACGAAGACAACATCGCCCGCTAGTGTGTCCTTATTTTGTACCTGTCGTTCTCACCTGTATCTCACCTGTCTCTCATTTGCTTCTCTCGCCTGTCTCTCCATCAACTGTCTCTTCCACCTGTCTCTCTGACCTGTATTTCTCAACTCTCTCTTCCACCTGTCTCTCTGACCTATATTTCTCACCTCTCTCTTTCACCTGTCTTTCTCACCTGCCTCTCTCACCTGGTGATTTTATTCATTAGCTTGGGAGAGAGACAAATTATAATGTTATTAATAGATTTAAGGTATTTTTGAGTAGTGTTAGTTACTCTTATCAGTGCCATGTCTACCTACCTGCCTGCCCACCACCTTTGCACACCACACCATTCTACTAACAGTATTCAAACTACTTACCCAGCGCCACTTTAAGAGGAGTGTGGTGAGGTAATGTCGAGTAGGAACACTTTAATGGTGAGTATGGTCACCCGTGGAGGCTGTAGGATATCTGACGTGTTGAACAGTCTGGACGAGGGTAGTGAAGGAGGCGCGGGGAGTAGTGTAGAAGGCAGAAGAGGTGGAGGGAAGAAAGGGGTTTGGCAGGAGGCGGCCTAAGGAGCGAGGACCTCCGCTTCAGGTATCAAGTTATCCTGATGGTGGTTGACTTTCACGCCACGTCGGGCTGTCTCTCCCACGGCTGTCATTCCACGCATTTTACTGGCAGCTTAAGCCCTCCCTCAGGCTGCCCCCCACCAGTAGTGTGCCGCTCCAGACCAACAACACGCTCTTGCTTGAAGACGCAAACAAAACTGTCAAAGGGGATTTATGGTGGGTTCCTCCCCTGAGCCACACAAAGGGCGCGAGACACCCGCGACGACCGTCCGGGGCCTCCTTCAGCCACTTGGCGCCCGTCCAGCCTCTTGTAGCAGAGTGAGAACGTGATGATATAGAGAAAAGGGGAAGCAATGTGAGATTTTTTGTTAAATATTCATACTAAGATGAGATAAATACTCAGCCGCCTCGTGATGACGTCATGGTGATAGTGCGGTGGATATAAGTTATTCTTTTCTCTCAGTAAAGTAAGTTTATGACGGCCATATCATGGACATTAGCTGGAAGCGTCTTGTAGGATTACCAGTTTTCCAGGCTGTGGCCCAGGCAGATGGCTGCGTACTTGGCTTATTTCCAGTTGGTCGTGAGTCTTGCGCTCCTGATTTGATTTGGATCGACCAGGAACACCCGCGACGGACCCACTTGGAATTAGGAATGTTGGAATTGGTCGAGTCACGAGTTAGTGTGGCGGGGTCTGCTTACACGTAATGGCCGACCTTGTGTAATGCTGTTGGTCTTAGTTAGCGGAGACTCCTAGTGGACTAAAGGCCTGTGGGGGGGAGCTGTAGTGCACTCATATATTTAAACCTTTTCTTCGGCCACGCTTATTAATATAGAGTCTACATGTACAGCGTTTAATATTTCTCTTATTAATTAGAATCAAATAATTGTTAAAGAATATCACTGACGATCTGATAAACTCCTCCATATTCCACCAGAGTTTCTCCCTTGACAACAGTGGAGAAGCCTCAGAGGTTCAAGTATATATTGGGCGTCGTTAATACATTTCCTCACGTAGGCGAGACTCCAGAGATAGAATATCCATGGAGGGAGAAAGTGAGAAAATTGTCGAAGTTTTGAGGTAGGGGCGTGAGGGTTGAGGAGGAGGGGGGGGGGGGGATGACTCAATGGCCCGGTTGGCATTTTCACGTTCCTGGGGGCGCGTCTTAGTGTGTTCTGGGACCTTAGCCTCGACACGTTTGCATGTTTGACTCTGATTTACATGTGTCACTCGTTTTACCAGGTCGTTTGCTTGTTAACATCCGCCTAGAAATGATGTGCAGACGCTGTTAGTTGTGGCAGAGTCGCTGATGAAGGGGGGGGGGGAGGGTGGTGGAGAGAGGTGGAGGTGGTGGAGGGAAGTGAAGGTGCTGGGGGACAAGGAAAGGAAGGGGGAGATGGATGAAAAGGAGGAGAGTGCAGAAAGAGATTGGGGAGTAAGGTAGAAGGAAGTAAAGGAGAGGGTGAAGAGGATAGGGAAGAAGGAGATAAGAAAGGATAGAAGAGGGTCGATCGAGGGAAGAAGAAGAGTAATCTGTTTATACCGTGTGGAACCCTCAGCCATTGTGAGTGCATTTCCGGACGTACTTAAACAAACAAGGTGCTGGAGATGTAAAGTGATTACTCCCATCCACACAAGATGCAGTTTCCCTCATAACATAACGGAAGTGTATTAATGGGACACATATCCTCGTAAACAGTGAGTGTAAATGGTAGAAGGGGGACGAGTGAGTTAAGTAATTCAACAGGAATCTAGTGGTCCTGGTAACAACGCACATAATCATTGAATAGCGAGTGAGTGTATGTAGGTAAATTTATACTCTCATGAGAAGTACACACTACACACACACACACACACACACACACACACACACACACACACACACAGTCTACGGTATACGCAACCCTTAAGTCGTGGAATATGGTGTGTGTGTGAGAGAGAGAGAGAGAGAGAGAGAGAGAGAGAGAGAGAGAGAGAGAGAGAGAGAGACGTCAGCCCCGGAAAATGAGGAAGAGGGGATGAGAGGATGAAGGGAAGAGGGGTGTGTGAGACTAGGGGATTTAGGGGAGTTGAGAACCATAGGGGAGAAAGAGAGAGAGGAGCACAGGTGGAGTTAGTTAGGTGGTGAAGGTGGGGGAACCGAGTAGTGGGGAAGGGTGTTGTGGGAGGGTGGGGAAGTATGTTGGGGAAGAAGGGACATTAGACACTGCCTTAATAGCTCCAGGAACTACACTATAAAGAGGGGTGGAGGGGTGGACAGGTGACTTAAGCCTTCCTTTAATGTGTTTTACTGCCTCTACTGCCTCCATGCTGCCTCTAACTCCACCACGCTGCCTCTACTGCCTCCACGCTGCCTCTACTGCCTCCACGCTGCCTCTACTGTCTCCACGCTGCCTCTACTGCCTCTACGCTGCCTCTACTGCCTCCACGCTGCCTCTACTGTCTCCACGCTGCCTCTACTGCCTCCACGCTGCCTCTACTGCCTCCACGCTGCCTCTACTGTCTCCACGCTGCCTCTACCGCCTCCACGCTGCCTCTACTGCTTCCACGCTGCCTTTACTTCCCCCACGCTGCCTCTACTGCCTCCATGCTGCTTCTACTGCCTCCACGCTGCCTCTACTGTCTCCACGCTGCCTCTACTACTAATGTTACCATAGTCTTTCCTCTCATTACCAGTTATTACTTTGACGTGTAATTTGATCGTCATAAATAGTCTCTTCCTTCAGTGTCATAAGTCTGTGTCCTGTCGAGTGTCTCCTGGCTGTCTCAAGCACTTCCTGTGGTGTGGTGTGGTGTGGTGTGGTCTTACCTGTGGGTTGGTATCCGTCTCTCTTACCTGTAGTTTATGAGGTTTATCTGGGTGTGATTTTGGATTGTGTGGTTGTCCTCGATGTGGTTGGACTTGAAGGACAATCTCTCCTCGTGCTGACACTTGACCACTACGTCCTGAATTATCCTACAGGACCTTTTGTAGAACCTTGTCACGTTCTCTCCTGCTGACTACTGTCCTTTCTGTAATGTTACTTTCCTTTAGTACCTTCTTGTAGTGTGTGTGTGTGTGTGTGTGTGTGTGTGTGTGTGTGTGTGTGTGTGTGTGTGTGTGTTTTATCCAGATAGTAAGATTGAGAGGAGGAGTGTGCTGGGGGGGAGGGGGGGACCAGCTGGCTTCACCCGTGTTAGTGTCTTCCCCTCCCCTCCCCCTTTCCCCTCCCCTTCCCCCCTCCCTCAACCTCCTACTCCACATACCTAAGACTTATTTGAAACATGTCGTCGTCGTTGTTGTTGTCGTTGTTGAGTCTGGCATCTTGTTGTCGTTCTACAGGAAAATAAAATAATAAAAAATAATCGATGGAAAAATGAAAACAAATTATCCTCCTCTTCTTAATATTGTATTTTGTCCTCCAGTCGAGTCTCTTATGAGCTATTTCCTCCTGTAATAGGTAACAGCATTTTTTCCCCATTTTTTTATATTTCTTAACACCTGTTGCACATATCTTTAACTATAGATGTTCCTGATATCTTGAGAGTTTTTGAGGCCGTCGGTGTTTCTCTTAAGTTCCCCCTTTGGTCATTTCCTGGTTCTCGTTTTTTCTGCACATTAAGATAACCTTCCTAAGTAGATTACGTGTCTTGTGTGATTGGTAAAAGGTTTAATGTATCGCGGGAACTTTTATGTATGTATCATTACGTGTTACATAACTTGTGGAGGGGGGGGTGGGGTGAAGGAGGAGGAGGAGGAAGAAAGGGGGGGTGGAGGAGGAAGAAGGGAAGGGGTGGGGGGTGTTGGTGTGGAGATATGGACGTGATGGAAGGGAAGGAGAGAGTAGTTGGTGAGGATTGGGAGGGAAGAGGCAGGTTCGCGCCTCCATTATCCAGCTGCTTGTTCCCTCCTCATCTCTTCTACCAGCCTATAGTCCCCTCCTTCGTACGTGAGAGGTGGTGTGGAGTGAGGAGAGGCCTGGAGGTGTATAGGGAGGGAGGGGCTTGGAGTTGTAGAGGAAGGGAGGGACTTGGAGGTGTAGAGGAAGGAAGGAAGGAGCCTGGAGGGGTGGAGGGAGGGGTCGTGGAAAATAAGAAGAGGATGGAGAGCGAGGCAGGAGATAATGGGGGAGGGGGGGGGGGGGTGGGGGCGGTTCCCTCTTTCCCAACATACTAAGAACCACTCAACTATGAATTTTCATTAAAAGATGGAGGGCGTAGGGCTTCTCACGAGGGAGGGGGAGGGGTAGGGTGGGTTGAGGATGGGGGTGGATGGAGGGTCTGGGTGTGTAGGGGAAGAGGTAAGGGAGAGGAGGGAGAAGAAGAGACCAGAGGGTAATGAGGGGAGAAGGATGGAGAGGTGGTAGGTGTGTCGAAGGAGGAGGAGGGACCCGAGGGAGAATTTCCATAGCTCACCACAACACAGAAACAAGAACACACACTACAGAGGCCACCAACACAAGAGCTCCAGAAGTATTACACAATCTACCACCACGGGAGACAAAACACCACCGAGGTTTTATTTATTAGTCTCAACTATCACCAACCAAATGTCATCCAAAGGTTAATAACATCATCATATCGTCTCTTGTCTTCCTGTGGTTCAATAATTTACGTCTATTACAAGTCGACATCCAGGATTAACTGTTTATAACGTCATCAACAAAAGACGTAATATTAAATCAAGTTACGTCTATATTGTTCAACAGACGTAAATACCCCAGAGTAAACAATGTTGTATCTCTCTTAATCTTAACTGTTGATGGATTAACGTAATTAATAATCCTGTTACACGCTTAAAAGACCTTAGGGGTTGTTGAAGCTTACTACAGTACCGAGAGAGAGGCGAGTGTTTCTGTCGTGTGTTGTATTGATGTGTTGCTGGTGATGATGACTCACTTGTAAGGTTGGTGGACGAACAGCATGAGAGAGAGAGAGAGAGAGAGAGAGAGAGAGAGGATGGATACAATAAGGGAAGCCCCGATAGCTGTGTCAGCAGGGTAGTGTAGTAGTCGTAGTAGAGGAGGGTCGTGCTGTTCAGATAGGGTCGTCCTCCTCCCCTTTACTGCTGACGAAGCCTCCTCCACCCTTCAAGATTGCGACAGATGGCAGCAGCCGTCTACGTCCTCGTCAACGTCTCAGGATACGCATCGTGATTATCCTGTCTTGTTAATTCTTTGTCGTATCTCTTATCTTTCTTATCCTAATCATCTATTTCTCTCATCTCCACATCCTCATACACTCTCTCTCTCTCTCTCTCTCTCTCTCTCTCTCTCTCTCTCTCTCTCTCTCTCTCTCTCTCTCTCTCTCTCTCTCTCTTAGTGTTATCATCACTCCTCGTCTCCCCCCTCCACCTCCATCACCATTTCATTTCCGTACCATCGACCCTTTTTTTCCCTTTTTTTCTCACTCTCCACGGAGCAGTCGTCACCATTATCCTCACCATTTAACAGCCCTTCTCAATCACTTCTCCTCGCGTCACCATTCCCATTCCTCGCGTCACCATTCCCATTCCTCGCGTCACCATCCCCATTCCTCGCGTCACCATCCCCACACCTCTAATGTCATCAACCTTCCTTTGCTTCAAACCTACTAGCGTCATCAAGGCTGTCAGCATCACCAGGCCCTCCACCAGCGCCACCAGGCCCTCCACCAGCGCCACCAGGCCCTCCACCAGCGCCACCAGGCCCTCCACCAGCGTCACCAGGCCCACCAATAGCGTCACAAGGCTCACCACCAGCGTCACCAAGCCCTCCAGCGTCACCAGGCCCTCCACCAGCGCCACCAGGCCCTCCACCAGCGTCACCAGGCCCTCCACCAGCGTCACCAGACCCACCAATAGCGTCACCAGACCCACCAATAGCGTCACAAGGCCCTCCACCAGCGTCACCAGGCCCTCCACCAGCGTCACCAGACCCACCAATAGCGTCACCAGACCCACCAATAGCGTCACAAGGCCCTCCACCAGCGTCACCAGGCTCCCCACCAGCGCCACACCGAGTAGAGGGTGTGTCCGTCAGTGTGAAGTCTCGTCTAATATTTGTGTTTGGAAAAAGCTTAGTGTAACAATTGGCGTGGTGTGTCTCCTCTCTTCTCCCTTTCTCCCTCCCTCTCCCCTCTTTATACCCTCCCCTCACACCCCCCCCCCCGCCCCCCGCCGCCCCTCCCATTGTTTTAAGACCTACTTCTTATCGACAAGGGAAAGAAAACACTCCCGAGACACGTTCTTTGCGCTGTTTTTCCTCTCGTTCTCCCTTTTTTTTCCTCCTTTTACGTTCTATCTATTTATCTTTTTTTTTTTAAGGTTAGCGTTTGATCTTCAATGAACTGGATCCTTGAGTAGTTGTTGTTGTTGTGGTTTTTTTTTATATATATATACGGGTTATGGAAGAGATTATTAGTGGTGGTTGTGATAAGGTTTGGTTGGGCTGGTGTCGCGTTCTGTAGTTCTCATTAGTGGTTGAGGGATGAGTGTTAGTGTAGCAGGTGTGGTGCAGGTGTGGTGCAGGTGTGTGGAGGTGTGTGGGAGAGGAATATAAACATACTTTTCCCCCCTTTCCTCTTCTCCTCATCTCTCTTAGTTTCTCCTTCTTTCATTCTCTCCTAACTCTTCCTTCCTATTAACCTCTCCTTTTTCTTCATCCCTCTTATTCCTCTTCCTTTCTCGCCCTAGTCTCTTCCTATTCCTCTTCCATCCCACAATCCATATGTACTTTTCCTCCCCATCCTCCATCCCCATCTCTTACTACTCCCCCTCCCCCATCCCCCCTTCTCCCCCTTCCCCTGCTCCCCCTCCCCCCCCCCCCCGCCGCACTAACACCACACGCACGGAACAAAACAATTCCGACAAACTTTTTTTTGTTTGTGTGTGTGTCATTTGCCAACTCAACGATGCGATTTATGCTATAAGAAGAAAATAGAAAAAAAAAGAAAATATTCACTTTTTTTTTTACCTGACAATATGGTGACTCTCTCTCTCTCTCTCTCTCTCTCTCTCTCTCTCTCTCTCTCTCTCTCTCTCTCTCTCTCTCTGTGTACCGATGGTAGTTTTATGTTAAAGGGTAGAGACTGAGCGTTTGATCATATCCAGTTTTAATTATTTTGCTGTTAATTGAATCACACACACACACACACACACACACACACACACACACAAGATATATTTCGTTATATAAAATTCGTTATAGGTTAGGTTAGGTTAGGTTAGGTTGTGATGATTGTTAGCAAACTTGTAGTGAAGAGAAGTGTCACTAATTACTGGATGATACTTTGACACTTTAAGCTTTGTACTGGAGGGATTAAACCAAAAGATTAAACCAAGAGATTAAACCTCCTTGTGTTATTGTTATTATCAGTTAAAACGACCCAGGAACAGCTCTCACACTTTTCTGGTAGAGTGACGGCAACAAGTAGTAGTTTTATCTTTCTCAGGTATTTTGTAGATAAGAGACAGTATAGTAACAACATCCACACCTGTCTCTCATTTAATCAACCCGAGCACAGGTGAGGTAGATTGTCCATACAGTGAATTCTTGTGAAGCTTTTTTTTTTACATAATTGTCTAGTAAATTTACAACAGGTGTTATCATTACTGTTATTCTGCGTCAGTGGCTCCTGTTAAATCGTTTTCTGTTACTATTACTGTTTTCTTACTACTACTCGGACTAATATAGCTCGTCTGCCAGTACAAGTGGGCGAGATGATACGACACTCGCCACTTGTACTTGGTTCGATCCCTTGGCTCTCCCAGTTCACCCAGGTGTAAATGGTGTACCTGTGTTTACAAGCTGGGGAAGTGAAGGCAATGGAGAGAAGTACCAGCCATGTGGCCTCCTTGTATACCAAAGGCTTAGTATACTGTGTGCTGTATCCCACACTCTCTATGGGACCCACATTTTCATCACTACCTACAACCCATGAAAGCTGTTCTATCACCCCGTCCAGCTGTCTTGCTAGTCGGCGTCCATACAGAGGCGAGGTGGTGGCAGCCCTGTACATATTAACTCATGATATTTTCTCCCCCTTTTTTGTGTATGGCAGGAGTGACAGTCAGTGTTTGTAGCAGAGTGAAGGCAAGAGATACACTCGGTCACTCGATGATGTAATACGCTCAAGAGTAAATAATAAAAGTTAGGAAGCCAGAGAGGGACCCACCCATCACCCCCTCCCGGCGGCCATCATCATGTTGTGTTCTACGTCATTATCTCCCGAGTTCTCCCATTCTCATCTACCAATTGTTCCTCCTCTTCCCCTCGTCTCACAATTGTTCTCGATAGACCATCTCGTCTAATTTTCCAAGTATTCCCCTATTTACTCCTTTCTCGTCCTCTCCTCCCCCCCCCTTTCTCTTCCTCCTTCCTCCTCCCCCCCCTTCCTCCTCCCCCCTTGTACTCATGTCACCCTCCTTCTCTTCCCCTTCCCCCTCACAGCAATGACTGATGTACCCTGATGAAGCACAAGTCCAAGACAATACCTGGTGGTGGGGGCGGCGTAGGAGGGGGCAGGGGACGTAGCCTTCAACAACCCCCCCCCCTCCCACCCCCCCACCCCTCCCACCCCACAACCCTCCCTTTCTCCACCCCGCCCTCTCCTTTGAGCTTAAATATCGAACCTTGAGTGATATATACGAGTGGGTAATCAACGTCGTCGTCAACCATAGTGTGTCGAGGGCTGACGGTCGAGGGGGATTGCTAACAGTGGAGTGTGGGGGCTAACAGTGGAGGGCGAAGGGAAGGTAAGGAGTGTAGGAAGAGATAAAATAAGTGATTAGAGAGAGAGAGAGAGAGAGAGAGAGAGAGAGAGAGAGAGAGAGAGGTGGGGGGGGGAGGGCTGATAACACAAACAGAAGAGAAACCCAATAATAACAAATACTTAAATAAAAAAATAATAATAATAATAAACGTAAAAAGACAAATATAATAAAACAGAAAAAAAGTAAAGAATGGCTCACAGGTATTCGACGTTGATGGTATAGAGGGGTGGTACTGATGATGGTGTCCCGTATAGAGGGGTGGTACTGATGATGGTGTCCCGTATAGAGGGGTGGTACTGATGATGGTGTCCCGTATAGAGGGGTGGTACTGATGATGGTGTCCCGTATAGAGGGGTGGCACTGATGATGGTGTCCCGTATAGAGGGGTGGTACTGATGATGGTGTCCCGTATAGAGGGGGTGGCACTGATGATGGTGTCCCGTATAGAGGGGGTGGCATTGATGATGGTGTCCCGTATAGAGAGGTGGCACTGATGACGTCCCGTATAGAGGGGTGGCACTGATGATGGTGTCCCGTATAGAGGGGTGGTACTGATGATGGTGTCCCGTATAGAGGGGTGGTACTGATGATGGTGTCCCGTATAGAGGGGTGGTACTGATGATGGTGTCCCGTATAGAGGGGTGGCACTGATGATGGTGTCCCGTATAGAGGGGTGGCACTGATGATGGTGTCCCGTATAGAGGGGTGGCACTGATGATGGTGTCCCGTATAGAGGGGGTGGCATTGATGATGGTGTCCCTTATAGAGGGGGTGGCATTGATGACGTCCCGTATAGAGGGGTGGAACTGATGATGGTGTCCCGTATAGAGGGGGTGGCATTGATGACGTCCCGTATAAAGGGGTGGTACTGATGATGGTGTCCCGTATAGAGGGGGTGGCATTGATGACGTCCCGTATAGAGGGGTGGTACTGATGATGGTGTCCCGTATAGAGGGGTGGTACTGATGATGGTGTCCCGTATAGAGGGGTGGTACTGATGATGGTGTCCCGTATAGAGGGGGTGGCATTGATGACGTCCCTTATAGAGGGGTGGAACTGATGATGGTGTCCCGTATAGAGGGGGTGGCATTGATGACGTCCCGTATAAAGGGGTGGAACTGATGATGGTGTCCCGTATAGAGGGGGTGGCATTGTGACGTCCCGTATAAAGGGGTGGCACTGATGATGGTGTCCCGTATAGAGGGGGTGGCATTGATGACGTCCCGTATAAAGGGGTGGCACTGATGATGGTGTCCCGTATAGAGAGGTGGTACTGATGATGGTGTCCCGTATAGAGGGGTGGCACTGATGATGGTGTCCCGTATAGAGGGGGTGGCATTGATGATGGTGTCCCGTATAGAGAGGTGGCACTGATGACGTCCCGTATAGAGGGGCGGCACTGATGATGGTGTCCCGTATAGAGGGGGTGGCATTGATGATGGTGTCCCGTATAGAGGGGGTGGCACTGATGATGGTGTCCCGTATAGAGGGGTGGTACTGATGATGGTTTCTCGTATAGAGGGGTGGCACTGAGATTGGTTTCCCGTATAGATGGGGTGGCACTGATGATGGTGTCCCGTATAGAGGGGCGGCACTGATGATGGTGTCCCGTATAGAGGGGGTGGCACTGATGATGGTGTCCCGTATAGAGGGGGTGGCACTGATGATGGTGTCCCGTATAGAGGGGGTGGCACTGATGATGGTTTCTCGTATAGAGGGGTGGCACTGATGACGTCCCGTATAGAGGGTGGCACTGATGATGGTTTCCCGTATAGAGGGGTGGCACTGATGATGGTTTCCCGTATAGAGGGGGTGGCACTGATGATGGTGTCCCGTATAGAGGGGTGGCACTGATGATGGTTTCCCGTATAGAGGGGTGGCACTGATGATGGTGTCCCGTATAGAGGGGGTGGCACTGATGATGGTTTCCCGTATAGAGGGGTGGCACTGATGACGTCCCGTAAAGAGGGGTGGCACTGATGATGGTGTCCCGTATAGAGGGGTGGCACTGATGATGGTTTCTCGTATAGAGGGGTGGCACTGATGATGGTGTCCCGTATAGAAGGGTGGCACTGATGATGGTGTCCCGTATAGAGGGGTGGCACTGATGATGGTTTCTCGTATAGAGGGGTGGCACTGATGACGTCCCGTAAAGAGGGGTGGCACTGATGATGGTGTCCCGTATAGAAGGGTGGCACTGATGATGGTGTCCCGTATAGAGGGGTGGCACTGATGACGTCCCGTAAAGAGGGGTGGCACTGATGATGGTGTCCCGTATAGAAGGGTGGCACTGATGATGGTGTCCCGTATAGAGGGGTGGCACTGAGTGTTGGTTAATGAGCTCGTGGCCAACACTTTTCTCTGATAACAACTTCAGGTGATGTGACAGTATGAGACCAACGAAGATACGGAGAAACATAACGAAAATATTAAGGCAAGCAATACATACATACATACATACATTCATTGTAACGTCTAGCTGTACTTTCCATTATTTGTATACGATTTACCTACTGAGTTTTGTGGCGTCAATTTTCACTAACCTAACCTAACCTTTGAGTTAAGTTCCTTTTATTGAAGAAACCTCAAATGAGAGCCACGTTTACCTGTGGTGGGTTGGCTGCCTCAAAGGTCGGTAGAGGTCGGGAAGCCAAGTTCACATCAGGTCAATATCACGTTCTGTTGACACATCAAGATTGGTATTTACGAACACAAGTTGGTCCTGATGCACAAGGTTAATCAGGGCGAAGAATTCCTTATTGATCCAACTGATTCCTTTTGAGAGGGTGGGGTGAGGGGGGGTGAGGGGTAACCTGAGCTTAGTTGAGTGGGGTGGGAGAGAGGGGAGGGAGGCAGGAAGGGAGAGAGAGAGAGACGGGGAGGGAAGAGTGAGGGAGGGAGAGGATGTAAGAAAGAATATATTCACACGATGCCGGACTCTTAAGTTTTTTTTGTTTATTAATATTGAAATACTTTGTAAATTTGTTCATTATAGTAAATTAGTCATTTTTTCCCTTACTGAGCACGGGTAATAGACGAGTGTTTTATACAGTTATAACAAGATCAAACTTAATTTTCTATTTATTTAAACAATTTAGTGATTCATTTTTCATTAGATGTTAATTAATAAAAGGGAGAAATTGTTGTCAGTTGTAATAGATTGAATCCTGATGACTGAGACGTGGAAGAGTTGTCAATAGAAAACGAATAATTGATCAAACTTGAATGATCTAATTAGCACCCACCGCCCTACTTCCCACCCCCTCTCTCTCGTTCTCACCCCTGTCACACCCCACCCCGCCCTGCCCCACCCCGCCTCACCCCACCCTGCACCCTCAAGCACCAGGCAGCTGCACTCACCGACGTTTGTGAGAGTGTGCGTGGGTGGAGGAGGAGGAGGAGGAGGAGGAGGAGGTGTGCGGGAGGGTAATGAATGCAGGAGAGGAAAGGGGAGAAGGATGAGGGAGGGAGGAGGCATGGAGGAAGAAGAGGAGAGAGAGGGATAGGAGTAGAGGAAGGAAGGGAATGCAGGAGGAAGGAGAGAAGAGAGAGGAGAGAGAGGGGAGGAGAAGGAAGGAAGGAGGGGGAGAAGGAGGGAGTTACTGAGGTGTGATGGAGGGTTAGCAAGTCTTTTGTCTCAGTCGCTAGTGAGGAAGTTGATGAAAGGTTCCTCCCTCTTGGTGTCCTGCGCAGGGGGGGGGGGGGTTGAGTAGCTGCAGGGTGTGTGTGGAGGAGGACCTGAGGGGGTTGGAGGGGGACCTGGGGTGTTGGGGGAGGATCTAAGGTGTTGGAGGAGGACCTGGGGTGTTGGAGGAGGACCTGGGGTGTTGGAGGAGTATCTACGGGGTTGGAGGAGGACCTGGGGTGTTGGAGGGGAATCTAAGGGGTTGGAGGAGGACCTGGGTTGTTGGAGGGGGACCTGGGGTGTTGGAGGGGGAACCTGAGGTGTTGGAGGAGGATCTAAGGTGTTGGAGGAGGACCTGGGGTGTTGGAGGAGTATCTACGGGGTTGGAGGAGGACCTGGGGTGTTGGAGGGGAATCTAAGGGGTTGGAGGAGGACCTGGGTTGTTGGAGGGGGACCTGGGGTGTTGGAGGGGGAACCTGAGGTGTTGGAGGAGGGTCTAAGGTGTTGGAGGAGGACCTGGGGTGTTGGAGGAGGATCTAAGGAATTGGAGGAAGACCTGGGGTGTTGGAAGAGGACCTGGGGTGTTGGAAGAGGACCTGGGGTGTTTGAGGGGTACCTGAGAGGTGAGAGGGAACGAGGGTGAGAACTGATGGTTGCAGTGGGATGTGACGGAGGCTGAGGGACAAGAACAAGAACAAGAAACAAAGAAATAGAAGAAAAAAAGAAGAGGAGGAGGAAGACAATAGGTTGGAAGGGTGAACACAGAGGAAGGATAATAACTAAGGACTCAGTAAAGGTAATCCTGAGGCGAATGGAGGGAGAAGGAGAATTGAATGAGAAGGTGGAGGTGCAGTGGAGGGCATTGGAGGGAAATATGGAGGGGAGTTAGGAGGGCAACATGATCGACTGGAGAGAGAGAGAGAGAGAGAGAGAGAGAGAGAGGATGATGCAGGTGGGAGATGAAGAAGAGAGAGGAGGGGAGGTAGGGGGGGGGGCAGCTATCAGGTGTGGCGGGGGGCTATCACATGGCCGGTAGTAATTAAGAGAAGCCCAAGAAGCCCTCTGAAGCAGCTTAATGTTGAAGCCTCTTACCAAGGTTAGGAAAGAGGGAGGGGTCAGGGAGAGAGAGAGATGGGTGGGAGGGAGAGGACTGCAGCTGCTGTGTTGAGAGGGAGGGGGAGGTCAGAGGGGATAGGAGGGAGGGGAGGTAGAGTGCAGGTGGGTAGGGAGAGGCAGGTAAGAGGTAACATATGCACGGGAACTGTTGCTAGAGGGAGGGAGGGAGAAAGGGAGGCGGTAGTTTCAGTTGGCGTCAAAATTTTTTGCGGCACAGAAGCTAACAATACTGTGTGGTGGTGTACTTAGCTACACCTCACTGTCATAATAATAATAATATCCCTGGCCCAAAACATTATTAACTTCTACTTTAGTTATTTTGAGAAGTAAAACATATTGTGTAAAAGGAAATGACATATTTTTTGTTACAATATTTCAAGTTTAATAAATAAATGTTGTTGTAATATTATATTTCTCGTATTTAGTAACAAAACTCTTTAAGCTCGTACTCTGTTAAACTTAAACACAAAACAACTATTAAAATATATATAACTAGCTCTAAATAATTTCCAGGCTGTGTTATCCAGCAAAGAAAAAAGTTTCGGAAAGACAACCGGTTATATAATTTTAGGGGGTGGGAGGTACTACAGCCGGGCCCCACACACCATAGGTAGCTGACCTCTTCCTTCTCAGGTTACCAGGTAAAGAAAGAGTCAGAGCGGAAGCAGAAGTTACCTGCTGACGTACCCATGCAGCGTTTTGGACACAGACGAATTTTCGCTTCATGAGAGACCCTGTAAAGCCAACGTGTTTATGAGAGATGGAGAAACTAACAATGAATTCCAGTATTATTTCCGTACTACCTGAGCCCTTCTACACCGTCAAATATACAGTGTTGTGGCTTCTTGAATTGGAACACTGTCGGTCACGTTACCTGGGAGGAGTTACCTGATTAATTAACTCTTGAAGGACGTGAGTAAGGTAAGGATTAAGACTGAGATAACTTAATTTGATATCATATCCTGGGGTGGCCATGATAGTGTCTGTAATGTACTAGTAGTGTGTCTAGTATGATGAGCGAGTACTAGTATGCGTGTCTTGAGTCTGTAACCTGATATCTCTGTCTTTATATATACATATGACTATAGGTACAGGGATCTAAATGAATGTGTTCAGTGGATGTTGTTGCCAAATACTTGTTGGTGTACACAGAGGAGCGGCACAAGAGGAACTAGTAAATTACTGGGCAGGAAGCGTCGCCAGTAAAAATGTTAAACGAAAATAGTGTAGTGTTTCCTGGGCGGGGAGGGGAGGTGAGGAAGGCAGCGCGCATGTGTGTGTGTGTGCGGTAAATAGCCTCAAGCCTTCCCCGACACTTTAATCTTCAGGAATTGACGCTAAATGCCGTTATAAAGTAAAAAGCAAGACAACAAACAAGTCATTTAATGGGAATACGTAAAGGCGGTAGTGTGTTAGCCAGGCGGAGGTGTGTTAGCCAGGCGGTGGTGGTCACACAAAACTCTGCCGGGAGTTAATAGTGTTTACTCAGCGCTTATTGTTCATACTGCGGGTCGGGAAGGTTGTCGCGCCCATTGTTGCCTAAGAGTCAATTTGTAACAGCTATTGTTATGTTTATCACCGCTAATGGCCATGCAACTGGGCCTTGTGTTGCTCCTCTTCTTACCTGTGAGGATGAACTTGCAGACGTCTGCCTTTTTTAACCGGAGTGTTTTGTTGCATTTTTGTGGAGGTGATATTTGTGGTGGCGGTAGTGGAGGTGGCGGCGGTGGTGGTGGTAGCGGCGGTGGCAGAAGTGGTGGCGGCGGTGGTGGTGGGGCGACGGTGGCGGCAGTGGTGGTGGCGGTTGTGGTGGCGGCGATGGTGGCGGTAGTGGTGGCGGCGGTAGTGGCGGTGGCGGCTCAAGTGAGTCAATTAATGGTCTCCACCTGGCGGCTTGTGTCTCGCCCTGTTTACCTATTGCCCGCCATCCCAGAGGTATTTAGGGGCCCTTGGGGGAAAGTGGCCCTGGGGGGAACCTGGCCCTGGGGGGAACCTGGCCCGCGCTCTCAACATATCAGTGGAATACGAGTCCCAGGGGCGGGGGGGGGGGGGGGGTGTACCGGCCCGGCTCTCTAAATATCTCCATCACTCGACATTAAATTTGACCTTTAAAATATCAAACGAAATCCGGCTTTACCGAAACGACTCAAAAATGTGTCTTGATTTTTTATGAAGTTGAAATTGAATTTATATATTTACCTGTGAGTTACAAAATGTCAGATTCGTATAAAACAGATTTTTTATATCATAGGCTAAAGCTTTTAGGATATAGAGGTCTTTTTTTTTTTTTTTTTTTAAGACTTTTTTATTATTTTGATACTCGGAAACAGATAAAATACTGAAGAGATTAGATACTGCCTGACTCTAGTGTAATGGTTTATATTCAACAATATAACCAGAAGTCTTTTTGGTGGTCGGTGTTTACAGAGGAGCCATTGTTCAACCTTTTTGGTAGTGAGGCAATCAACCACAATTCCGCCCCACCCACAACCAACACACCGCCCCACCCACAACCAACACACCGCCCCACCCACAACCAACACACCGCCCCACACACAACCAACACACCGCTCCACCCACAACCAACACACCGCCCCACCCACAACCAACACACCGCCCCACCCACAACCAACACACCGCCCCACCCATAACCAACACACCGCCCCACCCACAACCAACACACCGCCCCACCCACAACCAACACACCGCCCCTCCCACAACCAACACACCGCTCCGCACACAACCAACACACCACCCCACCCACAACCAACACACCGCCCCACACACAACCAACACACCGCCCCACACACAACCAACACACCGCTCCACCCACAACCAACACACCGCCCCACCCACAACCAACACACCGCTCCACCCACAACCAACACACCGCCCCACCCACAACCAACACACCGCCCCACCACACCAACCACCCCCACCACATCCAACACACCGCCCCACCCACAACCAACACACCGCCCCACCCACAACCAACACACCGCCCCACCCACAACCAACACACCACCCCACCCACAACCAACACACCGCCCCACCCACAACCAACACACCGCCCCACCCACAACCAACACACCGCCCCACCCACAACCAACACACCGCCCCCCACACCACACACCGCCCCACCCACAACCAACACGCCGCCCCACCCACAACCAACACACCGCCCCACCCACAACCAACACACCGCCCCACCCACAACCAACACACCGCCCCACCCACAACCAACACGCCGCCCCACCCACAACCAACACACCGCCCCACCCACAACCAACACACCGCCCCACCCACAACCAACACACCGCCCCACCCACAACCAACACACCACCCCACCCACAACCAACACACCGCCCCACCCACAACCAACACACCGCCCCACACACAACCAACACACCACCCCGTTTGAAAAGACCTATTTTTATTGTATTTTCCTGTTCTTGTATTTATTTGTTTTTAAGTAACTGTACCTGTAACTAAACTTTATATCTTCTTTGTTTCAGGTCAATATCGGTCACCGGAGATCACGGAACATCCAGCTGACCTTCTGGTGCCGAAGAACGAGCCAGCGACCCTCAACTGTCATGCTGTGGGCAGACCTGAACCGGACATCACCTGGTACAAGGATGGCCAACCTTTCGAGTGAGTCTACCTGTAACACCTGGTGATTTAGTACCTTACCTGAGGCTTATTAGTTAATGAGACTTTAATATTGAGAGAGATATGATTATGATGCTATTTGTTTTAGATTGTTAATGGGGAAAAAGTAGGAGAATTGCTTATATTTGTTAATAAACGGTTAATTGGTCGATGAATTCACATTGTGTGTTTTGGCCATATAACTCTCTCTCTCTCTCTCTCTCTCTCTCTCTCTCTCTCTCTTCTCTATATATTATTTGTCAATTTACTCTTATTTCCCATTTAATCATCTCCCTCTTTCACACTTTCCTATTATTATTTTCTATTCATTTACTCTTTATTATCTTGACCTATTACGTATTCTCTCTCTTTTTTTACGTTCTTATGTTCTTCATCTTCTGTCTTCAAAGGAATCAGTGTTTATCATTCTCTTCCTCACACGTTCATCCCCTGACTCTACTCACCTCTCCTACAGCCTATACAAAGGGCGTCACGTACAGCTGGACACAGGAGGCTTGTTCTTCCTGAAGGTGCTGCACACGAAGAAGGACAACGATGCTGGGGTGTATTGGTGCGTCGCCTCTAACTCCGTCGGGAAGGTCACCAGCAGGAACGCCACGCTGGAGATAGCTGGTGAGTAAAACAACTTGGTGTTTGGTTCTTAGTGGTCCTGGTGATATGAGCTTGAGTGTGGTGATATGAGATGAGTGTGGTGATATGAGCTTGAGTGTGGTGATATGAGATGAGTGTGGTGATATGAGTATGAGTGTGGTGATGTGAGCTCGAGTGATTGGTTCGATTTGGTGCTGTTGACTTAGAATGATTTCTCTTGGTGATACTGTCCTGGTGATTAAAGACTGGATTGACTCCGTTTTGGTGATATGGTCATGTTGATTTTACCCCCAGTGATTGATATTGGTGATAAGGGTGTTGCTGGTGTGGTCAGGTGATTGATGCTGGTGATTATGGCCGAATCATTGGTGGTGCTCATGGTGATACAGTCATAATGATTAGTACTGGTGATATGGCAGTGTTAATTTAGTAAGAGTGATTAGTAAATTGGTGATAGAGTCGTGGTGATTTACACAGGTGGTGTTGATTGCTGGTGATTGTGTCCAAATTGGTCGGGTTTACCTGCCGTGATGATTATTCCCAAGTGATGGTGGTGATAGTGGTGATGATGGTGATGATGATTGATGGTAATTATGGTGGTGATTTTGATGATAGTGGTGAGGGTAATGATGGTGATGATGATTGATTGTCCTTATGATGGTGATAGTGGTGATGATGGTGGCAGTTATGGGTGTAGGTTAGGGCCGGGATGGTGAAGTACAGTGAGGTATATATATATAATGATGGGCCGGGAGAAGCATCACCTCAACCGGCCTTCCATCACTGTCGATTCTGAGAGGTGATACCGTCAGGAGGCAACCCACCCCGCCCGTCACCCAGGGGCGCCGCCCATGTGAGGCTCCCCCACTCCTCACGCTCTACCCTCCACCCTCACATACGCCATCAGCCCTTACCCTCCACCCTCATCCTCCACCCTTATCCTCCACCCTCATCCTCCACCCTCATCCTCCACCCTCATCCTCCACCTAACCCAACCCATCCCTCATCCTTACACTCCACAGATGTCAGGATGTCTACGGGTGTTGGGTGGGTGGCGGGATGGATAGGATAGGCGGTGTGGAGGGTAGGGTGGATGATGTTGTGGGTAGGATGGGCGTCAGAGGGAGGGTAGGGTGGGCGGTAGGGTGGGCAGTAGGGTGGGTGGGGTGTATCTCTCTCGTAATGCTGTATAATTCATATATGACGAGATATTTACTGCTGTCTGGTACAGGCTGGTAGAAAACATATTATACGTGACTTCATTATTCAGTTGTGATATATTGTGTACGGTGAGGGTCTCTCTTTCTCTCTCTCTCTCTCTCTTTCTTTCTTTTCTCTTTTTCTTTCTTTCTTTCTTTCTTTCTTTCCTTCCTCTCTCTCTCTCTCTCTCTCTCTCTCTCTCTCTCTCTCCTACTTGACAATGATAAAAGAGTTAAATTTATTGTTTTAATTATGAGCATTGCTTACTCTTATATGCTTGAGGATATTTATTATGCAAATGAGGCATCGTTCCCTCCCACCCCCCCTCCCCCCTATCAGTAAGGCTCTATAGTACTGCCGGGACCTAACCTAACCTAAACCAAACCAAACCCTCCCAGGTAGCGTTAAGGTGTTTAATCATCAGGTGTAATAAGCTCGGGTAGGTGGGGTGGGAGGGGGGGTGGGGTGGGAGGGGGGGTGGGGTGGGGTGGGGGATGGGGGGCAAATCTTCTGGTAATCCTGTTTTTTTTTCTTGTCCAACATCACAAACTCGAGAGCCTGTAACCCTCCTCCGTTTTCTGTTGTAGCCACGAAGTCCACAAGCGACCAGACTTCTCTCCTGTTAGTCATTCCTCCCTGCCTCTCGGTATTTCTTATCTCTCATTCGTCGCTGTCTGGTGGTGTGGTAGTGGACTGGGATGTGGTGTTAGGGGAGGGTAGTGGTGGTGATAGGGGAAGGTAGTGGTGGTGATAGGGGAGGGTAGTGGTGGTGATAGGGGAGGGTAGTGGTGGTGATAGGGGAGGGTAGTGGTGGTAGGGGCGACCCGTGGAGAAGAGTGGAGAGGCACTGTACATGGAGGTGGTAGTGGAAAGGAATGTGGAAGGGATGTAGTGGGTGAGGTGGATTGTAGGAGGAAAATACTGTGGGAGGGAGGTAGGGCGTGGGAAGGAGTGGAGGGTGCGGGTTGTTCACTACACGGTACCCGCCCACACTCCCTGCCAACATGCAGATTACATCATGGTCTCAGGATCTTAAGTGCGTCGAGACTGGAACTCATCCTTGAGTATGGAGCTCAACACTTGTCCTCACTGGGGCTTAGAACCTCCTGGGTGCTCAATATCCACCGACTCGCCGAGTGAACACCAGCTTAGGGCTCAGAGTGTGTTCACGAGTTTGAACATCTGCACGTGAGCTCCAACCAACCTAATTACCTACCTTGGTGTTCACTGTTCAGTAGCTCCCAGAGGTTCAATAATCACCCAGTCTGGGTCCTAAGGTGTTCGAGACCCTTTCATAGCCTCAGGACTCCAGCAAGTGGGGAGGGGGGGGGGGGGGTCCTCTCTCACACAGAGGAGCTCAGAACTTCACCAAGTACTTCACTGACGCCCGAGGGGTCAAAATTACCACGTCTTGAGTGTGGATTTTGGGGGCGTGAGGGGTGGGCGAGGCGTGGGCGAGGCGTGGGCGTGGCGGCGTTAGCCTTTTGTTATGTTGATGATGCCAGGTCGCCTCGCTAACTGTCGCTCCGCTATCCGTCTTGCTGATGACCTGGTCGTGGTGGGGACTGATGACCTGGTCGTGGTGGAGGACTCGGAATGACTTGCTGAGGACCTAAGATCCTGCTGATCCTGGAAGGCTTAAGGGAACATTAAGGACACAGCAGGACGAAGGATCAGAGAGCAGTATCCTTATACACGATGAAGCAATGTATAATGATGAAATAACCTGATAAATAAGTTTTAAAAAGTCCCACTAAGCGGAGGTGTGGAGGTGAGTGGTCGAGGTGTTCCGTGTGAGCACTTGATTAAGGAAGACAAGACACCTCGTGTAGCCGCTGTCCGGGATCTGAGATTGAGGTGAAGTGAAATTTAGGAGACGGTGGCGGGGAGGAGGATGTAAGGAGCTTGGAGGTTAAGGAGCAAGAGTGTGTGTGTGTGTGTGTGTGTGTGTGTGTGTGTGCGTGCGTGCGTGCGTGGTAAATTGATGGATAAACAAGAGACCAAAGGAGATTATTGAACCAAGTCACCGCTGAAAGATTATGATTAATTAACTCAGTCGACATTAAAACTAAAACTGATTTACTTGACTCATTCAATTAATCATATACAATGTTACTAAGACTCAAATCACCTTACCCAGAGTCAGCTCGGGATCACAGTGCCTGAAGACCTCAAGGACTCTCTCTCTCCAATATCCTACAGGCAGTACTGTAGTGAAGTATTATCATGGCACAGTAGACCAAAACACCGTCTTAGGTCTTGATACAATGTTGACGTCGTAGTGTTGTGAAGAGCCTCGGTCCTACACAGAAATGTTTTGATAATCAACTCGATTTAGTCATTATTGTTTCATACATCTTGGTGAACTGGTTACAGATGTGGTGAACTATTAGGAATAAGAACAAAACCAAGAGAAAGAAAGACACAGATAATGAGAGAGAGAGAGAGAGAGAGAGAGAGAGAGAGAGAGAGAGAGAGAGAGAGAGAGAGAGAGAGAGAGACGTGTAGTGTCAGGAGTGTTAAGTAGTGACGGTGAGCGTCTCTGCCTGGCCACAGTTCCCACATTACCATCACCAACTCGACTCGTCTAGGTTAAGAGTTCTCACCTCTAACCCTCAACCCTCCCACCGCGCCTCCGCTCATCCTTGGAAATCTGACCTCATCCTCCACGCCCCCTCATCCACCCCAACCCGTCCCCCCCCACCCCCTGCCTCCTCCTCCTTTCTACTCCTATTCCTCCCCTCATCCTGTTCTCCCTCCTACTCCTCTTCCTCCGTCCTCCTCCTCTTCCCCCTTCTCCTCTTCCCCTCATACCCCCCCCTCTCCTCCTCTTCCCCCTTTCCCCCTCACCCTTAGAACGTCAGCTGTGAGACAAAGGGCATAAATATTTCATCCTGAGCGCCGGTATGATCCAGAAGTAGGGTATAATTACCTCGGGAAAGAATGGGTCTTGGTGGGGGAGTATACTGCGCGTGCTGGTGTGAGCCGTTTCCTTCATTTGCATAAGTATCGCTGTGGCATTTAGGTCGCCGGGAACACTGGGGCCAGGGGGGGGGGGGGGGGGTCCGGGGCCACGTGTGTGATGTCTTTACTGCCAACTAAGTAACACTCGGGGGAAGCTTATGTGCCTTTTACTCGACAATAACGACCCCGAGGATGACCCGCATACTGGCAGCTGGACGACTCGGGCGCTGCAGTAAACTATCCGGACGACCCGAAGATGAACTGTATACAGGCGGCGAGATGACCTGAAGGAGAGGGTATATATAATGGAACGGGAATGGGACTATACAGAGGAGGATGAAGGGTTAATGTATACGAGAGGAAGAACGTGGAATATAGATACCAACAGAGATTATTAAAGCCTTGTGTGCGGGGGACATTGATAAACCATACACACATTAATACTATCTGCTAAAATCATATACATATAACAGAAAATACTAAAGGTTTTAACAGCTGGTTTATATAACACGGGGAGATTGTTGAAGCCTTGATGTACTTACCTTGACCGTGAACTGGTGACCTGAGACTCTTCTCCAGGGTAATGTACTTCCCGTCAGTGTCTTGTTGTGAACTCACGTTAGGGAAGGAGAGGTCAGGAGGTCGAGGAAGTAGTTGTTGTGGGAGGAAGGAGGTTGTGCCTAGTTAAGTGTGTGTGTGTGTGTGTGGCGCACATGGGCACACACACACTCACACGGGAACACAAACATCACAATATGCGTCACACCTTTCATCCAGCCGCCATCTTTTTTCACAGTTTGGCGCGAAAGGTTGTGTCATCTGTTATGTTGGGGTTACCTGTGTGCGTCGACCATTACGTCACCACCTGTGTAGCACCTCATTACCTGGAACGTGTGTATCGCCTCACCACCTGGGACATGTGTAGCACCTCCTTCACCCACCCAAACACGATCCACACATTAAAAAAATATATATATTTGGATCACGACAAATAGTTCGACTTCATCAGTATTTATAATCAATTAATATCTTAAATTGTACTACATTTTAATTGTACTTTTATTACATTACATCAAGGTGATCAGGTGTAGCCAGACTTGTAATAACTCTCAGGTATTTCGTTATAAACACTTTTAATTATTTATATTAATCACTTGAGCTATAAACAACCAAATTAAAGATGGTAATTACGTTGGTTGACACAGTGACTAGTCAAGGAAGCAGTTAAGTAAGATTTAGTTAGAGACTTGGTTGTTTGAGGTGTACTGCGTGGTGAGGGTGTGGTGAACGGGGTGGTATACGTGGTGGCCAGCAGGGGGCACCACCGCTTGTCCCTCACCTGACAAAGAGGATAATTTGCTTGGTAATTAAAGGTTGGAGCACCATAGAGAAAGAAAATAATAGGTGGTATAGAATTTGTTGCCCTACAGATGTGAAGCAAGTGTTCTCGTGTGTACCTGATGGTGTGTGTAGATCCAGACACACACACACACACACACAGTATTGCAGATATGTACACGAAAGCCACAGGTGAAACAAGGTAGTACATGCACAGGTAAGAAGAGAACTTGTACTAATTATAGCTTAAGGTAGTACAATAACTCAGTCAGGTGTTGGGTGGAGATTTATGTGAGTCTGCAGATACATACGAGACATTGACAGGAAAATACGACAGTGTGTGTGTGTGTGTGTGTGTGGGTGGTGCCCGGACCCCGCAAATTGCAGCCTTCTCTCAGCCAATTGGTTTATATTAAGGCTTCGTCTCCTCTCTTTGTTGTATAATGACCAGTTGGTGATATTTATAGGGTCGTTTACTGGCCAATCAGGTGCCCCGTCCTGATGTCGCCCACCAATCCCAGGCCAGGCAGGTGTAAACAAACAAAGGCCATGTTGGAGACCTCGAGAATATAGGTTATTTAATGGTGACTTTTTAAGATATCTGGTCATTTTGTTGTATTCAGGGAAGGAGGGAGGGAGGGGTGCTGGTGGTGGGAGAGGAGAGAAAGGGGGAAGGGATGGGAGGGAGGCGACGTTTCTGGTGTTGAAATGGGAGGGAATGGGGAGAGGAATATGAGGGAGGGAGGTGATTTTAGTTGGGTGGAACAGGAGAAAGTTAGGAGAGGGAGATGGTGTTAGTGGGGACAGAAGGGAAGGAGTTATGGGTGAGAAGGGAGGGAGGTGATGGGACGGGAATAGTTGGCGGTAAGTTTAGTCATTTAGAAAATTTGAGAGAGAAAATGTGTAGAGGGAGAGTAACACAAGGCTGAGGAGTGTACGGAGAGGAGAGGAGAGGCTAACGCTTATAGATAAGATGGTGTTATGGTGGTAATGTAAAGGGGGAGGGGGGATGTGGTGTAGGAAAGTAGGTGATGAAGTAAGGGATTATCTGGACAGTGTGAGGGGGGGGGGGAGCTACGCCGTGATTACACTTCCCTGTCGTGTTACGTCCCACAAAAGCCTCTGCTTCGGAATTCCCTTTCATTACCACGTGTTGTGTGCAGGCGAGGCAGCGTTCGTGAGTAGATCAGTAGCGGAGCGCCTCACGCACCATGAATAATTCGCTGTCGCCAACAAAAACGATGAAAAGCCGCAACCTCCGCCGCTCACCATTACCGCGGGTGGCGCCAGCCGATTGATTGTGGGGGGAAGGTGTCTGAGGCGACGCGGCTCTCTGCACCTCTTCCTCCTGCTACTGTCCCCTGCCTCCTCCTCCTCCTCCTGCTGTCACTGTAACACATGACTACTTATGTCTCTCACTGTAACACATACACCCCACTCGATGGATCCCTCACTACCCCTCCTGCAGACTTCCACACCACTCACTCTCCCACTCAGCCATTCGTCACACACTCGACGAGATTCCTGAGTTGAATGAGTCACTGATGGAGGTTCCTCAGACACCCATGACTGTCGTAAATGTGTGTGTTGTAAGGAGAGACTGACACCAGTATACATGAACCTGAGTTTATACATACCTGTACCCGTGTGTTCTCCCCAGTTCACCGTTAAGTGTTGTCATTCAGCCTCTTACTTAAACACACACACACACACACACACACACAATAGTTACGTTGGTTGACAGACACGGAGTTCGCCACGGAAGGTAGGAAGGAGGTAAGTGGTGTTCGTGACCTATTGAGAGAGAGATGGGAAATCCCTGTGTCTCACTCTGGCAGGTATCTGAGACTTGAGAAACGTTATTGTTTAATGTGAACCTTGACAGAGTCGACTCGAGGCTGTCATACATACATACATACATACATACATTTTTATTTCAATTAACATAAAAGAGAAACATTCAAAGGTTTGGCTTTGGTATTATTGTCATGGGGTAAATAAATTAGTTCCGAATCACCTTCATCCACTTGTAATATCAGAACACAATTTTTATCGACAGTATAATATTTCCCTTCCCTGTGGCCACCAGACACAGGCTCCGTGGTTCACTATACTCGTCCGTGTGAACCAGGAAGCTGTGGGTGTGTGGTTGTGGTTAGCCAGTGGTGAAGAGGGAGGCGGAGGATGGTGTGGTAGATAACCCAGACTTGTGCTGTCAACATTATTATTATTATTATTATTATTATTATTATTATTATTATTATTATTATTATTATTATTATTGTTGTTGTTGTTGTTGTTGTTGTTGTTGTTTAAAAGTCAAGTGTTTCGACCTCAGAAGTCCCTCGAGTTTACCAGACAGCAATCTTTAATTTGGCATTATTTTTCTCTTGTGGTTTATGTCACAAGAGGTACTAACCTAACCTAACCTCACTGTAGAACCAGTTAGCGGCAATGGTTCAGAGCTTCAAGATGACGTGTTGGTCAGGGACTCTGTTGAAGGCATTGCCCCAGACTGTCGCCATGACGTGCGTCCTCAGGGGAGCGGCCAGAGCCTCACTACCCTCAGCTAATGAGAGGCTAGGGGGGGGGGGGGGGGTTGACGCCTCCTGCTCGCGGCGACGAAGGGCATATGTCAGCGGTTGTGTTCTCGTAAAGTAAGTTGAGAATTGTTTACCTGAACATTAGGTCAACTAAAGTGTGTCTTTGGCGTTTTCTGATAGTTAAAAGTGTCGAAAAACGCTTGTGTTTGTTGTATTGAGATGGTGGGAGCGGTAGGAAGCAGGACATGTCGATATACAGTATCGGGTTCAGTGTCGACGCGGCAGAGAAATGAGTATTGTTTTCGGATACTCTGGCATGTTGCGATAATTAAACCTCAATTGTGGAATGCCTTATACGCCCCAACACCCGCGCTGAGCTAATAACCGCGGTGCTGCTCAAATAAGCCACTAATCTTGTGGATTATCTCATTACATTAAATTTACTCAATATAATCTTTGTGATAATCATTTAATGAGGCCCATTAAGCAGCGTGCCAGACAAGAAGGTGCAGTTTGTGGTAATGGAGGCCAGATGTTGAGGGTGTACCTGGCGCTGCCCCAGGTGTTTCTCTGATACCATTACCTGCCATTACCTGGTATTGGTGTAGCTCGAACACAATACTCAACTGGGCCTTTGGAACTGGCAGAAAGCGACACGATAATTTACTTGCCAATAACTGGCCTTTAGCGGCATTAATTGGCCGCACTTAAGGGCGTGGTAAAAGTTCCCCTGTATTATTTTTGTAAGCGGTACAGTGGTGTCTGGGCAGACGACACAGGTGATTAGATGGAGAGTAATTAAGGTAGGGGTTACCTGGCCCCGCCCTGGCATGTACAGTGGTTGGGTGTCTCAAGTGGTGGTTCTGTCCCACACAACTAATGGTCATGCCACCCTCATACCTGTCTTAATAGGGCTATGCAAATGACTTGGAGGTGTGTTTGTATTGGTTGGTGGCGGCGGTAAGGAGGGAACACAGATGACGAGAGGGAGGGAGGGGGACTGAAGAAGGAAAATCATGGAGGTTGTAGAGATGGAGGGCCAGGGAGAGGGAGGAGTAGGGAGGTTGTAGGTGTGTCGTCTACGAGGTTAGTCAGAAAAACCTTCCATCATACGGCAGAGTTATACTGACGAAGGAGGAGGAGAGGTCCCCAGGCTGACTCATGCTCTGACAGTTCATTTTTTTAATATAGGTGGGCGTAGTGAGCACTGACTCAACCTCGGGGTAACTCATAACACTTGTCCCTCTACCAGTCATCCAGTCATCACATAACCTGTCACCCATCTACCACTACCAGTCATCCTTCACACCCCCACGTCTGATTTACAAGTCATTCATCTTCTTCCACTCCTTCAACCCTTCTCAGGTGTCCATCTCACTCCATCACCGCATAAAGGGACAGATCATGTACAGTTAAAGATATTTTTGTTGCCTCTTATTGGGGATTTGTGATTTTAGGATGACCAGTTAGTTCATTTACCCATCTTAGTGTAGCTCCAATGTCTACCACCATCCTATCCTCACTGATCAACTCTTTCGAATCTCTAGCGAGTCTTTAACCTGTGTCCTACCTGTTGTTGTTGTCACTCCAATGTCTCTGAGTAGTTGACAGAAATACCCCGAGTTACTTCACTCTTACTAACTAGAAGAGTGATGCTCCTCAGCGTTGGGGGACAGATGTGTGTGTTTAGTGTGAATCCTGATACAAGAGTCTAAAGTGCCTCAGACTGGTGGCAACACTGATGAAGACCATAACACACACGACCAAACATTTCTTGATAAGCAAAGACACAAGGACAAGACCCCCTGACTTGTTAGACCTTGTGTTAGTCGGGTTTATTTACAACTCTCGCCTCTTTTGTCGCCGGCTTACATACAGATAGACACACGGACTGATAACACGGACACGTACAACGACTATAAAGAATCCGGGTTGAGGTAGAGCCGTTTGGGGAGGAGGCAGCGTAAGGCACACGGCACCTCCGCCACAAATACGGTCCGTGTGTAAGTGTAGGCAGAGGCGGCGAGAGGTTGTGTGCTGAGGCCATTGTGTTGTGTTGACCCGTCCTGGTCCCGCCTTGCGCTCCCAAATGTAACCCACGAAAATTGTTCAAATATACACACTTAAACCTTCCTCCATTTCTGTGTTTCTTCCCATTTTCCAGTCTTCTTCCATTCCCTTTCCAGTCTTTTTCCATTCCCTTTCCAGTCTTTTTCCATTCCTTTTCCAGTCTTTTTCCATTCCCTTTCCAGTCTTTTTCCATTCCCTTTCCAGTCTTTTTCCATTCCCTTTCCAGTCTTTTTCCATTCCCTTTCCAGTCTTTTTCCATTCCTTTTCCAGTCTTTTTTCGTCTTTTTTCCTTTGACATTTAGGTTTTTAATTACTTGGGTCCCTCACTACCTGCAGGTGTACAGGTGTGTTAGAAGCCTTTGATTAGATGCTATAATTTGACCGTCATTGAAGTACCTTTGTGTAGGTGTATGTGTGTAGATGTGCGTGTGTATAGGTGTAGGTGTGTGTGTGTGTGTAGGTGTGTGTGTGTGTGTGTGTGTGTGTACAGGTGCGTGAGTGTGTGAAAGAGAGAGAGAAAGAAAGCGAGAGAGAGAGAGAGAGAGAGGGGGGGGCTCTTCCATCTACCTATAAGAAATAAACAGGTAACCCCAAGCACTAATTACTCTTCTAATTACCCCAAGAAACACCTGTATAACCACGTGAAAGAAATAATCATATAAACTATACAAATAAATCACCCCATATATCTCTTCCTTTCTTTATTTGTATCTGTTACCATCCCCTTTATTCTTCCCCTGCCTTCTCTCCCTCGTTTACTTCCTCTCCGCCCTCTTGCCTTCCCCCTCTTCCTGTTTCTCCATCTGTTGTTCGTCTATTCTTCTTTCCCCTAATCTTCTCTCTTTCCTTCCCTTTCCTGCATTCCTTGTTCCCTCTTTTCTCTGTTTCCCATCCTTCCCCTTCTTGATTACTCTCTCTCTCTCTCTCTCTCTCTCTCTCTCTCCCTCTCCTTTATTATAGTTTTCGCTTTCTTGTTTGTTTTTCTTTATTTTCTTGTTTTTCTTTGGTGTTTTCTTCCATCATCTGGTTTTTGTCTTTATTGAGTGTTTTTGTTTTGGTTTTTCATTTTAGTTGTTCTTTGTTCTTTTGTTCCGTTTTTCGCCTCTCTCTCTCTCTCTCTCTCTCTCTCTCTCTCTCTCTCTCTCTCTCTCTCTCATTTCCATACATCTGACCTCCTCCTCTTCCCCTCTTCCGTCTTCTCCCCATTTCAGTTATCTCCTCCTGTTCCCCTTTATTTACATTTCCTCTCTCGTATTCCCCCTTGTACCTGCCTCGTTTACACCCCTTTATCCTCTCCACCTAGTAGTTGAGCCTGGCGGTAGAGGGGTGACGTAGGGGCGTTCCTGAAGGTGTGTGTCTCTCTCTGTCTCTCTCTCCTACACACACACACACACAACACCCCCCCCACACCCCACAACACAGCCCACAACACCCCCCACAACACCCCCCCCCCTATAACACACCCTACCCACTAATACCAGTCCTCGTATCGTTATAAATCACCGTTTTTCATTGATCACCAAAATATATCACCACGCTGTTATTTTTTATACTTTATCACCTCAAGGCTGGTTATTTACGCTTTCAATTTAGCCACTTTTTGGGGGGGTTTCCTACAACGGGTCAATTTTCCTTGGAGTGATTACACGTTGGGTTCTGTGTAATTTGTTGCTTATGGCTCATGTATACGGCGGCGTCTTCCTATATTAGGTCGTGTAATGCGGGTGTTATTATTGTTATTGTCGGTGATGTAGGGTATGGTGTCATTTGTCCTAAGTCTTGTGGTATAGTGATCTAATTCCGTGTTACTCTTTGTATATTTGGTATGGTGACGTTAGTGTTTTTAATGGTGACGTCATTGATGCCTATAATGACGTCATTTGTGCTTCTTATAATGACGTCACTGGTGCTTCTTATAATGACGTCACTGGTGGAAAAATGTATCTCCAACGCGAGCATTTAGCATCGCCTGGTGTTATTCTCCACCTCCTAGTACACCGTGTGGTATTAGGTTCTCCCGGTCACAAGTTAACTGGTATATACGGCCAGAGACTCTCCCTTATCTTGCCGTCTTTGTCACCGGAGTCGAGTCACTTGAGCAAACGTCATATTAACACTGATGCTAATGATAAAGGCCAGACTCATTAAGCTGTAATAATAGTGGTGATTCAGCCTTTGTGTGTGATGGTTTTCCTGGGGCCACCTACTGTAGTGTGTTGGGCAGCCACCTGGGGTCAAGGGGGGAGGGGGGAGGCAGGTACACGTGGGCAACAAGGTCCAGCTCCTCCCACCATTGGTTGTCATTTATCCCTCCTACACACACACACACACACACCTTTGTCTTGGTCTTACAATTCGTTTCTTCTTGGAATAATCACAGACCTTTATCAGATTTGTTCGTGGAGGAAGTCTGAGAGTCTCTGCCAATCATAACGACGACTGAGGTGATGATGCGAGGTAGAGAAGGTTCCCAGGTCAGTGGTGGTGGTGATGGCGGCGGTGATAAAGTGAGAGGTGTGTGGCGCCATCACACGGCCTGGGTCTTAAGGCTATCCCAAACGTAGGCGTAAATACTCAGACCAGTGTGCTCATTGTGGTAGTAAAGTCAGTTTCCGCGGTGATTCACGTCAAGGGATAACAACCATGTAATTGTTTATAGACTCGTGAGCGTACATCTTGCTCAGGACGCTTCCCTTCATTCACCCCGGAGCCCTCACCGACGCCCTCACATACGCCCTCACCGACGCCCTCACCCACGCCTTCACCCACGCCTTCACCTACGCCCTCACCTGCGCCCTCACCCACGCCCACACCGACGCCCGATCTTTCAGTACAACCTTCTTTCGGCGGAGTTTAGTGAGGGAGATGACGGCCAGATGCTGGGAGAGTATGACTAGTTATCATGATCTGCCGCAGCGGGGGTGACCAGGGTTGAGGATGTAGCAATTGAGCCCGGCAAGAAGTGTGGAGGGATGGTTCTGGGGAGTCCTCCACGTATGTAATTTCCACTGGAGAGGCCCTGATGTGCGGGGAGATAGGACCCCCGCTATGAGAAGTTGTGTTTTGCTCTTGTTTATGATGTGGGACCAGATCCTGTGATAATGTGGCCTTGATCACGTAAGGTGCCTTTTGACCATCGATGAGTTGAGATACTGGAGGATCTGTCTGCCATAAGGTGTGGATTATGACGGGTGATGTGGTTGTTTAGGCAGACGGTGTGGCTTATGACGGGTGATGTGGTTGTTTAGGGAGACGGTGTGGCTTATGACGGGTGATGTGGTTGTTTAGGCAGACGGTGTGGCTTATGACGTGTGATGTTTAAGAAGGTAGTGGAGGAGGATGTTGACAGTGGTGGTGGCGGCGAAGAGCAACTGTCGTAGATGTTGTACAAAAAAGTGTCTGAAGATAAGGATTGTTTTATCTGTACTAAATCAAGCCTTTAAACATTTATTGGGGTGAGTTATTATCCTTGAGGTCACTGAGAGGTGTTAAAGGCGGCGGTGGTGTAGTTAGGTGCGGTGAAAGCTGAGGGAGGGAGGTGTTGGGTGTGAGGGAGTGGGCAAGGGGTGATGATGAAGGTGGCGGGACTGGTGATAATAGTCTGGCACGTTAGCTGGTGCTGGTAACACTGGGAGCCGAGGTCGTCTCCCCCCCCCCCCCCCCCCACTCACTCCTTCAGGTTGCCGGCTACATTAAAATTTAACATTTAGTTAAGGAGAGTTAACATGGTCTTAACGTGGAGGCGGTGTGTGCCAGAGGAGAATTAGGAGTGTAATCTGCATAGAGGCGGCGTGGCGTGGCGGCGCTGCATGGCGGGGGACACTCGGCCGCCGCATATTTACGACACATGCAAAGTGACCATTGTTGGCCAGAGAGCGAGGAGCACCCGCCCTCCCCGCCCACAACACAATACTACAACACCCAGCCACCAAGGACGGTCCACCAACTCTTTCACCCGACACATTCGACCTTATCTCCCACTGGCACTATCTCCATCTTGAACACAACCATCATTATCACCTCCCCGACCACTCAGGTGTACCTCACAAAAGTTAGTATTTTGTAGATATTCCTGTGATCTGTACCGTGTGAGTCAGCGAGCCGCGGGTACATAAATACAACAGATACAGTACTGCATGTAACCTAGTGGGAGACGGATGTGGTGGTGGACAGTCGCTGCTCGTCGTGTTGTTCAGCTGACAAGAATCGGTCTCTGGGGAAGAACAAAAATGTAAAAAAAAAAAGAATTACCTTCGTAGTGTATGTGTGTGGGGGGGGGGGGGGGGGTGTGGGCGTGGGTAAGAGCAGGCCTGTGGGTATGTGTTCTCTTAGGCGTGGGTGCGGATGTGTGTGTGCCTATACGTGTATATGACTGTGGGCGTGTAACAGTAGGCGTATATGACTGTGGGCGTGTAACAGTATTTGTATATGACTGTGGGCGTGTAACAGTAGGTGTATATGACTGTGGGCGTGTAACAGTAGGTGTATATGACTGTGGGCGTGTAACAGTAGGTGTATATGACTGTGGGCGTGTAACAGTAGGTGTATATGACTGTGGGCGTGTAACAGTAGGTGTATATGACTGTGGGCGTGTAATAGTAGGTGTATATGACTGTGGGCGTGTAACAGTAGGTGTATATGACTGTGGGCGTGTAACAGTAGGTGTATATGACTGTGGGCGTGTAACAGTAGGTGTATATGACTGTGGGCGTGTAACAGTAGGTGTATATGACTGTGGGCGTGTAACAGTAGGTGTATATGACTGTGGGCGTGTGACAGTAGGTGTATATGACTGTGGGCGTGTGACAGTAGGTGTATATGACTGTGGGCGTGTGACAGTAGGTGTATATGACTGTGGGCGTGTAACAGTAGGTGTATATGACTGTGGGCGTGTAACAGTAGGTGTATATGACTGGGCGCGGGGCCGTTAGACAAACACTGCACACGCCCGCATTATGCTGTTGACCTCGACAGTGATGCACATTATAGTTAAGATCACAGACAGAGTTATCTATATGGCTTTGACCAGAGCACCAGTGGACGAGTCAGTGGACCAGCCAGTGGACCAGTCAGTGGCCACAGGAAGACTGCACCGTCCTAACTGTGGCCAGAGGGAAAACTATTGTAGCTATGACTAAAGACTCACCAACACAGAGATTCACCAACACAGAGCCTCACCAACAACACCATCACCACCCAGCCCACCCCTTCACCCCAGCCCACTCCCTCACCACCCAGTACGGAGCCTCATCAGCACCAACACAGTACGGACCGTCACCAAACCACTTCGCACACGTAATTGAGAATAATGGAGCCATTTGGTCATTAAGAGGAAGTGGATTAAAGTGACACACGTGGAGTAATTTACCCAGCAGGTGCATATGACACACACACACACACACACACATACACACACACACACACACACACACACACACACACACATTGCATGGCGCTAGGTGGTGCATTCCTCTAACTCTTCTTCCTCCTCTTCCTTCTCCCCCCTCCTCCCCCTTCTGCTAGTGTTATACACCCCTCCCCCTACTCCTCCTCCCCAACACCACATTACCTCCCCCTCTTCATGCCCCCCCCCCTTTCTCCCCCTTCCCCTGCCTCTCCCTCTCCCCCTCCACCCCCCCTCCATTCCCCTTAACAACAGCAAAAATAGATACTCCTTTATTTCTCGTGTCGCCTTAATATACTTAGGAACATATGCGTGAATGACATTATTTTTATGACACGGTGACACATATTGAGTCAGGTAGGATTTTTACCGTCACAAATGAAAGACCAGATTGGAGGTAATTTGGTGGAACAGTGGACAGGTGCGTGATGCGGAAAGAGCTCACCTTGATGATCTATGTCAAGGTAAATGCCAGGTGAGGCGTACTGGGTAATTGCCTCACCTAATCTAACCTTACCTTGCCTAACATAACGTAACCTTTACCTTACCTTACCTTACATAACATAACCTTTATCTTACTTTACCTTACCTTACCATACCTTACCATACCTTACCTTACCTTACCTAATATAACGTAACCTTTACCTTACCTTTATCTTACCTTACCTTACCTTACCTAACCTTACCTATTATTTATCGCATTACCCTCCCATAAGAATCAATATCAGCGACTAAGATCAGGAGTAACCGATATAGACACACTCAGGACACCAGTAGAGGCAGGAGTTGTATGTTTGAACTCTTGTATATCTCACGGCCTCAACACCAGGGAGTCGACACACGTATGACAACCATTGATCCAGTCTTCTCAACAAGCTGTACCACTCAACAAACATGGGATATATTTATACGTAAACATCTACTCTTATTATACATACATACATACATACTGGATTGAGATCAGCGTGGCCAGAGAAACTCAAATTCTGACAATGTCTTAAAAGTAAAAATATTTAAGCGATTTTTATCTGAAAGTCAACAAATGTCAAAGAGTAAATAATGCTACCACTTCCTGCTGCCTCCCTCACACACCTCTGTATCACCTCTCCCGTTTACTGTTACCGTTAAGACTTGTTCCTTTGGTAAACACACAACGGTTATGGCAGTGGGTAATGTGGATGTATTAATAACGGGAAGACTGGCTGGGTTACCGCTAAAGTAGGAGTGGTTGAGTGTGAATAGTCGTAAGAACAGGAGTGGTAGAAACAGTAGCAGTATTAATAACAGTAGCAAGAGTAGCAGAAGCAACAACATTAAAACATTAGCACAGGAAACGTAACAGAAACAACGGAAACAGTATTAGTATTATCAACAGTAGCAGGAACACCAGGCACAGTAACAGGACACTAGCAACATTAACAGAACACCAGTAACAGGACACCAGGAACAATAGTAGGAACATAGCAACAGTAGCAGAAACACAGTAAAAATAAACACAGAAACAGTAGCAGCAACGCCACCAGCAACAGTAGTAAGAACACCAGGCCCACAAAGCACCACGGGTTCCTCCTTCACCACCGCTACAGGTCGCGTGGGACGTGGCAGTAGCGTGCCTTATTTTACCTTCGTCAGATTACAGACTAATCATCAGGAACCGGAATTTGTCCCAGGAAATTACCCAGAGAGTGTAATCAGTCTCATCTGGGGAGCGGCAGTAATGGCTTCTGAACCCCTCTCCCCTGACCCCCAACCATGGCCCCGATCCCCGACTGTGGCCCCGACTATGGCCCCGACCTCTGTAGATTACTCGTGTAGCAGATTTGTAGGTCGCTGGTCTGTGATGGAGATGTTATCTACTTAGTAAACCTGTACCTTGGTTCACGTTATGAGTATTATTATTGTTTTATGCATTGTGGTAATTTCTCTATCGTTTTACACACACACACACACACACACACACACACACACACACACACACACACACACACACACACAAATACACACACACAAACACACACACACACAAAGCGGCATCTGTAAACAGGAGAACAGTATCCTAACCTTTATATTAACTGGAAAATCAAGAACAACAGGTATATACATGTAACACCTGTACCAAAAAGATTAATAGCATCTGTAGTAGCAATAACACCTGTAACGGCATCAATAACACCTGTAACAGCATCAATAACATCTGTAACAGCATCAATAACACCTGCAACAGCATCACTAACATCTGTAACAGCAGCAATAACACCAGTAACAGTATCAATAACATCTGTAACTGCATCAATAACACCTGTAACAGCATAAATAACACCTGCAACAGCATCAATAACACCTGCAACAGCATCACTAACATCTGTAACAGCAGCAATAACACCAGTAACAGTATCAATAACATCTGTAACAGCATCAATAACATCTGTAACAGCATCAATAACACCTGCAACAGCAACATCAATAGCACCTGTAGTAGTAGCAGCAGCAGTAGCGGTAGGAGGCGTCAGGGGTACAGGTCCTCCATCTTAATTAGCGGAACTGTCGCCCGTGATAATTGTCGCGCGCCACCCACAATTATTTGCGTCGGGTAGTAGTTAAAACTCTCTTTAATTATGGCCAGTGTGGCCCTCACCGTACCTGGCCTGCTCTCTCTCTCTCTCTCTCTCTCTCTCTCTCTCTCTCTCTCTCTCTCTCTCTCTCTCTCTCTCATTTTACTTTTATAAACATTTACGTTTAAAGCTGAAGTTACAGTATTTAAATTTATATAAGAATTATATTTGCAGTATTGAATTTCAAGTTGGTTCTGTAGTTTATTTGTACAATTCTAAACATATTTTTCCCTCGGCCAACATTTAAATTTTAAATATTTCAATTTTCGACTTTAAAAATAAGTGAAATTATATTTACTAATTTGGTGGACAATGTGTGTGAACCTCAACCACTTTCATGATATCATATTTTATTTCACACTGATTTTTTTTATTTATTTATTTTTTTATATACGTATTTTACTCTGTTTTATAATGTAAGGTATTCGCGTCTGTTCTGTTTCAAAGGCTTCTTGTAACTCGTAAACAAAATATAATGCACTTTAAATCTCACATGTGTGGTTGAATAAATAGTGTTCGTTTCAGTTATCAGAGGAACCATTCTTGTGGTGTGGTGTGGCGGCCTGGTGTGGTGTGGTGTGGCGCTGCCTGGTGTGGTGTGGCCTGGTGTGGAGTGGTGTGGCGCGGCGTGGCGCGGCCTGGTGTGGTGTGGCCTGGTGTGGTGTGGAGTGGTGTGGTGCTGAGGTGTGGTGCGGAGGGCTAACTTAAGAGACACTAGTGACCTGTACCCTCGTATTGTCCACACTTAAAGGACTGCTCCCTTACAACTTTCCTTTACGAGTGATTTGACACACAGGAGCTTGAGTTAAACAGACCATAGTGCAATTTAAGTCGGTAATATATATTATATCAGTAGGTTGTAAATGAGGTCATGAATGGATGTATGATTGTCGGGTGATGGAGGGAGGGAGGTTGGTTGAATGTGTGGGTGAGGAATGAGAAGTTGTTATGGCAGACTGCAGGTCCACCCGACCATAAGGCAAAGTGGGGTGGCTGTTGACGCTTGACCTTTTAAGCTTCTTGCACTTCAGTCGTATTGTAACCATTAAAAAGGCTGCCCTATAAATATCGGCAGCTTTCAAGACTGTTAGACGAGGGAGGGAGGGAGGGAGGGAGAGAGGAACGGAGGGAAGACGTGTAGGTTACAAATATGTGTTTCTTAAGGCAGACTACAAGACGCCAGACTGGAAGGGCTGTATATACACTTTATAAGCATTGTATACACTACCTGTTTTGTCGGTGGCATTGTAATCATTATGAGGTTACCTTATAAGTTTCGACAGCCTTCAGCATAAGAGCGGTGGTAAAGCTAACACTGCCGACCTGTCTTGTGGTGTGTTTACAATATACCTTCAGACCTTTAGCTCCTGCGTACATTATTCTGGAGTCGAAAGTATGTCCAAGTCAACCTGTGAAGATAATATATTCAGCTTAAATTATATTAATCTTTACATTACGAGACAAAACACCTTTATACGTACATGTTTATAAAATTCGCTTAAGATAATATAAATGACAAATTTTATGGAGAGAAATACTTTTGGTCTGCGAACCACATTACAGTTTTGTTAGGCTGCATAGAGTGACAGAAGACTTGGTAATGTGGGCTATTGAGGAGAACATGTATTGAGAGCTGACGACACCTACCTTACCTGCACCAGTCCTCATGTCTCACACAGTTTGGATGAGAGTGAAGTTTATGTGGTGGATGAGAGTGAAGTTTATGTAGTGGATGAGAGTGGAGTTTATGTGGTGGATGAGAGGGAGCTGAAACTTCTCTTGAAGGCTGGAAAGAGTAAACAAGATAACGTCAAGATGTGGAAATTAAAAACATATTGGAACTGAAGAGAAAAAAAATAGTAAGTGGAGAAAGATAGAATAATATGATAAATAAATTGGTAAGTGGAGTGTGAAGGAATAAGATGGAGGAAACGACTTAATGTAATATTGATGAAAGTATAAGTTAGTTGTGTGTGTGTGTGTGTGTGTGTGTGTGTGTGTGTGTGTGTGTGTGTGTGTGTGTGTGTGTGTCCATGAATACGTGAGAGACTTAATGAAGATGTTTGGTAAAATTCTTCAGCTCAGTGAGGGAGGAGTGAGGAAGAGAAGGAGAGGAGAGAAGAAAGAGGAGGAATAAAGAGGATAGGGAAGGGTTAGAATAAGGGTGAATATCATGCTAGGTATTGACGAGCAGTATGAAGGGCGATGCTACTCCTCCCCCCCCCTCTCTCTCTCTCCCCATGGTGTGAGTGAAGGTGTGGGAGGGGTGCCAGGTCGTCGTGTGGGCGGGTGTGGTGACACGGAGCGAGCGACCAGAGGCGTTGTCCAGCACGCCCAGCTGTTTTATTGCCGCCCGCGATAAACGTAAGAAAAATCGGGAATAACCACCACCAACATATACTTGAGCTGGGACAAGGATAGAGACTTTGAGAGATGACATAAACAGCATCCAGCCTGAGTTACGGAGACTTAAACATGCGTGTGTAACAGATAAACCTGGTATTTATTTCGTTAGAGGCGTGAGGCAATGTGGAATGAGTTTTCTCCGAGGAGTGTGAGAGAATACGTGTTTATTTTTGAGGCTGTACAGTTTTAGTGAGTGTGTGTGTGTGTGTGTGTATTATTCTGAAGCGGTGGTGATGTATTCTGTCGGGCCTTTATACGTTATAGTACAGTGTTTGTTATTAATATGTTGGGGTGTGAGTGAATGTTGGTCTAAATGTGTGTGCGTTGTTATAAGCAAATGCGTTACCGATATGTAGAAAGTTACATATATGTATAATTTCACGATGTATGCACATATTCTCTTGTTATTGGTCATGTTAAGTTAATCTCATTATGTGTTTCCTTGTTTCCTTACAGTGTTACGTGATGACTTCCGGTTGGTGCCAGATGCGACGAGAGTGGCTGAGGGGGAGACGGCCATGCTGGAGTGTTTACCCCCGCGAGGCAACCCTGAACCTGTGGTGTCCTGGGAGAAAGATAGCGTGCCCCTCGACCCTGCCACCCAGCATAGGTCAGTACTCACCCCGTTACTGTCCACCCAGAATAAGCCAGCACCCACCCCGTCACTGTCCACCCAGCACAGACCAGTACCCACCCAAGCACTCCCTACATTTGTAATTGTCCTCACGTCTTACTTTCAATACCCTTAATTGCACACTCAAAGTTTCTTTCCACGCCCGTCACTATCCAAAGCCACCAATTTATCCACCCACCTTCGCCTCCTCCGTCAATCAGCACCCACAGCTGACAGTACCCTCAGCAATAACTACTTAGATACTCTTTCTCTCTCTTCGGGGTGACATACAAACACACATACATTCTAGGATTGTCACACTCAAGGTCGAGTATAAGTTACTCATGTCCCGACCTCCTCCCCTGCTACTGCCTCATCCCTTCACTACACCCACCTGGCTCACCTTACCCCAAAGTTACGATCAATATCTGCAGGTAACCATCATCTTCCCACCATCAAAACACCATGAACTACCTTGCTTTAGGGGCGAGGAACAGCCCATTGGATGCTTCTCGCTTGATGTAAGATCCTCCAAAGGCTCATAACAGTGGCCGTATTTCACAGTTGTTTCGCGTAAATTCAGTGCACTTGATTTACCATCGCTGAGAGTCTCGTAAGGTGCGGTGCTAAGTAGGAATGAGGTGCGTAGAGGAGGCGGTGAGTGGCGTCCGGGTTACGTGTGTACAGTAAGTATCCACAGGTGACGTTTTTGCACACCTGCCAATTAAGGAACGAGTCAGAGGTGGTGTTGGCGATAATGTTAGATGGAGGTATAGATGGTGAGCAACACGGAGATAGTAACTGACCTTGGTAGAGACTGTGGCATTTGTGTGAGGAGTTTATAGAATCATCAGGATATGCAAATGTGGCGTAGCGTGCTGGCGGGGGGTCCTTGTCCTACACGCTCCTGCTGGGACCTGATTAAGCCTCCAATGTGGACGTGCGAGGGGCTGGAGGGTCCTGCACCATCACCTTCCACGGGGCACCAGTAAACAAGGATCCCTGGCTGGTATTGGGCATTAATGGTGGTCTTAGCGGCCTGATTTACGTGACGTTAGTGGGTCTTTAGGGCACATTATTAAAATTTAAAGAGCTGACCCCTGAATATTTCCTCTACACCACATCCACCCGGTGCACCATTTGGCTGTAGGTTTCATCAATAGTTAAACACAAGTTAGGGTAAATAATGATCTTGATTCTACAGCATAAGAAATCCTACTTTTTTTTTCTTGTAGTCTTTTACCACCAATGTTAGCTGTTATTAGTAGCTGCCCTTGAAATATTATCATAATGTGAGCCTTTACTCTCGACCCAGCTGGGCTTACACAGTGAAGGTGAGAGCCGCAGCTTACAACATTAGTTAAGATGTAGTTATTTTTAGTCTTTGTGTTTATGATGTAATTATCTGAATGTAGTTACTGTTAGTTATATGTTTTTAGGTGTTGTTTGAATTAGTTAATATTGGTACAAGGATATAAATAACTAAGACGAATGTTTACAAGATGCCTTTAGTGATGTTTAATTCCCAGGTAGAGGTAGATAGGTAGATGGTGTGGAGGCAGAGTCAACAGGTATGGTGTGGAGGTAGAGTAACAGTTATGGTGTGGAGGTAGAGTTAACAGTTATGGTGTGGAGGTAGAGTAACAGTCATGGTGTGGAGGTAGAGTCAACAGTCATGGTGTGGAGGTAGAGTAACAGTTATGGTGTGGAGGTAGAGTTAACAGTCATGGTGTGGAGGTAGAGTCAACAGGTATGGTGTGGAGGTAGAGTTAACAGTCATGGTGTGGAGGTAGAGTTAACAGTCATGGTGTGGAGGTAGAGTTAACAGTCATGGTGTGGAGGTAGAGTTAACAGTCATGGTGTGGAGGTAGAGTTAACAGTTATGGTGTGGAGGTAGAGTTAACAGTTATGGTGTGGAGGTAGAGTTAACAGTCATTGTGTGGAGGTAGAGTAACAGTCATGGTATGGAGGTAGAGTTAACAGTTATGGTGTGGAGGTAGAGTCAACAGTTATGGTGTGGGGGTAGAGTCAGCAGTTATGGTGTGGGGGTAGAGTCAACAGTTATGGTGTGGAGGTAGAGTCAACAGTTATGGTGTGGAGGTAGAGTTAACAGTTATGGTGTGGAGGTAGAGTCAACAGTTATGGTGTGGGGGTAGAGTCAACAGTTATGGTGTGGAAGTAGAGTTAACAGTTATGGTGTGGAGGTAGAGTTAACAGTCATGGTGTGGAGGTAGAGTTAACAGTCATGGTGTGGAGGTAGAGTCAACAGTTATGGTGTGGAGGTAGAGTTAACAGTCATGGTGTGGAGGTAGAGTTAACAGTCATGGTGTGGAGGTAGAGTTAACAGTTATGGTGTGGAGGTAGAGTCAACAGTTATGGTGTGGAGGTAGAGTTAACAGTTATGGTGTGGAGGTAGAGTTAACAGTCATGGTGTGGAGGTAGAGTTAACAGTCATGGTGTGGAGGTAGAGTTAACAGTCATGGTGTGGAGGTAGAGTAACAGTCATGGTGTGGAGGTAGAGTTAACAGTCATGGTGTGGAGGTAGAGTTAACAGTTATGGTGTGGAGGTAGAGTTAACAGTCATGGTGTGGAGGTAGAGTTAACAGTCATGGTGTGGAGGTAGAGTCAACAGTTATGGTGTGGAGGTAGAGTTAACAGTCATGGTGTGGAGGTAGAGTTAACAGTCATGGTGTGAAGGTAGAGTTAACAGTTATGGTGTGGAGGTAGAGTTAACAGTCATGGTGTGGAGGTAGAGTCAACAGTTATGGTGTGTAGGTAGAGTTAACAGTCATGGTGTGGAGGTAGAGTTAACAGTCATGGTGTGGAGGTAGAGTTAACAGTTATGGTGTGGAGGTAGAGTTAACAGTCATGGTGTGGAGGTAGAGTCAACAGTTATGGTGTGGAGGTAGAGTTAACAGTTATGGTGTGGAGGTAGAGTTAACAGTCATGGTGTGGAGGTAGAGTTAACAGTTATGGTGTGGAGGTAGAGTTAACAGTCATGGTGTGGAGGTAGAGTCAACAGGTATGGTGTGGAGGTAGAGTAACAGTCATGGTGTGGAGGTAGAGTCAACAGGTATGGTGTGGAGGTAGAGTCAACAGTCATGGTGTGGAGGTAGAGTCAACAGTTATGGTGTGGAGGTAGAGTCAATAAATATGATAATGTGAGTAAATGGTAGTAGTGATGATCAATATGTAGATATGATTACTCACTGTAGTTGTGGTTGTTGTTGCAGGTATCGCGTGGTGGACGGAGGCAGCCTGGTCATCAGCGGAGTGCGGGTGTCAGACTCAGGCGAGTACGTTTGCCGCGCGAGGAATGTGTTTGGCCAGAGAGAGACGCCTCCCGCCACGCTTACCGTCCAGGGTAGGTATCCCAACCACCCATCTCCTCCTCCACCAGTACTGTTCCGGGAGGCTGGGGTAGACAGGGGTGGTAAAGAGTTGTCTTAATATAATATGACTTTGTTATTACTTAAGGCGTTACTTGATTGTCATTATATATATTTTTGGGTAGGTCCAGAGGTGTAGTAAAATTTCTTCCTCTCTAATTACTTGTGGTTAGTGAAAAGGTAAAGGATATAAGGAGAGCACAGTAATATTGATAAACTTTCATGTGTGTGTTAACTTCCGCCGTGTATAGATCATTATGAAGAAGAATAGACACACACACACACACACACACACACACACACACACACACACACAGTGATATAACATGGACATTCCGGGTTCAGTAGTTCTCTGTTTATTAAAACAAGAATATAAAACAAAAAAATTCTGGATATATAAAAAAATATTAAGGTCTATATAATATATTTTCCCTATATACCTGTAAGTGTCCCCTATGATAAAAAGACAGCGGTGTGTACAGTAGAGACCAACAGCGAGGTAATAAACGCCTCAGTGTGTACAGAGTTTGTTGTGTTATTAAGAAGTGTTACCAGAAGGTCCTGTCAACAGTGTCACCACACTTGGTCTCGTCGTCCGGGACGGTGACGGGGGCAGCCGGGTCCACGGTGGAGCTGGTGTGTCGTGTTGGGGGAGACCCGCCCCCGGAGGTATTCTGGCGGCGTGTAGAACCCCCGGGGGAGTTGCCCCTGGGAAGGATGGCCCTGGAGGAGAATAGCCAGGTGTTGAGGATCCATCACGTGGCGCCCGAGGACCAGGGCGTGTATTCCTGCCAAGCTGAAAACCCTGTAGGCTCCGTCGCCGCTAACATCACCCTCAATGTCCACTGTAAGTCTGACCTGTTACTGTGTGTGTGTGTGTGTGTGTGTGTGTGTGTGAAAATATTTCGACCTCGCTTTTGTTTATAACTCCTACAGTATATCTACTTAATGTCTGGTATTATTGCCACGTTGTAGGCCTGTATTAGTTATATGGAGACTAAAATATTCTATCTATCAGCTCGCCCTCTCATCACTGTGACGCCGCTGGACGCCCGAGTCGGCATAAACGGGACGGCATCGTTCGAGTGCGCCACATCTGGGTCGCCTCCACCCACTACTTACTGGACTCACGAGGGGTCTGGCAACGTGGTGGGGACCGGGCAGACGTGGGGCGGCGGTCGATGGTCCGTCGACGCCCACAACACCCTCACCATCCGCGGGGTGAAGCGGGATGACCAGGGCTACTATGTGTGCTCGGCCGTGGGCGTCGCCGGGTCGGCCCTCGCCCGCGCCCATTTGGAGGTTCAGGACCTGGCCGACATGCCCCCTCCAATTATTGCCTTGGGTGCCTCCAACCAGACGCTGCCTTTGGGTACGGAAGGCGAGATGCCCTGTGAAGCCCGGGGTACGCCAGAGCCCACAGTGGTATGGGAGCGGGCAGGTAAACCTATTACACCTGATGATCGAATCTCTATCACTCCCCTCGGAACACTGAGAATTAAAGGTAAGTTATCTTACGCTTCCTCCTCATAAAACCTGCAGTATGATAACATTAATGCCCATGATAAACAGTAGTATACATACCCATGATAAATAGTATTATACATACCCATGATAAACAGTAGTATACATACCCATGATAAATAGTATTATACATACCCATGATAAACAGTAGTATACATACCCATGATAAATAGTATTATACATACCCATGATAAACAGTAGTATACATACCCATGATAAACAGTAGTATACATACCCATGATAAACAGTAGTATACATACCCATGATAAACAGTAGTATACATACCCATGATAAACAGTAGTATACATACCCATGATAAATAGTATTATACATACCCATGATAAACAGTAGTATACATACCCATGATAAACAGTAGTATACATACCCATGATAAACAGTAGTATACATACCCATGATAAACAGTAGTATACATACCCATGATAAACAGTAGTATACATACTCATGATAAACAGTAGTATACATACCCATGATAAACAGTATTATACATACCCATGATAACAGTATTATACATACCCATGATAAACAGTATTATACATACCCATGATAACAGTATTATACATATCCATGATAACAGTATTATGCATATCCATTATAAACAGTAGTATACATACCCATGATAACAGTAGTATACATACCCATGATAAACTGTATAATAAGTATATTCCCGCGTCTCACAGAATTAAAGACGTCGGACACTGATGTGTACACGTGCAGCGCCAAGTCAGAAGCGGGAGAGACCACGTGGACGGCCTCTCTAATAGTCGCTAAGCCCACCAACCCCAACGTGGCTTTCTTTAAAATTCCGGATGAGGGGACGCTACCTGAAGCCCCGGGACAAGTGATAGTGTTAGGCGTGAACACGACGGTAGTGTCGTTGGGTTGGCGACGCGGCCGGCCAGGGTTGTCGTCTCTGCTGGGCTACACCGTCCAAATGTGGAGCCCTGACCAGCGGGGCGCCTGGACCACTGCCTCCACCCAGCAGACGGCCACCTCCAGCCACACCCCCACGCCCGTCTCCCTCACCGTTACCGACCTTCGCCCGGAGACACGCTACATGTTTGTGGTCCGTGCCCGTAACTCCCACGGTGTGTCGCGCCCGTCCCCCGTCACCCACACCGTGAAGACGCTGGCCCAGGGGGCTGGGGGCGCGCCGCCTCTTCATGAAATTAGGGCGCGTCTTTCCCAGCCCGCCGTCCGCCTCGTCAGTGTAGAACCAGCCTCTGCAGCGTCACTTCAGTTGTCGTGGCAACTGTTAGTAGACTCGGCATTGCTAGAGGGTGTCTATGTGCGCTACCGGCCGCTGGAGACTGAACATGGCAGCCCTGCTGGTGGTCTCAGCGTCGAAACTGTCCCCTTCCACGGCAACGGTCCCCCGCCGACCTCCCACGTGGTGAGCAATCTGCGGCCCGCTACCTGGTACGAGCTGTTCGTGGTGCCCTTCTACCGCTCAGTGGAAGGTCAGGCCACCGCTGCCGTTCGGGCCACCACTCTGGAGTCGGCCCCGGCTGTGCCCCCGCTGGGCCTTCATTACTCCTACATCAACGCTACCGCCGTCCGCATCACCTGGGACCCCATCCCTGCCCACTCCTCCAACGGCCGCATCACCGGCTACAACCTACAGGTATGTAACATAAGACCCGCTGCTGGACTCTGATGTAAGGCAGAAGACCCGAACAATTGGATCATTCATTTTATCAGTACTAGTGTGTTGTTATGAAGATTAGTATCATTCTATTTGGTAATTATTAAGACGAACATCTAGTTCTAATTCTATTATGGCGGCCAAGGTATCATGAAGTTCATTTAAAACAGGTAAGTCGAACACTGGAAACTCATCTTAACCCAACCCAACTTACCTTCCCTAACCTAATCCAACCCTATCCTAACCCAGTCGACCAAACCCACTTAACTAAGATCATAAGGTTTGGATGGTTCATGTTCCCTGTTCTATAAGATGGTTTATGTGAGTTTTACCTAACTTTAACATTTGAAAACTTGAGTGTCAGATCGTTACATGATAGATATCAAGAAGAACGACATTTGGTCACGAAGGTAGAAGATGAAGTGTTGCGTAAAGGATCGACCATGATGTTGCTTTTCATTATTCCATTAATATTCCCTCTCCCATGTTCGTGGATCCTGCAGTAACATCATTTTTTCTCTCACTCGTGTAGGTATCGGATGCTGTGAACCAGAGCCACGTGGTACTGAACACCACGGTGAACAGCACATGGACGCTGGTGCCAGGGCTGGTGTTGGGCGCCACGTACCGCGTCACACTGCGGGGCGTCACGGCCAGGGGTCCCGGGCCCATCTCCACCCCCTTGAACCTTACCATTCCCCCGGGTGCCACCTCCTACCCACCAGACATTAAGGAGTCCTCGCCTTTCGACAACAATACCTACCTCATCGTGGGCATCTCTGTGGCCGCCGCCGTGCTCTTCGCTGCTCTGGCCGCCACCGTCTATTGTATCTACAGGCGCCGCCAGAACAACAAGTGTCCACAGTACTACAGTAAAGGTGAGACGCTCGTGCCATCCTATGTCTACTAGGTGTTGCTTTCAGTGATATTATTTTCAGCATTCAACTGATCGTTTTACGTTACATACTATCAGCCGAGTCAAGTAGTTATGGAACCCTTCTGTGACGTAACGTTTAGCCTTTGTGCCTCCATCAGGTGAAGGCAGCGGGCCCTGGTCGGAGTACCCTGGGTGCTGGGGTGAGACAGGTGTTGGTGTTGGCGTGACTGGCACGATGTACACAGATGTAGGGAGTCATGGTGTGCCCATCACACAGCTATACCACAGACCAACGGCCCCAGCCTCCAGCAAAAGTGGCTACGAGGGGCGCCAACCAGAGGATGTGTACGAGGACCCGGACGGCCTCAGGCTCGTGTCCTTCGGTGGTCACGTCGACCCAAGGTAATTAAAGTTACTTGCTGTGTGTCTGGGAATTCTGGATAGATGCAACATTTTGTCCTGACATTCAGAATATGTGTAAAAGTTCAGTCATAATACTTGTAGTAAGCACAATTCAACACTACTTTTGATCTATACTTGACTTAATCAGTTGCCGGTATTCTTGTAATCAGAAAGCCTTTTTCTCTCCTGGCCCAGATGTATGTCGCCGGAGCCTTACGCCACCACGCCACTTATCAGGGACATTTTTCGCGGGCCCGGAGGTAATCGCCTGCCTCCTAACATCCCAGTCAGCCCCGGCCAGTCCCCTCTGCCCAACAAGCCTTCCTCTGACGACTCGTGCACTAAGACAGCCTCCAGCGACCACAGCGGCAGCCACGCCAGTCACCGCTCTCACAACTTCAACACCCAACCAGAGAAAGGTAATTAGTACATGCTGATTAAGGATCTGGGTACACAATTAAAATATTCGAGTAATTCATGTTAATTAATGACCTTTGAAATAGTTAAAGATATTTAAGGAGGTTACAGTAGATGAGGTAAAGTTATGGAAGGTGAGGTTAGGGAGGTTAAGTTAGGTAAGGTTCAAAAAGTTAAGCTGAGTTTGGCTGTTGATATGGCCCAAGTGCATAATACCGTTTAGCCATGATAGACAAGGCCTGAGATATTGATGTTAAGTATGATGATTACAACTATCATTCTCATCATGCTAGCAATAATAATATACAATGCAGAAAGGTATCTTTATGTTTATTCTCATTATTATTACTTGATAATATTGATACTTATCATAGTGAATGTCTTATTAATAAAATAATTATGAATACTAATGGTTGTGTATCCTGGTTGTGGCAGGTTCTCTGACGGGTCCTGTGTTGCAGTTCCCTCCTCCTCCTCCGCCGCCCATCATGGGTGGTGATCAGTCCAGCGATAATACTCTCGCTTCCACCGGCAGCCGTGGTCAGTCTCCCTCCACCAGGCTACTGCTTCAGCAGCTTCCTTATGGTGGTTCTTCTTCTGGGGGCTCACATAGGTCGCACGGCAGCCCCTTGTTGGGCCCACGCCCCCCACGATCCAATCTGCGTGCCCCACCCTCCCCCTTGGCCGGCCACGGAATGACAGGCACTGGGGACTACGAGGTGCGGCTGATGAATATGCGTGGGCCCCACCCAAGGTTGGAGAGTGACGAACAGCGCTACCGGACCGAACTGGGTACTGAAGACGGTCCCATGGGACTCAACATCCCCGAGGAGGCGAGCGACGTTGAGTGGTACTCTCAGCCTCTACTCAACGGCCGCACCTCGCCCGAATCCTCGACGCTAGGTGACGCTGAATCTGAGGACGAGTCCCGCTGCTCCTCGGGCGGATCCTGCTGTTCGGCCGACCACCCTCTCTCTCACGCTCAGGATCTTAATTGGGCAGAGGCACTGAGGGCAGCTGGAGAAGCCAGGTGGGGGCGCGGAGGTTCTTTCTGCAGCACTGATGACAGCACCTACGCGCCCACGCAGTCCCTGCATGCACGCCCTCCCAGGCCTCCTTGCCCTAAGAAGCACAAGCCACGCCTACAGTACAATCACCACGCCAACCTTGACCCCCAAACCTCTGTGACCTCACCCCTCGTGTAGGCAGATGGGGTCATAGATGTCAGGCGTTTCGAGTTGTGAATAATTGTTGTTGACGCAAGATAAAGACACATGACCTGTACATAAGATGTATTTTATTACAGTGAACGCTAGTCCAAAATACATCGCTGTGCTTTGTGCTTGAAATACGATATTTTGTTGTCGCTGTGGCAACACTCACATATAACTTAGTGGCCTTCTGTTCTGTGCTCGTCCTCTCACAAATGGACATTTCTTTGTGAAGACTCTCAAGAGGGAAAGACTATTGCGGCAGCCCCAGTGAGGTCTTTAATTCAGAGCTTTATCTCCCAGAAAAACAAACAAACTTTTTGTGTGTAAAATTATAAAGCAATGTTATACGTGTAAACACTATGGATAAATACGTGTATAAACAGTGTAGTTGGCGGAGACTGAAGTGGTAGACCACAGTACAGCAGCCTGGCCACCACTGTCTCCATGTTTGAAAACATAATTTCCTTACTGAAAAACAAAAAATATGCCCCTCGCCTTTCATCCTGATTTCTGAGCGTTTTGGAAATTTTTTATATTGAAGTGGAAGCAGTTACAGTGTGTAGTCAGTGGCTGTAAAGTTAGTACACTTCCACTTCGGTTTTCAGGTGCTTCATGTCGCTTGTCTTTGGTGAAGCCGTCGATGTTCATTTGTCTGTGACGGAGTGTGTATGGGTAGGGGGGGGGGGGGGGAGTTTGATATCTCTTAGGCGAGACAAAACAATGGCTGTCGTTCCCCTGTGCTTACTCCCTCCCGTTTTTTGTACATCACCAAGATAATAACCATGTGCTCTCGATGTTTTGTATCCTAGTGTGTTCGAGTTGATGGGTCGTGGCGGGGAAATGTTCCAACCATCTCTGAAAAGAACCATCCAGCGGTCGGTTGTTGAGGCTGAACTGGAGAGGTTGTGGGAGTTGCAGTCTGCTGTGTGACAAGGAAATATTCCTCTCTAATGCAGAGAATTTGGGAGCCTACCTCTCAGTTACTAGTCGAGTAGGTTAATTAGAGTTCATTCGTGACTGTCGTAGCTTCATTTTAGTATATAAACAGGGCATCATAGGAAGAACCATAACTTATAAAGTCATATTAAGTAATCTCCCAGATATTCTTGTACGGTATCCGGCATGGTGAGAGTCAGCTGGATAGAAAAAGGTTACATTGATGTTCGTACAATATTTTACGAGCATCTGTTGCCGGAGGAATAACAATCTAGTATTGCTGATGGGAATATAAGGAACTGTCTCACACAGACCTGCCTCTTCAACACCTCCAGCCGTAAACAGACTCGGGTGTTATTCTTACAGTTGGAACTATATCCCCTCTGCGTCTCCTACTGAGCCACCCACAGCAGAGTAGTGTTGAGCTACACCTGCCAGGGTTCATCATCAACATGTTTGGGTTCGTGACCAGAAGGACGTGGGCGTCAGTGTGCCTCCCCTCCCATGGTCTCCTCCGTGACCTCAACACAAGCTGTTGGTACATACTTGTGGGTGCTATATCACGGCTCACGCATGCGTCTTACGCTCATGGAACAAGTGTGACGCCCACTTCTCTTAGCAGGTCCAGCAGGGACATGGTCACTGTCGCTGAAATACCAGCAGTCATATTTAGGCAATCTCGACCAGTCATCAAAGTTAAAATTTCTTGGTAATAACTTTCAGGACTTGGCATGTATAGTGTACCAGGATACATGAGTGGTATTTTGGTGGCTCCTTACTGCAGTAGACAAGAGAGCCTGGCATGTCCCTGCCTCCATGTAGGTCGTCACAATATGTACATTTATCATCTGATATTCAGACCCTTCAGCTGTGATACAGGATTAGTCAGTCTGTTGTCTTAACGTAGGCGTGAGTCTACCCCCAGCAGGAGCGGCCGACACATCTGGACTGACTAGTTACAGTCAGTGGTACTCGTTTTGGCGAAACTGTGGCTGAACTTGCGGCCATACCTGGCGGGTGACGGTACTCGAGGACCTTTGGTGTTACGTACATATCTATGGTTCATCCGCACACTAACTTGAGAATACTCGCTTGTGTAATAGTTTGTTCAATCGCACAGTTACCATAATTACCGCCCCTGTGAGTATTAGTACACAGGAGGTGAGTAAGCGTCCACTGGTCCAAAGCTACTTTAGGACCGCACATACCTACTCCGCCAGAGGCCGCAGGTTGCCGCTGTTCCCGGCTGCCTTGTCTAGCAGGAGGCTGGACGCGGTCACCAAGTTCTACCTGCTCGGTGCTGCTTATACCCGCCCTTACTGCCGCTGTTGCCTCAAAATTGTGTCGGCTTTCTTCATGTATTAAATGTCAATTGCTGTTTTCAATCGTTTATGTATATTTATTATTGTATGACTTTTTTGGATTAATGTATAAATTTGTTTGCACTGTGGATGGTACGGAGAGCATAATAATGCATATAATGCCATGTCATACCCCATCTATTTTTGCAGGTCCAGTGATCCTCCAACACTAGAGAATTGTATAGAGCAAATTTATTGTCATACAGTGTAGGAGTCAGCGAGAGGCGCCTTGGTGCGCAGGTCAGCTGGGCAGGACGAGTCGTGTGTACAAAGGTATTTTTAGTCAGTTTGTATAGGAATATTCGAGAGTTTTATAAATAAAACAAGTTAAATGGCACAAATATGTCTTTTAATTTTAGCCTTCTATTGAAATGTCCCCCTAACCTAGCAGCTTAGACATAGTCGTACACCCGTTTATTGCCAAACCTAAGATACAAATCTAAGGTTTCTTTTCAATGGGTTACTAATTAAATTGAATAAATATCATACCACTTATTATTTATATGACGCTTCTGGGGAGATTGTCATATGTAGCTCTGCTTATCATAAGAGTAAGGAAAGAAATAATGTCAAGAAAAACAAGGCATTCTATGTTCATCTGACAGAGTCTTACTATCAATATTTCAACAAAATATTTGTATATTTAAATTATCTTTTCCGTGTTACAGGTGAAACCCGGAAGATTTGAACTCTGGAACGTTACGATGGTGCCATCACTGATTTATATTGTACAACTCTATATTAAATACACGTCTGCTGTTGATTGTCAGGGAGCACTCGGGAGGGAACTTCAACACCATTCTCTCCTGTCTTAAAATATTTTATGAAGGAGGCAACGTGTCTATCTTAGCACGAGACAAACGCTGCCACAACTGAAGTTCCAAAGTTCAGATCTTTAGCGCTTCATCTGTAACACTGAAAAATAAATATTAAAGTAAACAGATTATTTTTTAGAAACTTATACAATAAAAATGTGGTTAATATTAATGGAACAACCACGATCAAAATATGTTTAAAAGAGAAAATTATATAACCAATAATATAAATGGTAAGAACAATAACTACAGTATGTAACCACCAAATAGAATTACCATAATTATGAATTATGTAAAAAATGATTACTGATGAAATACAAAAAAAATAATGAAATGCGATAAAGCCTTGAAACAGCAACAGTGATATAATCAACAGTGTACAGACAAACACAAACAGGAAGTTGCCACCAATAAAATACTCAAGTCACTGTTATACAAAAAAACTTATGCAATATTTAAAATAAAAACTTATGAAATGCACAACCCCTCAAAACATAATTTCCCGGAAAATGCGCCCAAAATGCAGTCTTTTGAAGGACACGAATTGTTGACAGAAAAATCACATCTCTGAAAAATCGTTTTGAGGAAATGAAGCCAAAAAACAACCATTTCAGGAATTTGAACTTCAAGAAAACAATGAGTAAAAAAAATATAACCTTGGTTTCATTTTCCCTTAAAAAGACTTTGATAATTGTCTTCACATCAATTACCATAATTAATAATCAAAACTTCATAATATATATGGTACTATTTTGAGCAAAATTCCAGTATAGGTCGTCCTCAACACGTTGATTAAGGATCTGTGGTCGAAATGTTGAAATTTTTATAATTAGTTCTGATTATTAAGTATCCTCACATCAAATAGCCCTGGTGTTATTTTCCCGACAAGTGTGGGTGTTTCAGGTACTCTAGACTATAGGCTTAGTGTTATTTTCTATAGTCAAAATTTTCCACTTTCTATGGTAAAAATTTTCCATTTTATATGATCAAAATTTCCCGGACCACGTGAAGTTTAGAAACCCCTGGACCACATGAAGTTTACACACACCCAGACAAGATGTCGTTTACACACCCCCATACCACAAGAACTTACACACCCCTTGGAGGGGCGGCGGCGACACCAGGGACCCTCCCAGTGTCGGCGGCCCTCCCAAAGGAGAGCGGCACCCCAGGGTCCCATCCAGGAGCAACGGCACCCCCAGGGGCCTTCCCAGGAGCGCTCCCTCCCAGAAGTTCTATAGCTTGCTTGGTCGAGGTGTCGTACATATTGCATGCGTCCAGCATTCCCTTACTTAACTGTGATTGGTGGACGAATATATAAATCCACCAAATAACAGCCAATAGGAGAACAGAGCAGTCAGTCAGCACAACACCCCAACTTATGTTTTCCTGTTGGATATTTATTCTCCTTTACATTGTTCATGAGGCGAAGATAACTCGAAATGTGATGGGTGGTGTATTTATTTAACATCATATCTCCCGTTGTTCTAAATAATACAAAAATAACTGGCCCTAGGGGCCCTAAAGGGGCAGTGCCTTCTGGGGCCCTCTCATTTGCCCTACCAGGTGTGGTGCCCCCAGGGGATATCCCAGGAGCGTCAGCGACCCCAGGGGCCTTCCCAGAGTCGTTGGCAAGCCCAGGGGTCCCCACAGGGGCGTCGACAAACCCACGGGCCCTTTCAGGGGCGTCAGCAAGACTAGGGGCCCTCCAAGGGGTATTAGCGATCCAAAAAGACCTCGCAGGGACGCCGGTGCCCCCAGCGGCTCTACCAGGGATGTTGCACCCTCAGGAGGTCTCCCAAGGGCCCTTCCCGGGTCGGCGATGATCCCAAAGGCCGTTCCAGGGGTGGAGGAAATCCCAGAGGCCCATCAGGGGCAATGGCGACCCCAAGAACCATCCCAGTGGCAGCGGCCACCCTAGGGAACCTTACAAAGGCGGCGGTGCCACAGGGGCCCTCTCAGAAGCCCTATACTTTGTTAGGTCGAGGTGTCGTACATATTGCATGCGTCCAGCATTCCCTTACTTAGCTGTGATTGGTGGACTAATATATAACTCCACCAAATAACAGCCAATAGGAGAACAGAACAGTCAGTCAGCACAACACCCCAACTTATGTTTTCCTGTTGGATATTTATTCTCCTTTACATTGTTCATGAGGCGATGATAACTGGAAATGTGATGGGTGGTGTATTTATTTAACGTCATATCTCCCGTTGTCCTAAATAGTGCATAAAAGTAACTGAACCCAATAGTCCTACAGGGACAGTGCCTACTGGGGCCCTCCCATTTGCCTGATTAGGTGCAGTGCCCGCAGGGGCCCTCCTAGACGTGTCGGTGCCTCCAGGAGCCCTCCCAGGAGCGGGAAAACTCCCAGGTGCCTTCCCAAAGACGGCGGCGCCCCCAGTGGCGCACCTCGGGCGAGTGGCATCACGAAGGCCCTTCCAGGGACGTCGGAGTTCTCAGGGGCCCTCCCTGTGGCGGCAGCGTCCACAGGGGCCCTCTCAGTAGCGTCGGCGACCCCAGAAGCTGCCACGAACTCAGGCGCCATCCCAGTGTCTGCGGCGGGTACAGGGGCCCTCTCAGGGGTGGCTGTGATTCCAGCAACCTCACAAGAGGCGGCGGCGATCCAGGGGCCATCCCAGGGGAGGCGGTGACTTCAGGGGCCCTTCAAGAGGCAGTGGTAACACCAGGGATTTAACCAGGGATGGCAGTTCCCCCAGGGGCCCTCCAAGGGGCGCTGGTGCCCCCAGTGGCCCTCTCGGGATTTGTGGTGCATTCAGGGGCCCTCCCAAAGAAAACGACTCTTCCAGGGGCTCTCCCACGAGTCGTAGCGCGCTCAGGGGCTCTCTCAAGAGCAGTCGCGTCCCCAGGGGCATACCAGAGGCGCCCTCTTACAGGAGCCCTGCAGCTTGTTTCGTCGAGGTGTCGTACATATTACCTACGTCCAGCAATCCCTACTTAACTGTGATTGGTGGACTAATATATAAAGTCACCAAATAACAGCCAATAGGAGAACAGAACAGTCAGTCAGCACAACACCCCAACTTATGTTTTCCTGTTGGATATTTTTTCTCCTTTACATTGTTCATGAGGCGATGATAACTGGAAATGTGATGGGTGGTGTATTTATTTAAGGTCATATCTCCCGTTGTTCTAAATAGTGCAAAAAATAACTGCCCCCAGGAGTCCTACACGGACAGTGCCTACTGGGGCCCTCCCATTTGCCCTATTAGGAGCAGTGCCCGCAGGGGCCCTCCTACCCGTGTCGGTGCCCCCAGGAGCCCTCCCAGGAGGGGGAAAACTCCCAGGTGCCTGCCCAAGGAGTGCAGCGTCCCCAGTGGCGCACCTAGGGCGAGTGGCGCCACAGGGGCCCTTCCAGGGGCGTCGGAGTTCTCAGGGGCCCTCCCAGAGCTGGCAGCGTCCACAGGAGCCCTCTCAGTAGCGTCGGTGACCCCAGAAGCTGCCACGAACCCAGCCGCCATCCCAGGGCTGGCAGCATCCACAGGAGCCCTCTCAGTAGCGTCGGTGACCTCAGAAGCTGCCACGAATCCAGGCGCCATCCCAGGGTCGGCGGCGACCTCAGGGGCTCCCTCAGAGGCGTATGCGACCCCAGGGACACTCCCAGGGGGCCCTTTCTGGGGCGAAGGCGCACACAGGGGCTCTCCCAGGGGCTCCAGCGACCCCAGAGGCCTTCTCAGGGGTAGCCGTGATTCCAGCAACCTCATAAAAGGGAGCGGCGATCCAGGGACCATCCCAGGGGCGGCGGTGACTTCAGGGGCCCTTCAAGCGGCTGTACTAGCACCAGGGATTTAACCAGGGACGGCAGTTCCCACCATGGCTCCTCCCAGGGGCGCTAGCGCCCCCAGTGGCCCTTTCGGAAGTTGTGGCGCATTCAGGGGCCCTCCAAGCATCAACGGCGCCCCCAGGGGCTCTCCCAGAGGAAACGGCTCTTCCAGGGGCTCTCCTAGAGGAAACGGCTCTTCCAGGGGCTCTCCCACGAGTGGTAGCGCGCTCAGAGGCTCTCTCAAGAGCAGTCGCGTCCCCAGGGGCCTACCAGAGGCGCCCTCTAACAGGAGCCCTGCAGCTTGTTTGGTCGAGGTGTCGTACATATTACATACGTCCAGCAATCTCTTACTTAAATGTGATTGGTTGACTAATATATAAATCCACCAAATAACAGCCAATAGGAGAACAGAACAGTCAGTCAGCACAACACCCCAACTTATGTTTTCCTGTTGGATATTTATTCTCCTTTACATTATTCGTTAGGCGATGATAAATAGAAATGTGATGGGTGGTGTATTTATTTAACGTCATATCTCCCGTTGTTCTAAATAGTGCAAGAAATAACTGCCCCCAGGAGTCCTACAAGGACAGTGCCTACTGGGGCCCTCCCATTTGCCCTATTAGGAGCAGTGCCCGCAGGGGCCCTCCTAGCCGTGTCGAAGCCCCCAGGAGCCTTCCCGGGAGCGGGAAAACTCCCAGGTGCCTTCCCAAAGACGGCGGCGCCCGCAGTGGCACACCTAGGGCGAGTGGCACCACGAAGGCCCTTACACGGGCGTCGGAGTTCTCAGGGGCCCTCCCTGTGGCGGCAGCGTCCACAGGGGCCCTCTCAGTAGCGTCGGCGACCCCAGAAGCTGCCACGAACCCAGGCGCCATCCCAGTGTCTGCGGCGGGTACAGGGGCCCTCTCAGGGGTGGCTGTGATTCCAGCAACCTCATAAGAGGCGGCGGCGATCCAGGGGCCATCCCAGGGGAGGCGGTGACTTCAGGGGCCCTTCAAGAGGCAGTGGTAACACAAGGGATTTAACCAGGGATGGCAGTTCCCCCAGGGGCCCTCCAAGGGGCGCTGGTGCCCCCAGTGGCCCTCTCGGGATTTGTGGTGCATTCAGGGGCCCTCCCAAAGGAAACGACTCTTCCAGGGGCTCTCCCACGAGTCGTAGCGCGCTCAGGGGATCTCTCAAGAGCAGTCGCGTCCCCAGGGGCATACCAGAGGCGCCCTCTTACAGGAGCCCTGCAGCTTGTTTCGTCGAGGTGTCGTACATATTACCTACGTCCAGCAATCCCTACTTAACTGTGATTGGTGGACTAATATATAAAGTCACCAAATAACAGCCAATAGGAGAACAGAACAGTCAGTCAGCACAACACCCCAACTTATGTTTCCCTGTTGGATATTTATTCTCCTTTACATTGTTCATGAGGCGAAGATAACTGGAAATGTGATGGGTGGTGTATTTATTTAAGGTCATATCTCCCGTTGTTCTAAATAGTGCAAAAAATAACTGCCCCCAGGAGTCCTACACGGACATTGCCTACTGGGGCCCTCCCATTTGCCCTATTTGGAGCAGTGCCCGCAGGGGCCCTCCTACCCGTGTCGGTGCCCCCAGGAGCCCTCCCAGGAGCGGGAAAACTCCCAGGTGCCCGCCCAAAGACGGCGGCGCCCGCAGTGGCGCACCTATGGCGAGTGGCACCACGAAGGCCCTTCCAGGGGCGTCGGAGTTCTCAGGGGCCCTCCCAGAGCTGGCAGCGTCCACAGGAGCCCTCTCAGTAGCGTCGGTGACCCCAGAAGCTTCCACGAACCCAGCCGCCATCCCAGGGCTCGCAGCATCCACAGGAGCCCTCTCAGTAGCGTCCGCGACCCCAGAAGCTGCCACGAATCCAGGCGTCATCCCAGGGTCGGCGGCGACATCAGGGGCTCTCTCAGAGGCGTATGCGACCCCAGGGACACTCCCAGGGGGCCCTTTCTGGGGCGAAGGCGCACACAGGGGCTCTCCCAGGGGCACCAGCGACCCCAGAGGCCCTCTCAGGGGTAGCCGTGATTCCAGCAATCTCATAAGAGGGAGCGGCGATCCAGGGGCCATCCCAAAGGCGGCGGCGACTTCAGGGGCCCTTCAAGCTGCAGTGGTAACACCAGGGATTTAACCAGGGACGGCAGTTCCCCCAGGGCCCCTTCCAGGGGCGCTGGCGCCCCCAGTGGCCCTCTTGGGAGTTTTGGAGCATTCAGGGGCCCTCCTAACGTCAACGGCGCCCCCAGGGGCTCTCCCAGAGGAAACGGCTCTTCCATGGGCTCTCCCAACAGTGGTAGCGCGCTCAGGGGCTCTCTCAAGAGCAGTCGCGTCCCTAGGGGCCTACAAGAGGCGAGCTCTAACAGGAGCCGTGCAGCTTGTTTTGTCGAGGTGTCATACATATTACATACGTCCAGCAATCTCCTGCTTTAATGTGATTGGTGGACTAATATATAAATCCACCAAATAACAGCCAATAGGAGAACAGAACAGTCAGTCAGCACAACACCCCAACTTATGTTTTCCTGTTGGATATTTATTCTCCTTGACATTATTCGTGAGGCGAAGATAACTGGAAATGTGATGGGTGGTGTATTTATTTAACGTCATATCTCCCGTTGTTCTAAATAGTGCAAAAAATAACTGCCCCCAGGAGTCCTACAGGGACAGTGCCTACTGGGGCCCTTCCATTTGCTCTATTAGGTGCAGTGCTCGCAGGGGCCCTCCTAGCCGTGTCTGTGCCCCCACGAGGCCTCCCAAGAGCGGGAAAACTCCCAGGTGCCTTCCCAAAGACGGCGGCGCCCCCAGTGGCGCACCTAGGGCGAGTGGCACCACGAAGGCCCTTCCAGGGGCGTCGGACTTCTCAGGGGCCCTCCCTGTGGCGGCAGCGTCCACAGGGGCCCTCTCAGTAGCGTCGGCGACCCCAGAAGCAGCCACGAACCCAGGCGCCATCCCAGTGTCTGCGGCGGGTACAGGGGCCCTCTCAGGGGTGGCTGTGATTCCAGCAACCTCATAAGAGGCGGCGGCGATCCAGGGGCTATCCCAGGGGCGGCGGTGACTTCAGGGGCCCTTCAAGCGGCAGTGGTAACACCAGGGAATTAACCAGGGATGGCAGTTCCCCCAGGGGCCCTCCAAGGGGCGCTGGTGCCCCCAGTGGCCCTCACGGGATTTGAGGCGCATTCACGGGCCCTCCTAACAAAAACGGCGCCCCCAGGGGCTCTCCCAAAGGAAACGACTCTTCCAGGAGCTCTCCCACGAGTGGTAGCGCACTCAGGGGATCTCTCAAGAGCAGTCGCGTCCCCAGGGGCCTACCAGAGGCGCCCTCTAACAGGAGCCCTGCAGCTTGTTTGGTCGAGGTGTCGTACATATTACCTACGTCCAGCAGTCCCATACTTAACTGTGATTGGTGGACTAATATATAAATTCACCAAATAACAGCCAATAGGAGAACAGAACAGTCAGTCAGCACAACACCCCAACTTATGTTACCCTGTTGGATATTTATTCTCCTTTACAGTGTTCATGAGGCGATGATAACTGGAAATGTGATGGGTGGTGTATGTATTTAACGTCATATCTCCCGTTGTTCTAAATAGTGCATAAAATAACTGCCCCCAGGAGTCCTACAGGGACAGTGCCTACTGGGGCCCTCCCATTTGTCCTATTAGGAGCAGTGCCCGCAGGGGCCCTCCTAGCCGTGTCGAAGCCCCAAGGAGCCTTTCCGGGAGCGGGAGAACTCCCAGGTGCCTTCCCAAAGACGGCAGCGCCCGCAGTGGCGCACCTAGGGCGAGTGGCGCCACAGGGGCCCTTCCAGGGGCGTCGGAGTTCTCAGGGGCCCTCCCAGAGCTGGCAGCGTCCACAGGAGCCCTTTTCAGTAGCGTTGGTGACCCCAGAAGCTGCCACGAACCCAGCCGCCATACCAGGGCTGGCAGCATCCACAGGAGCCCTCTCAGTAGCATCCGCGACCGCAGAAGCTGCCACGAACCCAGGTGCCATCTTAAGGGTTGGCGACGACCTGAAGGGCCTCCTCAGTGGCGTATGCGATCACAGGGACACTCCCAGGGGCCCTTTCTGGGGCGGAGGCGCACACAGGGGCTCTCCTAGGGGCTCCAGCGACCCCAGAGGCCCTCTCAGGGGTGGCCGTGATTCCAGCAACCTCATAAGAGGCTGTGGCGATCCAGGGGCCATCCCAGGGGCATCTGCAACTTCAGGGGCTCTTTCATCGGCAGTGGTGACCCTAGGGATTTACCTAGGGACGGAAGTTTCCCCAGGGGCCCTCTCAGGAGTTGTGGCACATTCAGGGGCCCTCCTAACTTCAACGGCCCCCCCAGGGGCTCACCGAAAGGGAGCGGCTCGTCCAGGGGCCCTCCCAAGAGTGGTAGCGCGCTCAGGGGCTCTCTCAAGAACAGTCGCGTCCCCAGGGGTATACCAGAGGCGCCCTCTACCAGGAGCCCTGCAGCTTCTTTGGTCGAGGTGTCCTACATATCACATACGTCCAGCAATCCCATACTTAACTGTGATTGGTGGACTAATATATAAATTCACCAAATAACAGCCAATAGGAGAACAGAACAGTCAGTCAGCACAACACCCCAACTTATGTTTTCCTGTTGGATATTTATTCTCCTTTACATTATTCGTGAGGCGATGATAAATAAAAATGTGATGGGTGGTGTATTTATTTAACGTCATATCTCCTGTTGATCTAAATAGTGTAAAAAAAAATTGCCCCCAGGAGTCCTACAGGGACAGTGCCTACTGGGGCCCTCCCATTTGCCCGATTAGGTGCAGTGCCCGCAGGGGCCCTCCTAGCCGTGTCTGTGCCCCGAGGAGCCCTCCCAGGAGCGGGAAAACTCCCAGTTGCCTTCCCAAAGACGGCGGCGCCCCCAGTGGCGCACCTAGGGCGAGTGGCACCACGAAGGCCCTTCCAGGGGCGTCGGAGTTCTCAGGGGCCCTCCCTGTGGCGGCAGCGTCCACAGGGGCCCTCTCAGTAGCGTCGGCGACCCCAGAAGCAGCCACGAACCCAGGCGCCATCCCAGTGTCTGCGGCGGGTACAGGGGCCCTCTCAGGGGTGGCTGTGATTCCAGCAACCTCATAAGAGGCGGCGGCGATCCAGGGGCCATCCCAGGGGAGGCGGTGACTTCAGGGGCCCTTCAAGAGGCAGTGGTAACACCAGGGATTTAACCAGGGATGGCAGTTCCCCCAGGGGCCCTCCAAGGGGCACTGGTGCCCCCAGTGGCCCTCTCGGGATTTGTGGTGCATTCAGGGGCCCTCCCAAAGGAAGCGACTCTTCCAGGGGCTCTCCAACGAGTCGTAGCGCGCTCAGGGGCTCTCTCAAGAGCAGTCGCGTCCCCATTGGCATACCAGAGGTGCCCTCTTACAGGAGCCCTGCAGCTTGTTTCGTCGAGGTGTCGTACATATTACCTAGGTCCAGCAATCCCTACTTAACTGTGATTGGTGGACTAATACATAAAGTCACCAAATAACAGCCAATAGGAGAACAGAACAGTCAGTCAGCTCAACACCCCAACTTATGTTTCCCTGTTGGATATTTATTCTCCTTTACATTGTTCATGAGGCGAAGATAACTGGAAATGTGATGGGTGGTGTATTTATTTAATGTCATATCTCCCGTTGTTCTAAATAGTGCAAAAAATAACTGCCCCCAGGAGTCCTACACGGACAGTGCCTACTGGGGCCCTCCCATTTGCCATATTAGGAGCAGTGCCCGCAGGGGCCCTCCTACCAGTGTCTGTGCCCCCAGGAGCCTTCTCGGGAGCGGGAAAACTCCCAGGTGCCTTCCCAAAGACGGCGGCGCCCCCAGTGGCGCACCTAGGGCGAGTGGCACCACGAAGGCCCTTCCACGGGCGTCGGACTTCTCAGGGGCCCTCCCTGTGGCGGCAGCGTCCACAGGGGCCCTCTCAGTAGCGTCGGCGACCCCAGAAGCAGCCACGAACCCAGGCGCCATCCCAGTGTCTGCGGCGGGTACAGGGGCCCTCTCAGGGGTGGCTGTGATTCCAGCAACCTCATAAGAGGCGGCGGCGATCCAGGGGCTATCCCAGGGGCGGCGGTGACTTCAGGGGCCCTTCAAGCGGCAGTGGTAACACCAGGGAATTAACCAGGGATGGCAGTTCCCCCAGGGGCCCTCCAAGGGGCGCTGGTGCCCCCAGTGGCCCTCACGGGATTTGAGGCGCATTCACGGGCCCTCCTAACAAAAACGGCGCCCCCAGGGGCTCTCCCAAAGGAAACGACTCTTCCAGGAGCTCTCCCACGAGTGGTAGCGCACTCAGGGGATCTCTCAAGAGCAGTCGCGTCCCCAGGGGCCTACCAGAGGCGCCCTCTAACAGGAGCCCTGCAGCTTGTTTGGTCGAGGTGTCGTACATATTACCTACGTCCAGCAGTCCCATACTTAACTGTGATTGGTGGACTAATATATAAATTCACCAAATAACAGCCAATAGGAGAACAGAACAGTCAGTCAGCACAACACCCCAACTTATGTTTCCCTGTTGGATATTTCTTCTCCTTTACATTGTTCATGAGGCGATGATAACTGGAAATGTGATGGGTGGTGTATGTATTTAACGTCATATCTCCCGTTGTTCTAAATAGTGCATAAAATAACTGCCCCCAGGAGTCCTACAGGGACAGTGCCTACTGGGGCCCTCCCATTTGTCCTATTAGGAGCAGTGCCCGCAGGGGCCCTCCTAGCCGTGTCGAAGCCCCAAGGAGCCTTCCCGGGAGCGGGAGAACTCCCAGGTGCCTTCCCAAAGACGGCAGCGCCCGCAGTGGCGCACCTAGGGCGAGTGGCGCCACAGGGGCCCTTCCAGGGGCGTCGGAGTTCTCAGGGGCCCTCCCAGAGCTGGCAGCGTCCACAGGAGCCCTTTTCAGTAGCGTCGGTGACCCCAGAAGCTGCCACGAACCCAGCCGCCATACCAGGGCTGGCAGCATCCACAGGAGCCCTCTCAGTAGCATCCGCGACCGCAGAAGCTGCCACGAACCCAGGTGCCATCTTAAGGGTTGGCGACGACCTGAAGGGCCTCCTCAGTGGCGTATGCGATCACAGGGACACTCCCAGGGGCCCTTTCTGGGGCGGAGGCGCACACAGGGGCTCTCCTAGGGGCTCCAGCGACCCCAGAGGCCCTCTCAGGGGTGGCCGTGATTCCAGCAACCTCATAAGAGGCTGTGGCGATCCAGGGGCCATCCCAGGGGCATCTGCAACTTCAGGGGCTCTTTCATCGGCAGTGGTGACCCTAGGGATTTACCTAGGGACGGAAGTTTCCCCAGGGGCCCTCTCAGGAGTTGTGGCACATTCAGGGGCCCTCCTAACTTCAACGGCCCCCCCAGGGGCTCACCGAAAGGGAGCGGCTCGTCCAGGGGCCCTCCCAAGAGTGGTAGCGCGCTCAGGGGCTCTCTCAAGAACAGTCGCGTCCCCAGGGGTATACCAGAGGCGCCCTCTACCAGGAGCCCTGCAGCTTCTTTGGTCGAGGTGTCCTACATATCACATACGTCCAGCAATCCCATACTTAACTGTGATTGGTGGACTAATATATAAATTCACCAAATAACAGCCAATAGGAGAACAGAACAGTCAGTCAGCACAACACCCCAACTTATGTTTTCCTGTTGGATATTTATTCTCCTTTACATTATTCGTGAGGCGATGATAAATAAAAATGTGATGGGTGGTGTATTTATTTAACGTCATATCTCCTGTTGATCTAAATAGTGTAAAAAAAAATTGCCCCCAGGAGTCCTACAGGGACAGTGCCTACTGGGGCCCTCCCATTTGCCCGATTAGGTGCAGTGCCCGCAGGGGCCCTCCTAGCCGTGTCTGTGCCCCGAGGAGCCCTCCCAGGAGCGGGAAAACTCCCAGTTGCCTTCCCAAAGACGGCGGCGCCCCCAGTGGCGCACCTAGGGCGAGTGGCACCACGAAGGCCCTTCCAGGGGCGTCGGAGTTCTCAGGGGCCCTCCCTGTGGCGGCAGCGTCCACAGGGGCCCTCTCAGTAGCGTCGGCGACCCCAGAAGCAGCCACGAACCCAGGCGCCATCCCAGTGTCTGCGGCGGGTACAGGGGCCCTCTCAGGGGTGGCTGTGATTCCAGCAACCTCATAAGAGGCGGCGGCGATCCAGGGGCCATCCCAGGGGAGGCGGTGACTTCAGGGGCCCTTCAAGAGGCAGTGGTAACACCAGGGATTTAACCAGGGATGGCAGTTCCCCCAGGGGCCCTCCAAGGGGCACTGGTGCCCCCAGTGGCCCTCTCGGGATTTGTGGTGCATTCAGGGGCCCTCCCAAAGGAAGCGACTCTTCCAGGGGCTCTCCAACGAGTCGTAGCGCTCTCAGGGGCTCTCTCAAGAGCAGTCGCGTCCCCATTGGCATACCAGAGGTGCCCTCTTACAGGAGCCCTGCAGCTTGTTTCGTCGAGGTGTCGTACATATTACCTAGGTCCAGCAATCCCTACTTAACTGTGATTGGTGGACTAATACATAAAGTCACCAAATAACAGCCAATAGGAGAACAGAACAGTCAGTCAGCTCAACACCCCAACTTATGTTTCCCTGTTGGATATTTATTCTCCTTTACATTGTTCATGAGGCGAAGATAACTGGAAATGTGATGGGTGGTGTATTTATTTAATGTCATATCTCCCGTTGTTCTAAATAGTGCAAAAAATAACTGCCCCCAGGAGTCCTACACGGACAGTGCCTACTGGGGCCCTCCCATTTGCCATATTAGGAGCAGTGCCCGCAGGGGCCCTCCTACCAGTGTCTGTGCCCCCAGGAGCCTTCTCGGGAGCGGGAAAACTCCCAGGTGCCTTCCCAAAGACGGCGGCGCCCCCAGTGGCGCACCTAGGGCGAGTGGCACCACGAAGGCCCTTCCACGGGCGTCGGAGTTCTCAGGGGCCCTCCCTGTGGCGGCAGCGTCCACAGGGGCCCTCTCAGTAGCGTCGGCGACCCCAGAAACTGCCACGAACCCAGGCGCCATCCCAGTGTCTGCGGCGGGTACAGGGGCCCTCTCAGGGGTGGCTGTGATTCCAGCAACCTCATAAGAGGAGGCGGCGATCCAGGGGCCATCCCAGGGGAGGCGGTGACTTCAGGGGCCCTTCAAGAGGCAGTGGTAACACCAGGGATTTAACCAGGGATGGCAGTTCCCCCAAGGGCCCTCCAAGGGGCGTTGGTGCCCCCAGTGGCCCTCTCGGGATTTGTGGTGCATTCAGGGGCCCTCCCAAAGGAAACGACTCTTCCAGGGGCTCTCCCACGAGTCGTAGCGCGCTCAGGGGCTCTCTCAAGAGCAGTCGCGTCCCCAGGGGCATACCAGAGGCGCCCTCTTACAGGAGCCCTGCAGCTTGTTTGGTCGAGGTGTCGTACATATTACCTACGTCCAGCAATCCCTACTTAACTGTGATTGGTGGACTAATATATAAAGTCACCAAATAACAGCCAATAGGAGAACAGAACAGTCAGTCAGCACAACACCCCAACTTATGTTTCCCTGTTGGATATTTATTCTTCTTTACATTGTTCATGAGGCGAAGATAACTGGAAATGTGATGGGTGGTGTATTTATTTAACGTCATATCTCCCGTTGTTCTAAATAGTGCAAAAAATAACTGCCCCCAGGAGTCCTACACGGACAGTGCCTACTGCGGCTCTCCCATTTGCCCTATTAGGAGCAGAGCCCGCAGGGGCCCTCCTACCCGTGTCGGTGCCCCCAGGAGCCCTCCCAGGAGCGGGAAAACTCACAGGTGCCTGCCCAAGGAGGGCAGCGTCCCCAGTGGCGCACCTAGGGCGAGTGGCGCCAGAGGGGCCCTTCCAGGGGCGTCGGAGTTCTCAGGGGCCCTCCCAGAGCTGGCAGCGTCCACAGGAGCCCTCTCAGTAGCGTCTGTGACCCCAGAAGCTGCCACGAATTCAGCCGCCATCCCAGGGCTGGCAGCATCCACAGGAGCCCTCTCACTAGCGTCGGTGACCTCAGAAGCTGCCACGAATCCAGGCGCCATCCCAGGGTCGGCGGCGACCTCAGGGGCTCTCTCAGAGGCGTATGCGACCCCAGGGACACTCCCAGGGGGCCCTTTCTGGGGCGAAGGCGCACACAGGGGCTCTCCCAGGGGCTCCAGCGACCCCAGAGGCCCTCTCAGGGGTAGCCGTGATTCCAGCAACCTCATAAGAGGGAGCGGCGATCGAGGGGCCATCCCAAGGGCGGCGGTGACTTCAGGGGCCCTTCAAGCGGCTGTACTAGCACCAGGGATTTAACGAGGGACGGCAGTTCCCACCAAGGCTCCTCCCAGGGGCGCTGGCGCCCCCAGTGGCCCTTTCGGAAGTTGTGGCGCATTCAGGGGCCCTCCCAGCATCAACGGCGCCCCCAGGGGCTCTTCCAGAGGAAACGGCTCTTCCAGGGGCTCTCCCAGAGGAAACGGCTCTTCCAGGGGCTCTCCCAGAGGAAACGGCTCTTCCAGGGGCTCTCCCACGAGTGGTAGCGCGCTCAGAGGCTCTCTCAAGAGCAGTCGCGTCCCCAGGGGCCTACCAGAGGCGCCCTCTAACAGGATCCCTGCAGCTCGTTTGGTCGAGGTGTCGTACATATTACATACGTCCAGCAATCTCCTACTTAAATGTGATTGGTTGACTAATATATAAATCCACCAAATAACAGCCAATAGGAGAACAGAACAGTCAGTCAGCACAACACCCCAACTTATGTTTTCCTGTTGGATATTTATTCTCCTTTACATTATTCGTGATGCGATGATAAATAGAAATGTGATGGGTGGTGTATTTATTTAACGTCATATCTCCCGTTGTTCTAAATAGTGCAAGAAATAACTGCCCCCAGGAGTCCTACAGGGACAGTGCCTACTGGGGCCCTTCCATTTGCTCTTTTAGGTGCAGTGCTCGCAGTGGCCCTCCTAGCCGTGTCTGTGCCCCCACGAGCCCTTCCAAGAGCGGGAAAACTCCCAGGTGCCTTCCCAAAGACGGCGGCGCCCGCAGTGGCGCACCTAGGGCGAGTGGCACCACGAAGGCCCTTCCAGGGGCGTCGAACTTCTCAGGAGCCCTCCCTGTGGCGGCAGCGTCCACAGGGGCCCTCTCAGTTGCGTCGGCGACCCCAGAAGCTGCCACGAACCCAGATGCCATCCCAGTGTCTGCGGCGGGTACAGGGGCCCTCTCAGAGGTGGCTGTGATTCCAGCAACATCATAAGAGGCGGCGGCGATCCAGGGGCCATCCCAGGGGCGGCGGTGACTTCAGGGGCCCTTCAAGCGGCAGTGGTAACTCCAGGGATTTAACCAGGGATGGCAGTTCCCCCAGGGCCCCTTCCAGGGGCGCTGGCGCCCCCAGTGGCCCTCTTGGGAGTTTTGGAGCATTCAGGGGCCCTCCTAACGTCAACGGCGCCCCCATGGGCTCTCCCAGAGGAAACGGCTCTTCCATGGGCTCTCCCACGAGTGTTAGCGCGCTCAGGGGCTCTCTCAAGAGCAGTCGCGTCCCTAGGGGCCTACAAGAGGCGCCCTCTAACAGGAGCCCTGCAGCTTGTTTGGTCGGGGTGTCGTACATATTACATACGTCCAGCAATCTCCTACTTAAATGTGATTGGTGGACTAATATATAAATCCACCAAATAACAGCCAATAGGAGAACAGAACAGTCAGTCAGCACAACACCCCAACTTATGTTTTCCTGTTGGATATTTATTCTCCTTTACATTATTCGTGAGGCGATGATAAATAGAAATGTGATGGGTGGTGTATTTATTTAACGTCATATCTCCCGTTGTTCTAAATAGTGCAAAAAATAACTGCCCCCAAGAGTCCTACAGGGACAGTGCCTACTGGGGCCCTCCCATTTGCCCTAATAGGAGCAGTGCCCGCAGGGGCCCACCTAGCCGTGTCGCAGCCCCCAGGAGCCCTCCCAGGAGCGCGAAAACTCCCAGGTGCCTGCCCAAGGAGGGCAGCGTCCCCAGTGGCTCACCTAGGGCGAGTGGCGCCACAGGGGCCCTTCCAGGGGCGTCGGAGTTCTCAGGGGCCCTCCCAGAGCTGGCAGCGTCCACAGGAGCCCTCTCAGTAGCGTCGGTGACCCCAGAAGCTGCCACGAACCCAGCCGCCATCCCAGGGCTGGCAGCATCCACAGGAGCCCTCTCAGTAGCGTCGGTGACCTCAGAAGCTGCCACGAATCCAGGCGCCATCCCAGGGTCGGCGGCGACCTCAGGGGCTCCCTCAGAGGCGTATGCGACCCCAGGGACACTCCCAGGGGGCCCTTTCTGGGGCGAAGGCGCACACAGGGGCTCTCCCAGGGGCTCCAGCGACCCCAGAGGCCTTCTCAGGGGTAGCCGTGATTCCAGCAACCTCATAAAAGGGAGCGGCGATCCAGGGACCATCCCAGGGGCGGCGGTGACTTCAGGGGCCCTTCAAGCGGCTGTACTAGCACCAGGGATTTAACCAGGGACGGCAGTTCCCACCATGGCTCCTCCCAGGGGCGCTACCGCCCCCAGTGGCCCTTTCGGAAGTTGTGGCGCATTCAGGGGCCCTCCAAGCATCAACGGCGCCCCCAGGGGCTCTCCCAGAGGAAACGGCTCTTCCAGGGGCTCTCCCAGAGGAAACGGCTCTTCCAGGGGCTCTCCCACGAGTGGTAGCGCGCTCAGAGGCTCTCTCAAGAGCAGTCGCGTCCCCAGGGGCCTACCAGAGGCCCCCTCTAACAGGAGCCCTGCAGCTTGTTTGGTCGAGGTGTCGTACATATTACATACGTCCAGCAATCTCTTACTTAAATGTGATTGGTTGACTAATATATAAATCCACCAAATAACAGCCAATAGGAGAACAGAACAGTCAGTCAGCACAACACCCCAAGTTATGTTTTCCTGTTGGATATTTATTCTCCTTTACATTATTCGTTAGGCGATGATAAATAGAAATGTGATGGGTGGTGTATTTATTTAACGTCATATCTCCCGTTGTTCTAAATAGTGCAAGAAATAACTGCCCCCAGGAGTCCTACAAGGACAGTGCCTACTGGGGCCCTCCCATTTGCTCTATTAGGAGCAGTGCCCGCAGGGGCCCTCCTAGCCGTGTCGAAGACCCCCAGGAGCCTTCCCGGGAGCGTGAAAACTCCCAGGTGCCTTCCCAAAGACGGCGGCGCCCGCAGTGGCACACCTAGGGCGAGTGGCACCACGAAGGCCCTTACACGGGCGTCGGAGTTCTCAGGGGCCCTCCCTGTGGCGGCAGCGTCCACAGGGGCCCTCTCAGTAGCGTCGGCGACCCCAGAAGCTGCCACGAACCCAGGCGCCATCCCAGTGTCTGCGGCGGGTACAGGGGCCCTCTCAGGGGTGGCTGTGATTCCAGCAACCTCATAAGAGGCGGCGGCGATCCAGGGGCCATCCCAGGGGAGGCGGTGACTTCAGGGGCCCTTCAAGAGGCAGTGGTAACACCAGGGATTTAACCAGGGATGGCAGTTCCCCCAGGGGCCCTCCAAGGGGCGCTGGTGCCCCCAGTGGCCCTCTCGGGATTTGTGGTGCATTCAGGGGCCCTCCCAAAGGAAACGACTCTTCCAGGGGCTCTCCCACGAGTCGTAGCGCGCTCAGGGGATCTCTCAAGAGCAGTCGCGTCCCCAGGGGCATACCAGAGGCGCCCTCTTACAGGAGCCCTGCAGCTTGTTTCGTCGAGGTGTCGTACATATTACCTACGTCCAGCAATCCCTACTTAACTGTGATTGGTGGACTAATATATAAAGTCACCAAATAACAACCAATAGGAGAACAGAACAGTCAGTCAGCACAACACCCCAACTTATGTTTCCCTGTTGGATATTTATTCTCCTTTACATTGTTCATGAGGCGAAGATAACTGGAAATGTGATGGGTGGTGTATTTATTTAAGGTCATATCTCCCGTTGTTCTAAATAGTGCAAAAAATAACTGCCCCCAGGAGTCCTACACGGACATTGCCTACTGGGGCCCTCCCATTTTCCCTATTTGGAGCAGTGCCCGCAGGGGCCCTCCTACCCGTGTCGGTGCCCCCAGGAGCCCTCCCAGGAGCGGGAAAACTCCCAGGTGCCCGCCCAAAGACGGCGGCGCCCGCAGTGGCACACCTATGGCGAGTGGCACCACGAAGGCCCTTCCAGGGGCGTCGGAGTTCTCAGGGGCCCTCCCAGAGCTGGCAGCGTCCACAGGAGCCCTCTCAGTAGCGTCGGTGACCCCAGAAGCTTCCACGAACCCAGCCGCCATCCCAGGGCTGGCAGCATCCACAGGAGCCCTCTCAGTAGCGTCCGCGACCCCAGAAGCTGCCACGAATCCAGGCGTCATCCCAGGGTCGGCGGCGACATCAGGGGCTCTCTCAGAGGCGTATGCGACCCCAGGGACACTCCCAGGGGGCCCTTTCTGGGGCGAAGGCGCACACAGGGGCTCTCCCAGGGTCACCAGCGACCCCAGAGGCCCTCTCAGGGGTAGCCGTGATTCCAGCAATCTCATAAGAGGGAGCGGCGATCCAGGGGCCATCCCAAAGGCGGCGGCGACTTCAGGGGCCCTTCAAGCTGCAGTGGTAACACCAGGGATTTAACCAGGGACGGCAGTTCCCCCAGGGCCCCTTCCAGGGGCGCTGGCGCCCCCAGTGGCCCTCTTGGGAGTTTTGGAGCATTCAGGGGCCCTCCTAACGTCAACGGCGCCCCCAGGGGCTCTCCCAGAGGAAACGGCTCTTCCATGGGCTCTCCCAACAGTGGTAGCGCGCTCAGGGGCTCTCTCAAGAGCAGTCGCGTCCCTAGGGGCCTACAAGAGGCGAGCTCTAACAGGAGCCGTGCAGCTTGTTTTGTCGAGGTGTCATACATATTACATACGTCCAGCAATCTCCTGCTTAATGTGATTGGTGGACTAATATATAAGTCCACCAAATAACAGCCAATAGGAGAACAGAACAGTCAGTCAGCACAACACCCCAACTTATGTTTTCCTGTTGGATATTTATTCTCCTTTACATTGTTCATGAGGCGAAGATAACTGGAAATGTGATGGGTGGTGTATATATTTAACGTCATATCTCCCGTTGTTCTAAATAGTGCATAAAATAACTGCCCCCAGGAGTCCTACAGGGACAGTGCCTACTGGGGCCCTCCCATTTGCCTGATTAGGTGCAGTGCCCGCAGGGGCCCTCCTAGCCGTGTCGGTGCCTCCAGGAGCCCTCCCAGGAGCGGAAAAACTCCCAGGTGCCTTCCCAAAGACGGCGGCGCCCCCAGTGGCGCACCTCGGGCGAGTGGCACCACGAAGGCCCTTCCAGGGGCGTCGGAGTTCTCAGGGGCCCTCCCTGTGGCGGCAGCGTCCACAGGGGCCCTCTCAGTAGCGTCGGCGACCCCAGAAGCTGCCACGAACTCAGGCGCCATCCCAGTGTCTGCGGCGGGTACAGGGGCCCTCTCAGGGGTGGCTGTGATTCCAGCAACCTCATAAGAGGCGGCGGCGATCCAGAGGCCATCCCAGGGGAGGCGGTGACTTCAGGGGCCCTTCAAGAGGCAGTGGTAACACCAGGGATTAACCCAGGGATGGCAGTTCCCCCAGGGGCCCTCCAAGGGGCGCTGGTGCTCCCAGTGGCCCTCTCGGGATTTGTGGTGCATTCAGGGGCCCTCCCAAAGGAAACGACTCTTCCAGGGGCTCTCCCACGAGTCGTACCGCGCTCAGGGGCTCTCTCAAGAGCAGTCGCGTCCCCAGGGGCATACCAGAGGCGCCCTCTTACAGGAGCCCTGCAGCTTGTTTGGTCGAGGTGTCGTACATATTGCCTACGTCCAGCAATCCCTACTTAACTGTGATTGGTGGACTAATATATAAAGTCACCAAATAACAGCCAATAGGAGAACAGAACAGTCAGTCAGCACAACACCCAAACTTATGTTTCCCTGTTGGATATTTATTCTCCTTTACATTGTTCATGAGGCGAAGATAACTGGAAATGTGATGGGTGGTGTATTTATTTAACGTCATATCTCCCGTTGTTCTAAATAGTGCAAAAAATAACTGCCCCCAGGAGTCCTACACGGACAGTGCCTTCTGGGGCCCTCCCATTTGCCCTATTAGGAGCAGAGCCCGCAGGGGCCCTCCTACCCGTGTTGGTGCCCCCAGGAGCCCTCCCAGGAGCGTGAGAACTCCCAGGTGCCTGCCCAAGGAGGGCAGCGTCCCCAGTGGCGCACCTAGGGCGAGTGGCGCCACAGGGGCCCTTCCAGGTGCGTCGGAGTTCTCAGGGGCCCTCTCAGAGCTGGCAGCGTCCACAGGTGCCCTCTCAGTAGCGTCGGTGACCCCAGAAGCTGCCACAAACCCAGCCGCCATCCCAGGGCTGGCAGCATCCACAGGAGCCCTCTCAGTAGCGTCGGTGACCCCAGAAGCTGCCACAAACCCAGCCGCCATCCCAGGGCAGGCAGCATCCAAAGGAGCCCTCTCAGTAGCGTCGGTGACCTCAGAAGCTGCCACGAATCCAGGCGCCATCCCAGTGTCTGCGGCGACCTCAGGGGCTCTCTCAGAGGCGTATGCGACCCCAGGGACACTCCCAGGGGGCCCTTTCTGGGGCGAAGGCGCACACAGGGGCTCTCCCAGGGGCTCCAGCGACCCCAGAGGCCCTCTCAGGGGTAGCCGTGATTCCAGCAACCTCATAAGAGGGAGCGGCGATCCAGGGGCCATCCCAGGGGCGGCGGTGACTTCAGGGGCCCTTCAAGAGGCTGTACTAGCACCAGGGATTTAACCAGGGATGGCAGTTCCCCCAGGGGCCCTCCAAGGGGCGCTGGTGCTCCCAGTGGCCCTCTCGGGATTTGTGGTGCATTCAGGGGCCCTCCCAAAGGAAACGACTCTTCCAGGGGCTCTCCCACGAGTCGTAGCGCGCTCAGGGGCTCTCTCAAGAGCAGTCGCGTCCCCAGGGGCATACCAGAGGCGCCCTCTTACAGGAGCCCTGCAGCTTGTTTGGTCGAGGTGTCGTACATATTACCTACGTCCAGAAATCCCTACTAAACTGTGATTGGTGGACTAATATATAAAGTCACCAAATAACAGCCAATAGGAGAACAGAACAGTCAGTCAGCACAACACCCCAACTTATGTTTCCCTGTTGGATATTTATTCTCCTTTACATTGTTCATGAGGCGAAGATAACTGGAAATGTGATGGGTGGTGTATTTATTTAACGTCATATCTCCCGTTGTTCTAAATAGTGCAAAAAATAACTGCCCCCAGGAGTCCTACACGGACAGTGCCTACTGGGGCCCTCCCATTTGCCCTATTAGGAGCAGTGCCCGCAGGGGCCCTCCTACCCGTGTCGGTGCCCCCAGGAGCCCTCCCAAGAGAGGGAAAACTCCCAGGTGCCTGCCCAAGGAGTGCAGCGTCCCCAGTGGCGCACCTAGGGCGATTGGTGCCACAGGGGCCCTTCCAGGGGCGTCGGAGTTCTCAGGGGCCCTCCCAGAGCTGGCAGCGTCCACAGCAGCCCTATCAGTAGCGTCGGTGTCCCCAGAAGCTGCCACGAACCCAGCCGCCATCCCAGGGCTGGCAGCATCCACAGGAGCCCTCTCAGTAGCGTCGGTGACCTCAGAAGCTGCCACGAATCCAGGCGCCATCCCAGGGTCGGCGGCGACCTCAGGGGCTCTCTCAGAGGCGTTTGCGACCCCAGGGACACTCCCAGGGGACCCTTTCTGGGGCAAAGGCGCACACAGAGGCTCTCCCAGGGGCTCCAGCGACCCCAGAGGCCCTCTTAGGGGTAGCCGTGATTCCAGCAACCTCATAACAGGGAGCGGCGATCCAGGGGCCATCCCAGGGGCGGCGGTGACTTCAGGGGCCCTTCAAGCGGCTGTACTAGCACCAGGGATTTAACCAGGGACGGCAGTTCAAACCATGGCTCCTCCCAAGGGGGCTGGCGCCCCCAGTGGACCTTTCGGAAGTTGTGGCGCATTCAGAGGCCCACCCAGCATAAACGGCGCCCCCAGGGGCTCTCCCAGAGGAAACGGCTCTTCCAGGGGCTCTCCCACGAGTGGTAGCGCGCTCAGAGGCTCTCTCAAGAGCAGTCGCGTCCCCAGGGGCCTACCAGAGGCGCCCTCTAACAGGAGCCCTGCAGCTTGTTTGGTCGAGGTGTCGTACATATTACATACGTCCAGCAATCTCCTACTTAAATGTGATTGGTTGACTAATATATAAATCCACCAAATAACAGCCAATAGGAGAACAGAACAGTCAGTCAGCACAACACCCCAACTTATGTTTTCCTGTTGGATATTTATTCTCCTTTACATTATTCGTGAGGCGATGATAAATAGAAATGTGATGAGGGGTGTATTTATTTAACGTCATATCTCCCGTTGTTCTAAATAGTGCAAGAAATAACTGCCCCCAGGAGTCCTACAGGGACAGTGCCTACTGGGGCCCTCCCATTTGCCCAATTAGGAGCAGTGCCCGCAGGGGCCCTCCTAGCCGTGTCGAAGCCCCCAGGAGCCTTCCCGGGAGCGGGAAAACTCCCAGGTGCCTTCCCAAAGACGGCGGCGTCCGCAGTGGCGCACCTAGGGCGAGTGGCACCACGAAGGCCCTTCCACGGGCGTCGGAGTTCTCAGGGGCCCTCCCTGTGGCGGCAGCGTCCACAGGGGCCCTCTCAATAGCGTCGGCAACCCCAGAAGCTGCCACGAACCCAGGCGCCATCCCAATGTCTGCGGCGGGTACAGGGGCCCTCTCAGGGGTGGCTGTGATTCCAGCAACCTCATAAGAGGCGGCGGCGATCCAGGGGCCATCCCAGGGGAGGCGGTGACTTCAGGGGCCCTTCAAGAGGCAGTGGTAACACCAGGGATTTAACCAGGGATGGCAGTTCCCCCAGGGGCCCTCCAAGGGGCGCTGGTGCCCCCAGTGGCCCTCTCGGGATTTGAGGCGCATTCAGGGGCCCTCCTCACAAAAACGGCGCCCCCAGGGGCTATCCCAAAGGAAACGACTCTTCCAGGGGCTCTCCCACGAGTCGTAGCGCGCTCAGGGGCTCTCTCAAGAGCAGTCGCGTCCCCAGGGGCATACCAGAGGCGCCCTCTTACAGGAGCCCTGCAGCTTGTTTGGTCGAGGTGTCGTACATATTACCTACGTCCAGCAATCCCTACTTAACTGTGATTGGTGGACTAATATATAAAGTCACCAAATAACAGCCAATAGGAGAACAGAACAGTCAGTCAGCACAACACCCCAACTTATGTTTTCCTGTTGGATATTTATTCTCCTTTACATTGTTCATGAGGCGAAGATAACTGGAAATGTGATGGGTGGTGAATTTGTTTAACGTCATATCTCCCGTTGTTCTAAATAGTGCAAAAAATAACTGCCAACAGGAGTCCTACAGGGACAGTACCTACTGGGGCCCTTCCATTTGCTCTATTAGGTGCAGTGCTCGCAGGGGCCCTCCTAGCCGTGTCGAAGCCCCCACGATCCCTCCCAAGAGAGGGAAACATCCCAGGTGCCTTCCCAAAGACGGCGGCGCCCCCAGTGGCGCACCTAGGGCGAGTGGCACCACGAAGGCCCTTCCAGGGGCGTCGGACTTCTCAGGGGCCCTCCCTGTGGCGGCAGCGTCCACAGGGGCCCTCTCAGTAGCGTCGGCGACCCCAGTAGCTGCCACGAACCCAGGCGCCATCCCAGTGTCTGCGGTGGGCACAGGGGCCCTCTCAGGGGTGGCTGTGATTCCAGCAACATCATAAGAGGCGGCGGCGATCCAGGGGCCATCCAAGGGCCGGCGGTGACTTCAGAGGCCCTTCAAGCGACAGTGATAACACCAGGGATTTAACCAGGGATGGCAGTTCCCCCAGGGGCCCTCCAAGGGGCGCTGGTGCCCCCAGTGGCCCTCTCGGGATTTGAGGCGCATTCAGGGGCCCTCCTCACAAAAACGGCGCCCCCAGGGGCTATCCCAAAGGAAACGACTCTTCCAGGGGCTCTCCCACGAGTGGTAGCGCACTCAGGGGATCTCTCAAGAGCAGTCGCGTCCCCCGGGGCATACCAGAGGCGCCCTCTTACAGGAGCCCTGCAGCTTCTTTGGTCGAGGTGGCCTACATATCACATACGTCCAGCAATCCCATACTTAACTGTGATTGGTGGACTAATATATAAATTCACCAAATAACAGCCAATAGGAGAACAGAACAGTCAGTCAGCACAACACCCCAACTTATGTTTTCCTGTTGGATATTTTTTCTCCTTTACATTGTTCATGAGGCGATGATAACTGGAAATGTGATGGGTGGTGTATTTATTTAACGTCATATCTCCCGTTGTTCTAAATAGTGTAAAAAAAAATTGCCCCCAGGAGTCCTACAGGGACAGTGCCTACTGGGGGCCCTCCCATTTGCCCGATTAGGTGCAGTGCCCGCAGGGGCCCTCCTAGCCGTGTCTGTGCCCCGAGGAGCCCTCCCAGGAGCGGGAAAACTCCCAGGTGCCTTCCCAAAGACGGCGGCGCCCCCAGTGGCGCACCTAGGGCGAGTGGCACCACGAAGGCCCTTCCAGGGGCGTCGGCGTTCTCAGGGGCCCTCCCTGTGGCGGTAGCGTCCACAGGGGCCCTCTCAGTAGCGTCGGCGACCCCAGAAGCTGCCACGAACCCAGGCGCCATCCCAGTGTCTGCGGCGGGTACAGGGGCCCTCTCAGGGGTGGCTGTGATTCCAGCAACCTCATAAGAGGCGGCGGCGATCCAGGGGCCATCCCAGGGGAGGCGGTGACTTCCGGGGGCCTTCAAGCGGCAGTGGTAACACCAGGGATTTAACCAGGGATGGCAGTTCCCCCAGGGGCCCTCCAAGGGGCGCTGGTGCCCCCAGTGGCCCTCTCGGGATTTGTGGTGCATTCATGGGCCCTCCCAAAGGAAACAACTCTTCCAGGGGCTCTCCCACGAGTCGTAGCGCGCTCAGGGGCTCTCTCAAGAGCAGTCGCGTCCCCAGGGGCATACCAGAGGCGCCCTCTTACAGGAGCCCTGCAGCTTGTTTGGTCGAGGTGTCGTACATATTACCTACGTCCAGCAATCCCTACTTAACTGTGATTGGTGGACTAATATATAAATTCACCAAATAGCAGCCAATAGGACAACAGAACAGTCAGTCAGCACAACACCCCAACTTATGTTTTCCTGTTGGATATTTATTCTCCTTTACATTGTTCATGAGGCGATGATAACTGGAAATTTGATGGGTGGTGTATATATTTAACGTCATATCTCCCGTTGTTCTAAATAGTGCAAAAAATAACTGCCCCCAGGAGTCCTACACGGACAGTGCCTACTGGGGCCCTCCCATTTGCCCGATTAGGAGCAGTGCCCGCAGGGGCCCTCCTAGCCGTGTCGAAGCCCGAAGGAGCCTTCCCGGGAGCGGGAAAAATCCCAGGTGCCTGCCCAATTAGGGCAGCGTCCCCAGTGGCGCACCTAGGGCGAGTGGCGCCACAGGGGCCCTTCCAGGGGCGTCGGAGTTCTCAGGGGCCCTCCCAGAGCTGGCAGCGTCCACAGTAGCCCTCTCAGTAGCGTCGGTGACCTCAGAAGCTGCCACGAATCCAGGCGCCATCCCAGGGTCGGCGGCGACCTCAGGGGCTCTCTCAGAGGCGTGTGCGACCCCAGGGACACTCCCAGGGGGCCCTTTCTGGGGCGAAGGCGCACACAGGGGCTCTCCCAGGGGCTCCAGCGACCCCAGAGGCCCTCTCAGGGGTAGCCGTGATTCCAGCAACCTCATAAGAGGGAGCGGCGATCCAGGGGCCATCCCAGGGGCGGCGGTGACTTCAGGGGCCCTTCAAGCGGCTGTACTAGCACCAGGGGTTTAACCAGGGACGGCAGTTCCCACCATGGCTCCTCCCAGGGGCGCTGGCGCCCCCAGTGGCCCTTTCGGAAGTTGTGGCGCATTCAGGGGCCCTCCCAGCATCAACGGCGCCCCCAGGGGCTCTCCCAGAGGAAGCGGCTCTTCCAGGGGCTCTCCCAGAGGAAACGACTCTTCCAGGGGCTCTCCCACGAGTGGTAGCACGCTCAGAGGCACTCTGAAGAGCAGTCGCGTCCCCAAAGGCCTACCAGAGGCGCCCTCTAACAGGAGCCCTGCAGCTTGTTTGGTCGAGGTGTCGTACATATTACATACGTCCAGCAATCTAATACTTAAATGTGATTGGTTGCCTAATATATAAATCCACCAAATAACAGCCAATAGGAGAACAGAACAGTCAGTCAGCACAACACCCCAACTTATGTTTTCCTGTTGGATATTTATTCTCCTTTACATTATTCGTGAGGCGATGATAAATAGAAATGTGATGGGTGGTGTATTTATTTAACGTCATATCTCCCGCTGTTCTAAATAGTGCAAGAAATAACTGCCCCCAGGAGTCCTACAGGGACAGAGGCTACTGGGGCCCTCCCATTTGCCCTATTAGGAGCAGTGCCCGCAGGGGCCCTCCTAGCCGTGTCGAAGCCCCCAGGAGCGTTCCCGGGAGCGGGAAAACTCCCAGGTGCCTTCCCAAAGACGGCGGCGCCCGCAGTGGCGCACCTAGGGCGAGTGGCACCACGAAGGCCCTTCCAGGGGCGTCGGAGTTCTCAGGGGCCCTTCCTGAGGCGGGAGCGTCCACAGGGGCCCTCTCAGTAGCGTCGGCGACCCCAGAAGCTGTCACGAACCCAGGCGCCATCCCAGTGTCTGCGGCGGGTACAGGGGCCCTCTCAGGGGTGGCTGTGATTCCAGCAACCTCATAAGAGGCGGCGGCGATCCAGGGGCCATCCCAGGGGAGGCGGTGACTTCAGGGGCCCTTCAAGAGGCAGTGGTAACACCAGGGATTTAACCAGAGATGGCAGTTCCCTCAGGGGCCCTCCAAGGGGCGCTGGTGCCCCCAGTGGCCCTCTCGGGATTTGAGGCGCATTCAGGGGCCCTCCTAACAAAAACGGCGCCCCCAGGGGCTCACCGAAAGGGAACGGCTCGCCTAGGGGCCCTCCCAAGAGTGGTAGCGCGCTCAGGGGCTCTCTCAAGAACAGTCGCGTCCCCAGGGGTATACCAGAGGCGCCCTCTACCAGGAGCCCTGCAGCTTCTTTGGTCGAGGTGTCCTACATATCACATACGTCCAGCAATCCCATACTTAACTGTGATTGGTGGACTAATATATAAATTCACCAAATAACAGCCAATAGGAGAACAGAACAGTCAGTCAGCACAACACCCCAACTTATGTTTTCCTGTTGGATATTTTTTCTCCTTTACATTGTTCATGAGGCGATGATAACTGGAAATGTGATGGGTGGTGTATTTATTTAACGTCATATCTCCCGTTGTTCTAAATAATGCAAAAAATAACTGCCCCCAGGAGTCCTACACGGACAGTGCCTACTGGGGCCCTCCCATTTGCCCTATTAGGAGCAGTGCCCGCAGGGACCCTCCTACCCGTGTCTGTGCCCCCAGGAGCCCTCCCAGGAGCGGGAAAACTCCCAGGTGCCAGCCCAAGGAGGGCAGCGTCCCCAGTGGCGCACCTAGGGCGACTGGCGCCAGAGGGGCCCTTCCAGGGGCGTCGGAGTTCTCAGGGGCCCTCCCTGTGGCGGCAGCATCCACAGGAGCCCTCTCAGTAGCGTCCGCGACCCCAGAAGCTGCCACGAATCCAGGCGCCATCCCAGGGTCGGCGGCGACCTCAGGGGCTCTCTCAGAGGCGTATGCGACCCCAGGGACACTCCCAGGGGGCCCTTTCTGAGGCGAAGGCGCACACAGGGGCTCTCCCAGGGGCTCCAGCGACCCCAGAGGCCCTCTAAGGGGTAGCTGTGATTCCAGGAATCTCATAAGAGGGGGCGGCGATCCAGGGGCCATCCCAAGGGCCGCGGCGACTTTAGGGGCCCTTCAAGCGGAAGTGGTAACACCAGGGATTCAACCAGGGACGGCAATTCCCCCAGGGTCCCTTCCAGGGTCGCTGGCGCCCCCAGTGGCCCTCTTGGGAGTTTTGGAGCATTCAGGGGCCCTCCTAACGTCAAGGGCGCCCCCAGGGGCTCTCCCAGAGGAAACGGCTCTTCCATGGGCTCTCCCACGAGTGGTAGCGCACTCAGGGGATCTCTCAAGAGCAGTCGCGTCCCCAGGGGCATACCAGAGGCACCCTCTTACAGGAGCCCTGCAGCTTGTTTGGTCGAGGTGGCGTACATATTACCTACGTCCAGCAATCCCCTACTTAACTGTGATTGGTGGACTAATATATTAGTCCACCAAATAACAGCCAATAGGGGAACAGAACAGTCAGTCAGCACAACACCCCAACTTATGTTTTCCTGTTGGATATTTTTTCTCCTTTACATTGTTCATAAGGCGATGATAACTGGAAATGTGATGGGTGGTGTATTTATTTAACGTCATATCTCCCGTTGTTCTAAATAATGCAAAAAATAACTGCCCCCCACGAGTCCTACAGGGACAGTGCCAACTAGGGCCCTCCCATTTGCCCTATTAGGTGCAGTGCCCGCAGGGGCCCTCCTGGCCGTGTCGGTGCCCCCAGGAGCGCTCCCAGGAGCGGGAAAACTCCCAGGTGCCTTCCCAAAGACGGCGGCGCCCCCAGTGGCGCACCTAGGGCGAGTGGCACCAAGAAGGCCCTTCCAGGGGCGGCGGAGTTCTCAAGGGCCCTCCCTGTGGCGGCAGCGTCCACAGGGGCCCTCTCAGTAGCGTCGGCGACCCCAGAAGCAGCCACGAACCCAGGCGCCATCCCAGTGTCTGCGGCGGGCGCAGGGGCCCTCTCAGGCGTGCATGCGACCCCAGGGACACTCCCAGGGGCCCTTTCTGGGGCGAAGGCGAACACAGGGGCTCTCCCAGGCTCCAGTGACCCCAGAGGCCCTCTCAGGGGTGGCCATGATCCCAGCAACCTTATAAGAGGCGGCGGCGATCCAGGGGCCATCCCAGGGGCGGCGGCGACTTCAGGGGCCTTTCAAGCGGCTGTACTACCATCAGGGATTTAACCAGAGACGGCAGGTCCCCCAGGGCTCCTCCCAGGGGTGCTGGTGCCCCCAGTGGCCCTCTCGGGATTTGTGGCGCATTCAGGGGCCCTCCTTACAAAAACGGCGCCCCCAGGGGCTCTCCCACAAGTGGTAGCGCGCTTAGGGGCTCTCTCAAGAGCAGTCGCGTCCCCAGGGGCATACCAGAGGCGCCCTCTTACAGGAGCCCTGCAGCTTGTTTGGTCGAGGTGTCGTACATATTACCTACGTCCAGCAATCCCCTACTTAACTGTGATTGGTTGACTAATACATAAATCCACCAAATAACAGCCAATAGGAGAAGAGAACAGTCAGTCAGCACAACACCCGAACTTATGTTTTCCTGTTGGATATTTTTTCTCCTTTACATTGTTCATGAGGCGAAGATCACTGGAAATGTGATGGGTGGTGTATTTATTTAACGTCATATCTCCCGTTGTTCTAAATTGTGCAGAAAATAACTGCCCCCAAGAGTCCTACAGGGACAGTGCCTACTGGGGCCCTCCCATTTGCCCTATTAGGTGCAGTGCCCGCAGGGGCCCTCCTACCCGTGTCGGTGCCCCCAGGAGCCCTCCCAGGAACGGGAAAACTCCCAGGTGCCTGCCCAAGGATTGCAGCGCCCCCTGTGGCGCACCTAGGGTGAGTGGCGCCACAGGGGCCCTTCCAGGGGCGTCGGACTTCTCAGGGGCTCTCCCAGAGCTGGCAGCGTCCACAAGAGCCTTGTCAGTAGCGTCGGTAACCCCAGAAACCGCCACGAACCCATCCGCCATCCCAGGGCTGGCAGCATCCACAGGAGCCCTCTCAGTAGCGTCGGTGACCCCAGAAGCTGCCACGAATCGAGACGCCATCCCATGGTCTCCGGCGACCTCAGGGGCTCTCTCAGAGGCGTATGCGACCCCAGGGACACTCCCAGGGGGCCCTTTCTGGGGCGAAGGCGCACACAGGGGCTCTCCCAGGGGCTCCAGCGACCCCAGAGGCCCTCTCAGGGGTAGCCGTGATTCCAGCAACCTCATACGAGAGGGCGGCGATCCAGGGGCCATACCAGGGGCGGCGGCGACTTCAGGGGCACTTCAAGCGGCTGTACTAGCACCAGGGATTTAACCAGCGACGGCAGTTCCCCCAGGGCTCCTCCCAGGGGCGCTGGCGCCCCTAGTGGCCCTTTCGGAAGTTGTGGCGCATTCAGGGGCCCTCCCAGCATCAACGGCACCCCCAGGGGCTCTGCCAGAGGAAACGGCTCTTCCAGGGGCTCTCCCACGATTGGTAGCGCGCTCAGAGGCTCTCTCAAGAGCAGTCGCGTGCCCAGGGGCCTACCAGAGGTGCCCTCTAACAGGAGCCCTGCAGCTTGTTTGGTCGAGGTGTCGTACATTTTACATACGTCCAGCAATCTCATAATTAAATGTGATTGGTTGACTAATATATAAATCCACCAAATAACAGCCAATAGGAGAACAGAACAGTCAGTCAGCACAACACCCCAACTTATGTTTTCCTGTTGGATATTTATTCTCCTTTACATTGTTCATGAGGCGAAGATAACTGGAAATGTGATGGGTGGTGTATTTATTTAACGTCATGTCTCCCGTTGTTCTATATAGTGCAAAAAATAACTGCCCCTAGGAGTCCTACAGGGACAGTGCCTACTGGCGCCCTCCCATTTGCCCTATTAGGTGCAGTGCCCGCAGGGGCCCTCCTAGCCGTGTCGGTGCCCCCAGGAGCCCTCTCAGGAGCGGGAAAACTCCCAGGTGCCTGCCCAAGTACGGCACCACTCCCAGTGGCGTACCTAGGGCGAGTGGCGCCACAGGGGCCCTTCCAGGGGCGTCGGAATTCTCAGGCGCCCTCTCTATGGCGGCAGCATCCACAGGGGCCCTCTCAGTAGCATCGGCGACCCCAGAAGCTGCCACTAACCCAGGCGCCATCCCAGGGTCGTCGGCGCCCTCAGGGGCTCTCTCAGAGGCGTATGTGACCCCAGGGACACTCCCAGGGTCCCTTTCTGGGGCGGAGGCGCCCACAGGGGCTCTCCCAGGGGCTCCAGCGACCCCAGAGGCCCTCTCAGGCGTGACCGTGATCCCAGCAACCTTATAAGAGGCGGCGGCGATCCAGGCGCCATCCCAGGGGCGGCGGCGACTTCAGGGGCCCTTTCAGCGGCAGTGTTGACCCCAGGGATTTACAAAGGGGCGGCAGTTTCTCAAGAAGCCCTCCCAGGGGCATTGGCGCTTCCAGGGGTCTCTCAGGAGTTGTGGCGCATTTAGGGGCTCTCCTAACGTTAACTGCGCCTCCAGGGGCTCTCCGAAAAGAAACGGCTCTTCCAGGGTCCCTCCCAGGAGTGGTAGCGCGCTCAGGGGCTCTCTCAAGAGCAGTTGCGTCCCCAGGGACCAGAGGAGCCCTCTACCAAGATCCCTGCAGCTTGTTTGGTCGACGTATCGTACATATTACATACGTCCAGCAATCCCCTACTTAACTGTGATTGGTGGACTAATATATAAGTCCATCAAATAACAGCCAATAGGAGAACAGAACAGGCAGTCAGCACAACACCCCAAGTCATGTTTTCCTGTTGGATATTTATTCTGCTTTACATTGTTCATAATGTGATGATATTGGAAATGAGATTTGAGATGTATTTATTAAAATGTCATTCTCCCATTGTTCTAAATAATGCCTAAACAACCGGCCCTAGGGACCCTACCTGGAGCCCTCTCCTTTGCCTATCAGGTGGGGTGCCCCCACGAGCCATCCCAGGGTCTGCGGTGAACCCAGGGGCCTTTCCAAGGGCTGAGGTGGCCGCGAGGGCCCTTACATGGGCTTACAACGATCCCAGGGACTCTCCCAGGCGCGTCGGCGACCCCAGGGGCCCTCCAAGTGGAGTCGATGACCCAGAAGAGTCAGTGATGCCAGGAGCCCTCTCAGAGGTGGTTGCGTTCCCAGAGCCCCTGCCAGGGGCGTTGGCGTACGCAGTGGCAGCGGCGACCCTAGGGGCCCTCTCAGGATTCCAAAGGAACGGCAGGTTTCTTAGGGACCCTCGCTGGGGCCCCTCACAGGCATAGCGGCTACCCCAGGGGTTCCCTCAGGAGCGTTAGTCGGGGCGAGGGCGTCTCCAGAGGCCCTCTTAGGTTCAGCGGCGACCCTAAGGCCCCTCCAGGGGCGTCGGCAATCTCAGGGGCCCTCTCAAGAGTGGCGGCGCCCCCAGGTGCTCTCCCAGGGGTGGTTGCACTCCTAGGGGCTCTCCCAGGGGCCGTCCCCGGTCTGCAGCAACCCCAGGGGCCCTTCCAGGGGCAGCGGCTATCCCAGGGGCCCTCCCAATTGCAACAGCGCCCCACGGGCCCTCCAAAGAGGCGTCGGCGCCACTAAGGGGGTGAAACGCCCACGGTGCCCTCCCAAGGAAGGCGGCGCTTCCAGGGGCCCTCCCAGTGGCATCGGCGATCCCAGGGGCCTTTTCAGGGGCGACAGCGACCCCAGGGGCCCTTTCAGAGGCGGTGACGATCCCAGGGCGCCTCCCAGGTGATTAAAAGGGGATGTTAGTTTATCACTTAGAACCTAAACTTTTCCCGTTCATGCTCCACCGCTAATGACACACTTGATGAGGCGTAAAATACCCTCTCGTTGTAGAGCCTACCAGTGTCAGCCTCTTAAAGTCTGATAAGATAGTTTTACCTCGGTTAATAACTTTTGGTTGCAAGGGATACGGGTGGATGCTTGTAAACGCAGGACGGAGGGTGGGGAGGAGGTAAGATTGAGGATAAGAGGAGGGTCATGTGGAGTTGTGTGAGAAGCTTGTGGTGTGTGGAGTGGGGTGGTGTGTGGAGTGGGGTGGTGTGTGGAATGGGGTGAGGAGCTTGTGGTGTGTGGGAAGAGCCTGAGGATTTAGGAATGTGGATAAATCGCTCCATCGACCACTAGCGTCAATTGTAAATTCTTCTGTCGATTAGCAACCCCACCAGACTCTCGCACTCCCCACACGTCTCTCAGTAAGGTCAGTGTATGTTCAGTCAAACAGTAATGACCCTCAGTTCATTCCCTTTTAGTGTTCACCAGATCAAGTTAACTTTCAAGATTTTAAAAACAGTGAAATAAATTATGCGAATTATGCGTAATCCAAAGTAAGGATAATAACAAGTAATTAACACAGTTTGCATTAAACAATAATAATAATAAATAAATAAACCTAAAACCTACATATTTGGCAGTAATTATTAAACACACACACACAGACACAGACACATTGTTCTCAAGAAAGTAACAAAAATACACTCCCAAGTCGCCAACCCAAAGGTGACCATACTGATTCCTCTCACATAACACACCTACTATGATCAGGCGAAGACTACGTGACACTGGGGCTTAAGATCACGTAGCCTTGGCAAACCCAGGCATAAGAAGGTAATTAGATTAGTTATTAGTGTTGAGGCAGCAGTGGAGTGTAGAATGGCAGTCAGGTTGAATAGTTTTGGTGCTGGTGATGTTGTTGGTGGTGGTGCTGGTGGTGGTGACGGTGTTGCTGGTGGTGGTGCTGGTGGTGATGATGGTGATGTAAACAGCTGTCATCTTACATTCATTTGGTCACTTGGCTCATCCACCTCACCCCTGGAAGATCACGAGCTATTTACTCTCCACTAAAACACTGGAGGTGAGAACAAACAAACAATATATATTAAACAACATTAACTGTGCATAATAATATTAATTAGACTTGATACATTAGCTTGATGAAGGTGAAATATTAAATTATATAAAGTCAAGTTGTACCAATTAAGTTTTATCATTATATTAGTCGGTTCTCTAAATTAGATTGTAATTAAAATATGTAGCCTCGCGTTCATTGTATATTTCCTTGTAGTTAATAACGCTGGCCTTAACTAGATTACATTACATCATAATAACTAAACTATTGTTGATTTTAATGTTGCCAAAAGTTGTCTCAGGCGTTGGACAAATGACCAACTGCCTCACAAAGCCACGTAGGCGTTTTTGTCTGAGAAACAGTAGGCTTAGTATGAAGGTGATGAGCTGTGAGTGTTGTCTTAGGTCCAGTGAGGGAGATGGTGAGGAAGGATACTGTACGTTGAGCAGGGTGAGGGGCGTGTGTGCTACTACACATCTGCTGTCTTGTGTGGTCACGGAAGGGGAGGAAGGCCACGGTAGGGGAGGAAGGCCACGTAGGGGAGGAAGGCCACGGAAGGGGAGGAAGGCCACGGTAGGGGAGGAAGGTCACGGATGGGGAGGAAGGCCACGGAAGGGGAGAAGCCACGGAGGGAGGAAGCCACGGGGGGAAGCAGGAAGGGGAGGAAAGTCACGGTAGGGGAGGAAAGTCACGGAAGGGGAGGAAAGCCACGGAAGGGGAGGAAAGTCACGGTAGGGGAGGAAAGTCACGGAAGGGGAGGAAGGCCACGGAAGGGGAGGAAAGTCACGGAAGGGGAGGAAAGTCACGGTAGGGGAGGAAAGTCACGGTAGGGGAGGAAAGTCACGGAAGGGGAGGAAAGCCACGGAAGGGGAGGAAAGCCACGGAAGGGGAGGAAGGCCACGGTAGGGGAGGAAAGCCACGGAAGGGGAGGAAAGCCACGGAAGGGGAGGAAAGCCACGGAAGGGGAGGAAAGCCACGGTAGGGGAGGAAAGCGTTGTCTTGTGGAGAACTAGAGTCATTGAGTGCAGGGCGAGGAACTGTTGGTAATGATGTGTGACAGTGAGGCCGACAGTAGGTGTAGGGAGGACAAGAGCCAAAGGTGTTTACTGAAGGTCTTTTGCAAAATGACGAGTGAGTTCTAAAAGTAGTGAGCACACAGTAATTTATATGATAAACCTTCAGTACATAAAGAGGCAGTTAGGCCAGCCCTGCACTCGACCGGCTTCACTTCCCCAGCTGTAGAGTCAGGTACAGTTGAGGAAATGTGTTCCAACACCCGCTGTGGCAAGGTGTCTCCAAACAGCCAACCTATATGACCTATAACAAACTTATCCATTAATCATGTCCGCCGTTACATGACCAATACCCTTTCATTTATAAATAGTGATGTTACTACTGTGACGGTGCTATATGGAGACAGATTACCACAGGGGTTGTAGGAACACATCTCCGCGGCTGTATCTACTCACGGCTGAGGCGCGACAGAGGATCCAGCACGTCATCAACAGGTATTAGGGGTGCCAACATAAACACCTAACACCTGCAGTACAATTTGAGTGTAATAAGTTTGAGGATACAGTAATTGTACCTAACATTCTAAATTACACACTACATTAACGCCGGCAAGTGACCCACAACACAGGTAGCAATTGATGAATAGAATTTTTCTTTTATTGGCAACACTGAGACGCCGCCACACCTACACCACCAAGACGGGAGGTTAATTACAGGTAAGTTATTCAATTAGTAAATACTCTCCCTGAAGTAATTAACGGGCACTGAGTAATAAAATAAATCTTATATAAGCAATGTGTTAACTGAAGGTCATTACATAGGAAGACACGTGTACAGGTATTTATCTACCCAGGTAATATATGATAATTAGTTATGTTACGTCCGCAGGTGAGCCCAAGGAACGGAAGGAGGTACAAAGTTCATTCGTGGCGTGTATAATTACCATGAGCACCCTCTTCACCTCCCTCTCCATCTACTCCTCCCCCATCTCTCCCTTCCTCCTGTCCTTCCCTCCATTCTGTCCCTCTTTCCTCTCGTCCGCCTCCATCCATGTCCTCTCTTCCTCCCATCTACCTATTCCTCTTTCCTCTCGTCTACCTTCCTTCCTCCCTCCTGTCCTCTCTATCGCCATCTCTCCCACTTATCTTTCCCCCTTCTCCCCCCCCCCCTCATTTAGTAGCACCTGACTCACCTGTTGACTTACCTGTGGGTCATCAGGAAGTCAGTCGTCCACCTTCCTGTCATCATCTTACAAGGAGAAGCAAAAGTTATCATTCATAATCTTTTGTTTCCCTGTAAAGAACAAAGACGCTGTTTCTTTCATACTAGTTTATTCTGATAACTAACTTACTAAATATAACCTGATTTACTTGTCATTATCATCCACATAAGACATATTTCAGTAGGGTTTGTTCAGTGATGGTGTTCTATCATTAGTAATTTAACAACATATCGGAATTTTTGTTAATATTCCAGTAAAGATAAAAGATAAGGATATTTGTGTTCATTACAGACTGCCATCACAGGAAAAGAACAATTACAGCAATTATTAAGTACAGCGTAAGACACAGCATGAAGGAATATGTATCATAATTATCTAGATTATTAATGACAATCTAACTACAATCATTAGAGTCCGTTCTACAAGCTAAGGTTTACGGACTGTCACCATGACGGTAAAAATATACAACAATAATAAGGTTGATATAACACTTCAATGATTACAAGGAGAGTTTTACTGACGTGTTCCTTAGACTTGTAAGTAACTAATAATAACCTCTTACATACACATGCCTGACGCCTACACGGTCCTCTTGTTCCCCTAACTCTTGTATAGCCTTTATTGAGAATTTAGATCACATTAAATAACTCATTTGACGCTGTGAGTTTTGTGATCGCCTGAGGTTTAGTCCCCAGTATGTCGGTCAAGTACAACATACAAGACGCCTTATGAACATTCTTACATTTGTATGTTCAATATCCAAGATCTGGAATGTCATGAGGTCTACATGAGGGCGTTTGAGCACCTTGCTATTTAAGGCTGGAATGTGTACCCGTGAGAGGGCCTCCTCTTACTCCTCTCAAGGCAAATGCAATTCCAGGATCTTTAAACATAAACCAACATATTTAAACAGTGATCCGCTTTGGTGCACTGATGATCAAACGGAACATCGATAGGTCGCCCTAATATTTATGCAGCAATTATGACTAAATTGATATCCATTTGGGAGTAAATTGCACACGACTGAGAGCCGTAACAACATCAGCTCTGGCCATCATCACTTCACCTGTCAAAGAGAATCATCACTGCCGGTACAGTCGTGGGTAATATAACACAGTCCCTATATTTTGTGCATATTAATATATATCATCTATCAACTGCACATCACTACTAGCTTAATGCGACACAACTAGGACATCCAGTCAGAGGTGAGGTCAAGAGGCATTCAACTTAAACCATTTTATGTCAGTCTGTGTACCCATACAGAAGTCGATCAGTTATTATTATTATTCATATAAGTATTAATCTATTCGTTATCCAGTACCAGCATAATGTGACGGAGGAAGAGAGTGCTAGTTGGACCCACAAGAGCTGAAGAGCGGCTAGTTTAAGATCATGTTCCCTAAGACGACGAGGGTGTTCGGGGGTGCATGACGTGTTAGATATTAAGTGAACGTTTACTCACAGAATTTGATTATTGTTATAATTATTTGTGTTATTAGATTAATTATACAGATAATCCGTGATCATTTTTTATTAATACAGTATTGATGACTTTCTGTAGGAGAACAAAGATATTGATATTGAAACAGTTTATTTAGCCAGAAGAACATAGATACAGAGTCGAAAAAAATAGCAATATTAACATGGCTGAGCCAGTAAGCGCCTGAGCTCTCTTTGAGGCACATGATATATACTGTACATTTATCTCAGGGAAGCATTATGTAACATTTAGTATCATCTGGAATAGTACACATAGCATGGTGGTAATAAGAACATGTTACCACGGTTATCTCTGAGTCTCTCTTATCAAACATGTAGTGGTGGCAGGAGAGCTAAGGGGTAATAATCAAATTGGACGCCAGAAGTCTTTAAAACAACACGTGTCACATCTTAGTTGTCGTACAAAACTGTTTTGACCGATTATTCTGTTTATATAATAGAAACATCATAAAAAAGTGAAATTTTCCTCAACTTCTTTCCTTGGATTTGCTGGCCGTCAACTACTCAAGTTTACTACGACGCTAAACTTAGTGTTCTATGGTAGAGAAGGTGAGCTGGTTGGCACATATTTTATCTTAAATCCTGGATAAGAAAAAGAGGCAAACTTCTCTCATTTTTTCCCCTTTAAAACTTTAACTTTCTCCAACAACAATACTTAACCAAAACTATATCATTATACATAACAGGGGATTTATTTATTTTTAGCATTTTTTTATTAACTAACCAGACCTACCAGCTTAGTTGTCGTGGTAAATGAGGTAGGTAGGTGTACAGGTCACGTTAATCAAATAAGAAAACAAAATTATATGAAATGTTGCTATTAAACAGACTCCACCTAACCACTAAGTTACTGATATGATTTTTGTTATAACTCTAAGAAATACAAGTTTATATTATACTCAAAGAAGAACAGGAGCCAAGAATATCGTTGATCAATACGATATCTTGTTGGTATATTGCCGAATCAGCTGATCTACATATGGCGGGAGACTGCTGGCACCATCTTTTCAGAATTTTGGAAAATGTAAACACTCAGTCATCCTCCCCGTGTAAGCCAGCCATTCCCAGCTTCTCCTACTCAGCTATAGTGGAAAAAATCTGCAACAAAAATAATTTATTTAGTCTAGTTTCTGGATTCTCGCTCAAAAACGATACAAAAAAGCTACAGAATGAGTGAACGATAATGTTAGTTCTTTTTACAATATTTCTCGGAATTAGGTAATACAGTAGGTGTTTTAGATTGTTAATGAGTAATATAAGCGATAAAGATCTATGTAAACTCTTATATTAACATGACACGATCACTAAAAATAATAGCCAATTTATATATATTAATTTCAATCGTATTAATGAAATAGTGAACCATCCCGATTACATACTGGTTATACGTGACGTCACAGCTCACCTTACTGCTCAACACGTCAGAACAAACCATCTATCACCATTCCGGTTAGAAGAGGGGGCGATAGAGACCTGCAATAAATAGAATAGTTTTGGACAACAACTCACCAAATACAAGGTTAATACACACGTCTTACCTGTTACTGTCTTACACACTGAGTAAAGGTGTGGCCATTAATTAATGAGTAAACAACAACAATAATCTTACAACTAATGTGTAATCTTATATCCTAACGTAGTCAAACAGTGTCATATAAATAATTTGCTTATGACGGAAAATTGATATCTGATTTGTTACTTTTAGATGTACAGTATTTTCAACTTAGTAGAATTTCGTTTTTTTTTGAGATTAATAAAATGGACATAAATCATATATTATGATTTTTGTACATATAATTACGTAACTACATATACTACTGTCTCGGTCCATATGTGTTGATAGTACATATAGCAAGATGTGTGTAAGACCGATACTTACATATAATTCTCCCTATGTGTGTTAGTTATCAATTATCTAGATTCGAATTATCAAATCATTATATCCATTTCATTCCTGTCTTATCTATTTCCTATTCATTATAATTCAGAATATGTTATTGCTCAAATGATGTCACCAATATGTTCAGAAACTTCAGCAATTAAATGAACACTTCACTAGTTCCTGAAAATAGATTGAATTCAGGAGGGTTGCCAAATTATATCCCCCACCGTCCAATTCACCTTTTCATTCAGGAGTAATTACTGGGTCGTGTTACCTGGTGATGAACATACGTGGATCAATGGTTCCTACTGTTAGTATTGTGAGTGAGACATTCATCCTCAGTTCATACACGACTCACAGTCAGAAAGAAGAGAATAAATGAATGAAATTGATGCTGTTTTCCTATGTGTGTGTGTGTGTGTGTGTGTGTGTGTGTGTGTGTGTGTGTGCGTGTGTGTGTGTGTATGTGTCAGTCTAGGTTGATCGTGTGTTTGGGTTAAAATAATAAACAAAACTGAGATAAATAATAATATACTAAATACATAATTACACTAGATAAGACTGACCACCTAAACGATACCTGATACCTGAGCTGACACCTGAAGGAATTGATAAATTAAATATTACTGAACAGATTGTAACTCTCGTGAGGACGATTATTCCTGCCAAGTTAAATAAAATAGTAAAATATATATCCAAAGTTATTAATTGCTGTATAACTCGGTAGGTGTTGACTGACATACAGACAGGTGTTGTTGCCAATACCTGGAGTAATAGCTTGAAGTAATGTCACTCACCGGACACAAGAAACAAGTATCAGACGAGAACTGAACAGACAGGTGAGGTGATGGTTGAAGGTTTGTTGAGACGGACAGCTGTGTAGTTAGACCGGTTTCTTGACGGAGAAACGAGAGTCTTGAGTGCCAGGAGTTTTGACAGACAGACAGACAGACAGACAGATAGACAGGCGAGTTATGAGGGAGGGGTGGAGAGAAACCAAATATAAACAAACACGAACTTGAGATCACGCTATCATTTAACCTCCTTCTCGGGTCTAGTAATATGGTGTAATCACAGGGCACACAGCGGCCACTTACACCCACAACCTGAAATAACACAAAAACAAGTACCAAATATTTTCAGTGATTCGTTGCCCCCAAAAATCTTGATAAAATTTCTCTTCCAGATTATATCATTGTTCCCAGCACTGTGTCTCACCCCTGCCCCCTCCACCCTCACCCTCTACCCCCTCCACCCTCACCCTCACCCTCCACCCACCCTCTGCCCCCTCCACCCTCACCCTCACCACCCACCCTCTGCCCTCTCCACCCTCCACCCTCTACCCCCTCCACCCTCACCCTCCACCCCTACCCATCCCCATTCCACCCCCATCCACTAGGGAACGAAAATAGTTTCTAAATCATCAATATTTATGGGGGAAAATATTCAAAGTACACATGACTATAAATGTATATGAATTTACATAGTATCTACTTCACTGAGGCTATTTATAGAACCTCCACAAACACCAGACTGTTAAACCGCTTTATTTAATATGATAAAAAAAATTTGTTTGATGTGTATCTGAGTTGTAGAACACTTTGTACACACACACACACACACACACACATACACACACACACACAAGGTATTTAATAATTGTACAAATAAAAGTATCTCGGTGGACAAACAATAAACAATAACAATAACTACAACACACGTATCACTATGTAAGAAAACAGTAAATTTCAGTTCGGAGAGAGAGAGAGAGAGAGAGAGAGAGAGAGAGAGAGAGAGAGAGAGAGAGAGAGAGAGAGAGAGACCCTCAATTACTATTAATACCTTCTCTCACTTTACACTTTTCTCTCTCTCTCTATATACACTCGAAATGAAACTTCTCTAAAACAAACCTCAAGTCATAATGAGGGTTGGGATGATCAGGTATACACGCCAGACAACACGATCCTATATTCATTTGGGGGAAACTCCATCACTGCGCCGTATAGTATGAGGAACAACATCAAAGAGACAGAGCGCCAGACTGTTTCCTACAAATCTTACCATCATTATATCAACTTTCGAGCCAGGTGACCATATTCAATAGCCTTCAACAGCATCAAAGACTCTCTGTATATTAATCGTCAAGACCAACTCACTCATTTATCAACTGAATAAGACTGAGTTGGTTCTGAGCATTGGGAAGCTGCAGATACATGAAGTAGTAATAATAATAATAATAATAATAATAATAATAATAATAATAATAATAATAATAATAGGTCCCATGGGTATGACTGCTCGTTACGGTCGGGGCGGATACAGCACACTGCATACATAACCTTCAGTGAACAAGAAGTTACTATGGATGGCACTGCACTCTACTGCCTTCACTTTAGCAAATGCAAAGGAGGGTGTAGGATAGAGTAGGAGGGGTGCAGGATAGAGTAGGAGGGTTGCAGGACAGAGTGACAGGTCCAGGATACGACAGAGTGCTGACGGCTACTGATGGACGGTGGCAGACGACGGGAAATGGATCTCGGGTTACTCTGAGGGGCTAAACCGTGCCATCCCACCATCACCTTAAGGTCGAATGTGACACCATACCTTACCTTCAGTGACCCTTAATATCCCTAACCACTAGGAGAAGGAAGGACCAAGGTGGTGTGATTATTAGAGAGGACAGCGCCAGCCGAGCATCACCGCCGTGCCGTCGTGCCACCTCACGTACTGGCACGAATGGCTGATAGATCGTCAAGAAACCCAATAGCGTATAGGGGCGGTGAATTAATCGACCTTGAGTGAAACAGTATATCCAGTTATCAAGTGTCGCCAGATTCAGGGTTACACTGCTGAGAGTTGAAGTGGTCACTCTATGCATGCAAACATCTTTATTCTGTAGGGTGATAATTATGGTCAGTAGTTTGTGCATAGGTCGTACCATCATTGTCATACATACACGTATAAAACCTGTATTAAAGAGATCTATTACAGTACAATAATAATGGCAATAATTGTACCATTGTGATTTTTGTCTCCAATTGCTACTCTTAGATTGAAACGACCACAACACCAAACACAACCACAACCACTAAATCATAAAGACAACCTTATCCTAGTCTAGTGTTTCAGGGAAGGTGTTGGATTACGATTTCAATCAACCAAATAAATAACAGCAGACGAAGGGAAGACATCGAAGAAAACGACAACAAACGGGGAGTGACTTCGACAAAATTAGGACCTAACAATGGACGATAATAATAATAATAATAATAATAATAATAATAATAATAATAACAAAGCTACACTATAAGCCAAACAAGTCTCAAGTATAATACATAAATATGCCAAAGTATATTCATGTCAGTATATCACCTCCATGGTATATTAATCTCCATTCATTCCTTCACTCCTCATTCTTCTACACTGTCCTTCCTTTTATTTTCATCTCATAAGTTTCCATCCACAAAAATCATGTGTTTTAAAATTGTCGAAGTTTTCATTCCTTATTTAAAATTTTAAGTGAGAAGTAATACAGAGGAACACAGGAAGTAATTGTGGCCAAGTGATGAGAAGATGTGGGAGGAACAGGTGGAGGAGGAAGACACGCCTGTAGAAGCAGTCTGTCACTACCACAAGTAATTACAGATGGCCAGCCACCACATCCGTCTCGAGAGCTTTACCGCTGTTGGTCGAGCATTACAATTTGTCTCATGCTTTAATGTGTTGTTGAAAGGTCATTACGTGGTTAACACACCTTGGGTCGTGTACCTTCCCGCACCGCCCCGCCCCGCCATGTGACCCTCCTGATTCTCTGCACTGGACTCATTATTTCATTCCAGTTAGGGTAGGGTGGGGTGGGGTGGGGTGGGGTGGGGTAGGGTAGGGTAGGGTAGGGTGGGGTGGGGTGGGGTAGGGTGGGGTCGGGTGGGGTAGGGTAGGGTAGGATAGGGTACTTAATCTCTAGGTGAACCAAACAAACAATTACCCATCAGCCATATTTAGTATCAAGTTCCCCTCGTTTTGTTTCATAAAAGAAATTAATTAAACTTAACAAAAACTGATTAACCTGTCCATTACCTTAATACCACGAGCCACACCTCATCAATCATCGGTTAAATTTACACCCGAGTCCAATCTACCTAATGTTTGGTGAGCCAGGTGAGTCTCCTCTGTATAACCCAGGTAACTCTTGGTCCTCCTATACCTGGTGATGATGAACTTCAGCCCTGGTGATGGTGAACGTCAGCCCTGGTGATGGTGAACGTCATCTCTGGTGATAGTGAACGTCAGCCCTCATACACCCTGGTGATGGTGAACGTCAGCCCTCATACACCCGGGTGATGGTGAACGTCAGCTCTGGTGATAGTGAACGTCAGCCCTCATACACCCTGGTGATGGTGAACGCCAGCCCTCATACAGCCCCATATTGGTGAACGTCAGCACCCTGGTTATGGGCCCCACACCCTGGGAGACACTGGCAGGCCCCTGACAGTCGTACAATAAGGTCCTGATGCCACAGTTGATACAGGCGTCACCTTTCCGCTCAGGTGATCAAACCTTTGTCTTGACTGAGCGGCACCGTGAGCCTCCCCAGACACCACTCACCTCTTTACTACATCAAACTATTGTTCTTTACCCAACACAGATAAGGAAACAACAACAACAAAAACAGCAACAATAATAACAACAAAATCAACAACAACAGCAAAAACATCAACAATAACAACAATAACAACAACAATAACAACACACGTATATAATATTTTTTGTTTATGGAGAAAAAGACCAAAATGGCTGCCAGGATTTCAACATGGAGTTATATTAGATAAATTTGGCTCAATTTACCACAATAAACGACGGGAGATTGGTGAGGTTCTCCGTGTGTGTGTGTGTCGCCCTCCACCGTGTACTTACTGCCACAAAAATCTTCATAGAGAGGGACGCCACCAATAGAAACGTCGTGCTTAAACTGCAGCTGTGTGTCAGTTTCCCCCCCGCCACCTTTACCCCCTCCCTCCTACAAAATCTTCTCCCTCACCTTGACAACCTTCTCCCTCCTCCTCAATACCCCCTTCCTCACCTCGCCACTCTATCCCTCCCTCCCTCCCTCATACCTTATCAGTTATCACCCTGTCCCTCTCTCCCTCACCCTCCCTCATCTCACACTCACCAGCAATAGAACTTAACTCTTGTTGCCAGCTGCTCCTCTACCACGGACTCAAGGATGTGCTGTTATACTTAAGGGATATATTCCACTTCTACTTTACGCTGACACATAATTGGAACTTCACTACAGTACTTAAATCATCCTAAACACACACACACACACACACACACACACCATTACATTCTCACCATAAAAATCATCAACACCACACTCTCGTCACCACATCCTCACCATCACCACACCCTCACCATCACCACATCCTCACCATCACCACACACTCATTACCACACCCTCACCACTTAGTATCACCACCATGACACATTCATCACCACACTCTCATCACCACGACACACTCATCACCACACCCTCACCACACACTCATCATTACTTGGCATCATCATCACATTACGGATAAGAACGATCTAAAGAAACAGATAACTAATATTTACAGCAACACACAAACTCTATGACCACTTGGGCTTGTTATTGACACCACCTGTACGTCCACTTGACACATGAGAGTGACAGACATGGTTGAACTTTTGAGGTGTAAGTGTCAATCCAGCATCAGAGAAAACTTTTTGACACACATTCAGGAAGTGTCAATCAACAATGACTTATGAGATGTTTTCAATTAATTTTATCTAAGTATATCAATCAATCAGTCTTCATGCGGGGTATTTATAAGTCATGAGGATATATTCTAATTTTTGGAACTAAATATTGGATTATCTTGAGGTTCGTGTTCTCTCCAGTTTATTTCACCTGTCGTAGCGGGAACACCTTCTGCAGTAGCCAGCACCCAATGTAATATTCTTAGTGTGTTTATGAGGGTGTCAAGTTAAGCAGTACTAAGTATAACATGTGGATTCGTTTACCAGAGTTAAGTGCTCAAGTTAGTGGTTAAGTTAGGTGAAGTTCCGAGTTTACAGTTAAAGTTGTGAGGGAAGAAAACGGTGTTGAAGCCAAGTCATGGTCACTAACTTGCCTGCCGGGGAACTACTCAAAGCTCAAACTTTCCCATGACTTAGGTGTTTATTATAGAAAATGATAAATAATGCCCACTTAATCTTCAAGACAGGATGTTGGTAACTTTGTAGAGATATTACTAAGGTTCAGAATTCCCCATTATTTACGTGTTTATTGTGTAGTCACCCATAAAAATCCAGCCGCCTTTTCTATACCACGAACTCAGAGATTCAGACTCGTGAACCCAAAGCACCAGTCTAAATCTTGGGGTTCGTGGTTCAGGAGGAGAGGCAACAGAACTTGTATGGGTGACTGGACATCATTACCTAACCTAACCTTTAAGTCCTCGTCAGTTGGGTCTTCTACATCAAACTACCCGACAGACAGAGAGCTCCAGCTAGTATAAAAGTTTCCCATATTTTACGTGTTTACTGTACATAATAACTTCATTTCTATATATTTTTTTCTGTGATTCTCGACAGCCGGGCGCCACTCATTACTGACCTACAACACACGACACACTACTGAGAAAGGTTTCATATTATAAACGAATTAAGGAATATAATAATCTTGATCCACAGTTCTATATAGATAAAGGTGTATGAATTATTAGGTATAAGAGATGATTATTCTAAAATCTATACGAGCACAGATGAGCAAAAAATAGAAAAAAATAGTGCAAAATATCAATAGCTCATTTAATAAAGAGTTGAGGCGTCAGAAGACATTATTACAGTATGACTGATGGTACACCTTTAACAGCCACAATAAAAGACATTAATGGGGCTTTTCGCACGCCGTCAGCTGACTCACGTAAACAAGGCTGATCTCTCCCCCAGCCACGATCAGCTGTCTCTCCCGCCATACACAGTGAGGAGTATATTGCTTTGGTTTAGCTTCTCATTCTTCTTTCTCCTGAGGAACAAAGCTACATTAAGCATCATTATTCAATTTCTTAAGCGATTGTGTTGAAACTTGAAGGGAAAATGCCTTTGCCTTAATGAATTCGGACAATATTAATTTCCTCGTATTGGGAGGTGAAAGGTCTAATACCACTCAATATTATCACTAGATGTCGTACCCGTTAACTCAAATAATCATAAGTGGTATACGTCACAATGTCAACAAAGCCATGTACGTGTGATGGCCGTAGGTGAAAACATCAGTTAACAGTTTCAATAACATTCAGAGTTTAGACCTGCAGTTTTGGTCGGAGGAAGAGGTAACTACAGCCAGTGCTACGACGACTCAGCCTTCCTCCCCTAGCGGAAAAAGTACGCAACAGAGGCGTTATGAAGATGTCTTTGAAACCGAGCACCAAGGAACCAACAGTAAACAAGAGTGAGAGATTAAATCCATCTGTTGATAAATCACCTTTCATCAGTTTCCATGTTGTGTTTGTCGTCCAGCATATGGGGAGGGCGGAGGGACCACGCCCAACAGTGGACACATCTCAGCTCCTGTGCACAATGGCTCCTACACTAACATGGTCTGAGGAAGCTACTGACGATGACAATGAAGCTGTTGTAGTGGGAACTTGAGAAATGAGAAGCAGTGAACTATGCAAATTATACTTTCATACTGTCTTTGCCTACACATAAGAAATTAACTATTACCTCACAGAGACACACGGAGAGTCGTCTTAATATATGACTCTTCGCTGTAATTATACCATCATCTATAAGAGAAGGGTTATAGTATAGATTAATGATAGTTCCAGGTTGTTGTGATCTCCGGGTCCTGCCTGTGACGCCCGGGGAACGTTATATCGTTCATCAGGAGAGGGAAGACTTTCTCAACTTCTTAGCCTCTGTAGAATTTAGAATGCTGATGGAAGGTAAGAAAGTTGTTAAAGTATGTCCATTAATCTTTTCTGCCTCAAAGGTTGGAGATAAAATTGCCATACGTGATAAAAAAAAGATGAAAAGAAGACCATAGTGTGTGTGTGTGTGTGTGTGTGTGTGTGTGTGTGTGTGTGTCTTTTATACATCAAACAACACAACAGCAGGTGAATACAACAGTTATAATGAACTATATTAGGTAACTCAAGCCACCACTGACCTGACCTGACCTGATCTACATATAAGTGGGATTCAACTCTATTATACCAGGTTAATGATCAACTTATAACACCTAAAATACCTGAAGTGAAAATACATGAAAAATCTCACAGTAACTTTCATTATTCTCAGTCCTGTAGTTTAATACAAAGTGTTCGTGGGTGGACAACAACAACAACAGGAGCAGGAACAAAAGGGACAACAACGATAATAATAAAAATAGTAATAATAAAAATAATAATAATAATAAATAATAACTACAACAATAATAAACAACTAGGCCAAAAGGACCTTACTTGGCTGTACTCAGATTCATTAGAGAAAAAACAAAAAAAACATCGATTGTGAGGAAAATTCAATTACTACAACAATATTTGATAAAGGAAGAGAACACTTGTAAGGAGAATGTGAGCGATTTTTAATGGCGCCTACGAACAAGTGACTGGAGGCATTAACCTACAAACAGTAAAGTGCAGAGCCGTGTCTTTGCAACAAAAAGTTTGGCCAGTAAAACGGGAGCAACAGTTCGGGGCAACAAAGTCTCCTCAGTAAATAAAACTCCAGAAATAGTGTCGCTGTCTGACGGAGGTGAGGAACTTAACTCTGGCCGCCACCTGTGTCATGTTATGGTGATGGAGACATAACGCTGTGTGCTCGCTCTCTCTCTCTCTCTCTCTTTCTCATGACCATATCACAGCTTTATCAGAGAGAGAGAGAGAGAGTGTGTGTGTGTATCCATGTGCGTGTGTATGTTCTGTAGGCGTGTGCGAAGAGCATAGCCAGTTTACATACTAACGCTGTCGTCATAACATTCATTCTAAGTATTTTACATAATATTGCATCAATCAAGCGACCATGAAAACGGCGCCTCATTTCTCCGCGGAATGTTGACACTGTGGGCAAGGCGTCAGGCAGCCGGCCCCACCCATCAGCCTCAGTAAGAACCAGAATACTCCCTGCAGCGGGTATGTCGGAGCGCACGTCACAATGGCTTGTTAGGATTCCGACCACAGTTTTACTACGTGTGTTGGGCGGGAGTTATCGCCGGGTAACTGTCATTGGTAGCGAGAAGACCTGCCACGGGCCACATGTACTTCACCCCGGTCCTCCTTGATGACCCACAGGTAAACTGGTGAAACACACTTACAGGTAAACTAATGACACACACAGGTAAACTGATGACACGCACCTACAGATAAACTGATGACACACACCTACCAATGTTATCACGGAGTCACTGTTAGTGCATCACCGAGGAGGGTTCAGTAATGTTAGTGATAGTTTACATTCTCAGCTGTTCTCTGTTTCGTTTCAATGCTTCTCTCCGTAAGACTGTCAACTTGTCAGACCTCAGTGAATATATTACAAATAAATGTTCTGTTGGGTGGGAATAGTTAATGATTCTTTGGATGCCAACGCTCAGGGAAATAACCAAGTGTTTTTGACAAAAGGAACGTGATGAGGTCAAATGTGAGGTGAACAGAACGCAGCACATGACCCTCTTGTGTCTGCTGATGATAAACAAGTTATGCCATGAACTGACAAGGAGCAGGGAACAAGTTACTCTCTGAAAGTAACAACGAATAAGTTCCTCCGTGATATTCTCAGGAACTGGACAAATTCTTCCGTGCACTAACAAGGACGAGAGGACAAGTTCCTTTATGATCTGACAAGCAACAGAGATTAACATTAGCCAGACAAGTAAAGCCAGTATAGGTATTTCCCTTCAGGCGGTGACTGGCTGCCTGCCTGCCCCTGTACCCGGTGGTGGGGGAGGGGGCACGAGGCGCTCCTGGGGAAGTTGTGGCAACAGTTGATTATTTCCTTCCGCGGAGGTCAGGGGAGAGTGGCCTTCTGTCCCTCATGACAAGATACCATTCACTCCTCTCATTCCTGACCACCATGACCGGCAGTAATTATCGTCTTCATTACCAGGAAGACCCCGTCGTCTGCCTGAGGTGACGCCGGCCCCTACAGCTACCCCTACTGAAGAAGCCACGTCAGGAGACCCACTGAATTTTTACCAAGACGTTACGTAATATATTTTTTTGTTTTTTCTTAACCAATTCGAACGCCGGGAACCTACAGTATGCGATCGATTCGTTATGTTTACACTCTCAAGGCGACAATTTCGAGCAAGAGATTAAACACTGGTTGTAATTTCACCATTATCCAGGTCCCTTTGTCAGGTCAATTAGGTGTCAAACCGCTATAAGAACCATCGAGTGTCAACCCAACCTAACCTACCCTAACCTAATCTAGCCTAACCTAACCTAGCCAAGTGTTATAATCTCCTCACTACGATAATCTACAGATGACATACGACATTATTCTTAATTTCATCCATCAATATAATCTACATCAGGAAGTAAACATATTGTCTTAAGTAAGGCTGCAGCTCGACAGACAGACAGACAGACAGACAGACAGACAGAGAGACAGACAGACATCAGGAAATAAATAGAATGTTATCAAGTGAAAGTTTTAATCTTAACTTCCGGTGTTGGTAATATGACGACCATAATTGAGGAAGAATCCGAGTGTCTTAAGTTACAGCCACACAACCACACCACAGTCTGACCACACGGAGATAGGAAGCTGATAGGACACTCTCTCTCTCTCTCTCTCTCTCTCCACATTAACAATACAGAACTAACGAAATTCAAGATAGTACTAACGAGGTTCCAAACAGTACTAACGAGGTTCCAAACAGTACTAACGAGGTTCCAAACAGTACTAACGAGGTTCTAGATAATACAGCAAATTACCCTTTATAATGTACAAAGTTATCAAGAGCGTAACTTCTATATGGTTCACATGAGCTAACAGAAGGTACACATGAGCTAACAGATGGTACACATGAGCTAACAGATGGTACACATGAGCTAACAGATGGTGCACATGAGCTAACAGATGGTTCACATGAGCTAACAGATGGTACACATGAGCTAACAGATGGTACACATGAGCTAACAGATGGTACACATGAGCTAACAGATGGTGCACATGAGCTAACAGATGGTACACATGAGCTAACAGATGGCGCACATGAGCTAACAGATGGTACACATGAGCTAACAGATGGCGCACATGAGCTAACAGATGGTACACATGAGCTAACAGATGGTACACATGAGCTAACAGATGACGCAACAGTAGGAAATAGTACCGCAGCAACAACAGTAAAAATAACAACAGCATCAACATTAAAAAAGACATTAATAACATCAACAACAACAACACTGACAACAAAATAACAACACAAACAACAACAACAATAACAGCAGCAACACACTTTATAACATAGTGTTGTGAATGTTTACTGTGTCTAATGCTTGAAACATTCTAACAGTTGTAAAAGAAAATATTTACAAGTATATTATTCCTCGCCTTAAAAAAGTGTCGAAAAAGTGTCTTACCTGGAGATCACTGTACAGGTAAAGTAATTAGTGACTAGGTAAAGTAATTAGTAGTTCTTTACCTGTTTTTACCATTATTTTATGAATTTCGTCACGTAAACTGAATATATTTCTTTATATGAATGAAAGATTTATTGATTGTTAACTTTAATTAAATTATTAAACTTTCATGGAAATTTTGGTCTTTCTTGAGAATGTCTTCGTTAGTCTGTTGTTTTTTTTATAGTGAGTCCTCTCCCTGTGGTGGGGAGGTACTGGAGACAGCCTCTAACACCTGCCTTCGGGATAAAACACAAGGAGGCAGCTCTTGGCTTCTGGCGTCACGGGCGGACCCTAAGTAGTTTATGCTACCTCACCTGATTCACTCAAGAGGCCTCACCTGATTCACTCAAGAAGCCTCACCTGATTCACTCAAGAAGCCTCACCTGACTCACTCAAGAAGCCTCACCTGATTCACTCAAGAAGCCTCACCTGACTCACTCAAGAAGCCTCACCTGACTCACTCAAGAAGCCTCACCTGACTCACTCAAGAAGCCTCACCTGACTCACTCAATAAGCATCACCTGACTCACTCAAGAAGCCTCACCTGACTCACTCAAGAAACTCACTTAAGGCCATCAAGAGTAGCAGCTGTTTTATCATTATCCAAATCCACCTTCTAGAAACTTTATCTATTCAATTACTGATAAAATATATAATGACAATAAAACAAGATATGGGACTCGATATACAGGTTTACTTCTGCAGTAGAGGTGTGGTGGTGGAGGCAGAAGATGACAGCAACGACCAGAGAAGAATTTATCCTGACGAAGGTAAACGATATGTGGTTAATGACATCACTGGAGATATCTAATTTTTCTTTATATACCTACCAACTGGCTGACTAACTGACTGACTGACTGACAAAGATCACCTCGACATAAGGAAATTAATGTCAATACTCAACGAAATAACTTGATAAACGTTTCCTGTCTATGATCTAAGAACCTCGCACATCGCCCAAACCTGTAATTAATATTTTTGTGAACAGTTAAAAATTATGACAAACAAACTGTAAATCAACACACCTGGTTAATTTACTACGGTACAAATTATTCCACAAGTTCAAAGTATAACAAATAAACAGGCCACGAATTCACTTTCTTCTCGACGAAAATTATTTACTTAAACCTCATGAGAGAATGAAGACGCCAAAGTGCCGACGCGTTACTTATCAACACTGTGCCCAGACGCCAATAATGAACAAGAGAGTGATTAAGACAGGCAGGCACCAAGTGTGGCCCGCCGTCTTAGCGCACAACTTGCCAACCCTCAACAATGGACGACCCAACTTGGACAAAAGCATTCGGCAATATCTCATCCTACGAGTTCCAGACCGCATTGTTCGCGTGTTTCCTTGGTTCTAGGCCCAACGCCGCTGTCAATAGGCGCAGTTATAAAAATCACGCAATCATTTCAACTCGGGAAGACGCGTTGAAAGAATCCTGCTTAAATGAGACGCCGGGAACCACAAGTTTCACGCGGGACTGTTGGGTAAACATGGGTGTTTTTCTTGGCTAAGTTGATGGCGGAGACAAAACTTCCAAGGGTTTCTTAATCTCTGAGAGACAGAAAAATAAGAAGAGTCATATTGGGTCTTGATTAAACCTAATTCGTATTTTCCCTTATATCATCGAACGCTCACATAAGAGCAGGAACCGTAAACGAAAAATATACGTAATTCATAGCGAATTAAAGCCTTATTGGTAGTCCTTCTGAGGTAGATTATTATTTACATTTGTTATAGAAAAAGTTACTGATTTGTTCATATTCTTAAATTCTTATTACGATTTCTCACACTGATTAGAACATAAGAATTAATACTAAAACAAATTAAAAAATGAAGACACACTGATGACCATAAACTCTCACTTTACTCATCATTGAACAGTAACTCTTATGAACGAGTCTTGTAAAGCCACACTGAAGTTTCTCTCTCTGTTATCTTCTCAGCGGCTGTACCTCACACAGCTTCCCGGAACTGGTGAAGCAGTTCCACCCATCATACAGACCCTGACAACAACATACCCAAAGTTGTGTCAGCGACTTGGCTCCAGGTCCTAGTATAAAACCTCAATATATTCTTTCCTGGTCACTTACTTCCACACCGATAATTCAACTTCAACAACTCAATATTAGACGAAGAAACGAGAAAACCTTCAGGATAAGCGTTGACACAGAAACAGGTGATGGAAGACAGGAGAGGCCAGGAGACAAGTTATCCCGAGAGCCAGCCACCAGAGGGACTATTATGTTACGTAATGATTCACTTCCTCCTTCAGTCGGGATTTTTCTCTCCACGCCTTTAACAGTCGACTCTACCTTGACAATTCTTTCCATCTTACATAATTACTTCCACTTTACGTACGTCCAGGTGAAAATTTTGGACACACAATTGTACTACATCGTCTGTCTATTTAATGAATGATTCTCGTTAACCATTTACAAGGACACGGTTGACTCTTATTAAGGGACACTTGTACTAAGAGTCAGCCCTCGTAGAGTACTATAGACTCGCCAGCCCAGAGTACAATAGATTCGCCAGCCCAGAATACAATAGACTCGCCAGCCCAGAGTACAATAGACTCGCCTCTCACCTAACCTAAACTAACCTGAAAAGTCTTAAATGCTCCCTCGACTGACCCCGTCTTCCACTCTCCCCTACATCCCTCTCCCTCCCCATCACCCTCCCCTGCTCCCCTACACCCTCCCCTGCTCCCCTCTCCCTCCCCATCACCCTCCCTGCTCCCCTACACCCTCCACTGCTCCCCTCTCCCTCCCCATCACCCTCCCCTGCTCCCCTACACCCTCCCCTGCTCCCCTCTCCCTCCCCATCACCCTCCCTGCTCCCCTACACCCTCCCCTGCTCCGCTTTCCCTCCCCATCACCCCCCCTGTTCCCCTCTCCCTCCCCTGCTCCCCTACACCCTCCCCTACTCCGCTCTCCCTCCCCATCACCCCCCCTGCTCCCCTCTCCCTCCCCATCACCCCCCTGCTCCCCTCTCCCTCCCCTGCTCCCCTCTCCTCCCCTACACCCTCCCCTGCGCCCTATACATCCCTCCCCTCCCCTCTCCCCTCAGCCAGGGTCGCCGGCTATCTCACGCCTCGGATGGATGCAATCGCGATGGCCGCCATATTCCATTAGTGGGTGATGGATGGGCTAAAATGTGTCGTAATAATCACTACACAGCACCAGCTTAGGGGCCGCCAGGGGCTACTGCAGCTGGTTCAGTGGTGGTGAGGAGACTAACAGCTGGTCCAGTGGTAGATGAGGAGACCAACAGCTGGTCCAGTGGTGGTGAGGAGACCAACAGCTGGTACAGAGGTGGTGGTGAGAAAAACAGCTGGTTCGGTGTTAATAGTGAGAGCGAGGAGATCTCCCTCAGCTGGTGATAAGGAGTTGGACATCCAGCTGGTATTAGATGGCGATGCTACAGCTGGTGTGAGTTTAGGGTTAGAATCTTAAAAATGTCAGCTGGTTCGAGGAGGTGGAGGAGGAGGAGGTGGAAGAGGCAGTGGAAGTGCAGGTGGAAGAGGGGTTGTGGAGGAGGAAGAGGAGGAGGAGGAGGAACAGGGAAGATGAATAAACAAGAGAAAGTAAAAAAAGAGAGGAATGAGAGAGAGAGAGAGAAAAGGAAGACATGCAAAGATAAATGCTGATGGCCACGAAAATAGAGGAATAAAGTAAGTAACAATAGAACAGAAGAAACATAATAATTAAAATTACTTAAACATAAAAACAAAAACAAAAATCATATATTAGCTAAACACCGAAGCAAAAGTTGATCGAGTGTGAGAGAGTGAGTTAGACAGAAGAGTGCGAGACTTATAGGGGTGTGTGTGTGTGTGTGACAGTGAGAGAAGTAGGTGTTACAAAGTGTGAGAGGTTGGTGGGATAGAGGGGAAGAGCCAGGTCAAAAGGCAAGAAAGTCAAGTAGAACGGTGCGAGTGTTTGATAAGAAAATACGAGACTTACATGAAACTGTGCGAGAGTTATTATAGTGTGAGAGTTACTTAAGATAATAGAAGAATTAGGTGTGATTTTTTACAGTGTGAGATGGAACGGACAATGCCTTAGTAAGATAGAAAGGTGTGAAAGTTAGGAGTGCGAAAGATGAGGAAGGCGGTGGGGGAAAAAATAGAGAAAAACGTCTGCTGGGAATTGGCTTTTGGCAGCGAAAGACCGAATTGCGAACCTTTCCCTCTTTTTTTCCTGAGAGGGAGGGAGAGAGGGAAGGAGAGGAGGAGGGAAGGAGAGAAAGAAGGAGGGAGGGAGGGAGAGAGAGAGGGAGGGAGAGAAGGAAGGAGTCAGGGAGGAAGTGAGGAAGAGAGAGGGATGTTGGGAGGGAGAGGGGAGGGTCGGGATTGGTTGGTTCTGGGTCGGGGTTGATTAAAACTGGTTTGTGAGTGGCTGTAGCAGGAGACCACTTGGGGATTGGTAGAGCACTTTTGTTGGGCCTGTGATGAAATTGGCTATGATGAGGTGAGCGGGGAGGAGAAAGGAGAGGTTTGGGTGGAATGGGGAGAAAGAAGTGAAATGGGGAGAGGGTTGGGTGGAATGGGGAGAGGTTTGACTGGAATTGGGAAGGAATGCATCGAATGGGAAGAGTTTGAATGGAATAGGGAGAGGGTTGGGTGGAATGAAGGACAGACCCCAGGGAATGATGGTATAGAAAACGAACGAAAACCTCAGACACGTTCATATATTAGTCAGGTTGGGTTGGGTTGGTTTTCGTCCAGTTTCATATTCTTTCACACGCCTGAGGTCTCGATACGTTCTGGATTATCTGTACAGTAAATGTTAATCACGAAACGAAAAGAAAAAGAAGAGAATAGGAAAATATTATTGTAGTTTGAACGATAGATGATTAAAAACAAGTTATTTCAATTTCAGGTTCAATCATAATTCCAAAGCATTACGATATAGAGTACCGTCCACCGTGTTATTCTTCAGGTGCTTGATTGATTGATTTACATGCAGTACACCTGGCATTCTAAAAGATTGAGTCATATGGCGGTGTATTCACTTAAAAATGGGTTTTCTATTTACTAAAGGTATAACATATAGGTAAATATATATATATATATATATATATATATATATATATATATATATATATATATATATATAACTATATTTAAAATAATATAAAACAACTTACATACGAGGCCAACCTTCTCGATAAGCATTAAAACTTCTTCTTTCCTTTGGTGACGCTGCTGCTCTTAGGCTGTAATGACCGTCTCCTCCCTGTGTCCTGGAGAGGTGCCGCCTCCTCAAGGTCCCCCAGACTAAGACACTCCACCAAGAAGTGTTTTATAGTCCAGGGGGTCCAGGGGGTCCAGGGGTCCAGGGGATCCAGGGGGTCCAGGGGTTCAGGGGGTCCAGGCAGTCATTGCATACTGGCTAGGGGTCTGGGGGCCACCAAGAGGTCATGGGTCAGCCAAGAGTGACCATTGCGATGTTAGGTCAGGGTCGCCTCCCACCTCCACGTCAGACAGTGTTCTTGTTGCCTCAAATATGAAAAATAAAACAGCATTAGTTACAAGATTCAAAGTTCATAATGACGAGGACAAATATTTAACTAAAGATAAAATGAGACACCTGAAGAATCTCCATCCCAGCTTATTTCACCTAAAGATTAACCACCCTAACCTAACCTAACCACGGTCAAAATGAACACAAACGTATTTTTCAGAACAAATATTAAAAAAAATGAAACATAAATAATATCTTTACTGCACCACTGAGTTGTAAATGCTCTCTGGTACGTGTACACTGAGGCATGTGTACATTGTGGTGCTCTTATGTGTACACTGAGGCACTTGCACGTGTACAAAGAAGCACAGGTACAGTGAATAGATGTACAGTAAGACACATGTACAGTCAGACAATGAAACCCATTATGTACACAATGGCTGGAACAAATTGGGAAGGATTTATATGAAATTTCCTATTTGAATAAACTTAAGGTCCCGAGTGAGTTCTATAATGAGACATTTCTTCTTAATTTGTTGAGTAATTGTTAATTCTAATGATGACCTTTGACCCGTGTACTGCACTTATCTTTTAAATTAATTATTGTATTTAATTTACATAACATTAATAACTAATTCTAAGACCCACAAGATCTGGTTAATGTAGCGGCTCTTCTGTGTCATGATAAAAGATAAACGTCTGATTAGTTGACCTTGACGATGGTAGGTTAAGGACGGGATCTGTACTGAGTGTGAATTCGTTCTTAGGGTCGTGTTTATGGTCCTCTGGTCAAGCTGGTGGTGGCTATTAAACACCCCGTCTCTAGTTTTCTTAAGTGAGAAGAAACATTACCTCAGTATCAAGCATCATATAAATCAATGTTTATTTATGAACTACACTACTACATTATATTGATTAATGGGGAGATAAAAATGACAAGCACTCACCTGGGTAATTTGCGTGACACTCGCCAGGTGAGGATATACAATGATGCTTCCTGAACCTATAACTCCTTTGGGTATAATTGTTCTAGTATAATAAAGATCGTTGTTTTTATCACTATCAATGATGTAGCTGAAGCACTGAACGGTAGCATTATTAGTCTACGTTTATCTTGAATAATGGAAGAAAATTATACTCACGTAGCGACCTCATGTGGTACGCCTGGGTGCTCTCCATATTAAGGACACGATCCATTAAATTTATACCATACGAAGCTTGGGCCAATTACGGCTGTTGGTGAGTTTCTTCACGCCATATACGACCCAACTCTACCATCCCATTACTCATATAAATGGACCCTAAACTATGAGCTTCGGTTCCAATAAGTTAGAACTAATAAGATTTCTGTCGGTTTGATTAAGTCGGATGAAATATGTGTAATATGTAAAAACCTGTATCTCTGCCTTCTAGTGCTATGGTTAGATGGTCAGGGAAATCTTACACGAGTAAACCAAAACTCGGGACGAAATGGAGGGGAACGCCATCTGTTGCTCAGCTTATCAAGGCATCAGCCCCAATTTATGATCGCTAGCGCCATCAATTCTAAGGTGAGAACTAATGTACGCTCGAACATCACTCTTGATTATATTATCTATGACGGAGGGAAGAATCATTGCCAGTTGGCCAGTTAGCTGCTGTAATACCTTATTGGCGGGATAGCGTGGGGCCAGGAGCGTGGTGTACCTCAAGGGGTCGTCACTCATCCTACACTGATTCATGACTTGTGCTCTCAGGAACTTTCACTCTGGTATACATGTGTCCTGACAATACAGTATCAACAGAATACATATATTTACAGTATTAGACCATGTATACCCAAAAGGGGGAGGAGATGACGTCATGAGTGTATTGTTTTAGAAATTATTTAATGTAAGACGGAAAGTAAGGTCACACCTGCAGGTTAATTAGAGGAGTGACTTCGTTGCAAAGTCTCAGAAGCTTCTTTTTTTTTAGTTTCTTTTAACAGTATTATAAGTATTAACATGGCTGCACTGAAGGGAAACGTATATGTGCTTCAAATTATACTAAAACCGAAGGAAATGATAAGAGATATAATTACTTCCTGTTATATCACATTATAGTTTCTTAACATATAACACACACTAGTAAACAAACAAACAAACACTACCTCACCGTTCTCTAAAACTCACCTGCGTGTATAATTCCAGGTAACATGATTATACACGGGTCATCTTGTTTTAACAGTGAGTAACGCCGTAATCAATAATACAAGTCACGGCGTGTAAAAGTTGCCCATTGATTTCTCCTCAGTGTCCAAGAAATTGTTCGCGCAAAGTTATTCATGGATCATCAACGTTGGGGAGAGGAGGTGTTGAAAACTTGATGGTGCGCGTATATGGTGTTAAGGTATCAATGTGTGAGAGTATCTTTTTTTTTACAGTCAGTGCCAAGGTACCAATGTAAGAAATAGTCATAATTATACATAGTTCCTAGGTACCAATGTGTGAGTTTCTTTTTTTTACAGTCAGTGCCATGGTACCAATATGTAAGAGGCTGTTTTTATATACTCAGTGCCAAGGTACCAATGTGGGAAAGTGTCATAATTCCACATAGTTCCAAGGTATCAGTGTGAGAGAGTATCATATTTGCATTGTGTGCCAAGGTACCAAGGTGAGAGTCTTTTTTACGCTTTGTGCCAAGGTACCAATGTGGAAAAGTGTCATAATTCCACATAGTTCCAAGGTATCAGTGTGAGAGAGTATCATATTTGCACTGTGTGCCAAGGTACCAAGGTGAGAGTCTTTTTTACGCTTTGTGCCAAGGTACCAATATAAGACGACAAACACAATGTAGAGGTATAACAAAAACCTGAGTCTCCCCAGGACTCTTACGAGGGTCTCACAGATCAAGGGCCTCACAGATCAAGAGCCTCACAGACCAAGAGTCTCACAGAACAAGAGCCTCACAGATCAAGAGCCTCACAGACCAAGAGTCTCACAGAACAAGAGCCTCACAGAGCAAGAGCCTCACAGATCAAGAGCCTCACAAGTCAAGAGCCTCACAGATCAAGAGCCTCACAGATCAAGAGCCTCACAGACCAAGAGCCTCACAGATCAAGAGCCTCACAGATCAAGAGCCTCACAGATCAAGAGCCTCACAGATCAAGAGCCTCACAGACCAAGAGCCTCACAGATCAAGAGCCTCACAGATCAAGAGCCTCAAGAGCCTCACAGATCAAGAGCCTCACAGATCAAGAGCCTCACAGATCAAGAGCCTCACAGACCAAGAGCCTCACAGGTCAAGAGACTCACAGATCAAGAGCCTCACGGATCAAGAGCCTCACAGGTCAAGAGCCTCACACCTAACTATAGCATGTTGTTGAGGCTATTATTGGCACTATTTATTCTACCTACTAGGAGTCTTGGTTTGCTATTTACGACATACCTGGATCTCGTGTTTCAGGTATCTCGCCGCCGTCATCAATGGACTAGTGTCACTAGAGCAGGTTCCTGAGTCAAATCAACCCACTGACTAGCTGTTTACTGCGTGTGTGTGTGTGTGTGCCTAGTGTGTGTGGTGGATGCATGCCTTTTTCCTTACCGCACCTGTTACCGCCACCACTACCATTAGCACCACTACCATTAGCACCACCACTATCAGCACCATCAACCCCCCACTGCCACCACCAGCACTACCACCATCACTACCACCACCAGTACTAGCACCACTACTACCATCAACAGAAGCTCCACTACCACCATAGCAAGACGGTGCAGTAGCAGATGTTATCGTGAGGCTCTGGTCACCAATTAAGCAAACTGGAGCTTTGAGTGTTGTGTTAAAGTTATCTGGATCCGGTAATTATTCAACCTGTCTCTCCCTCCCTGCTGAGATATGTACAAAATTATAGAGAAAGTGATGAGCACAATAATGGAGGAGTGAGGGAGACAAATGGGTGTATGAGACTCTTATGGGTTGGGTTGGGATAGGTTAGGTTAGGTTTGGTGATAGGTTAGGTTAGGTTAGGTTTGAGGACGTACATACAAAGATTCAAAAACATCAAGTATTTCACGTAAGAGTAATCCTCAGTACTTGACTAAATTGGTTAAAATTTCCAGTAATTAAGCAAAATGACTTAATTCAGACTTTCAATTACACTCACTGAATAAAGAGTCTTACAGTAAATCATTTAATCTGTGTAAGTGTTACATAGTTTAACAGAGGCGGTGGAGGCGAGGCAGACTGACTGGGTGGGTTGGGTGGGTGGTGGGTTGGGTGGGTTGGGTGGGTGGGTGTGTGGTTGGGTGGGTGGGTGGTTGGGTGGGTGGTGGGTGGGTTGGTGGGTGGGTGGTTGGTTGGTGGGCTGGGTGGGTGGGTGGGTTGGGTGGGTGGTTGGTTGGGTGGGTTGGGTGGGTGGGTGGGTTGGGTGGTGGTGGGTTGGTGGTTGGGTGGGTGGGTGGTTGGGTGGGTTGGGTGGGTGGGTGGTTGGTGGGTGGGTGGGTTGGGTAGTGGGTTGGGTGGGTGGTTGGGTGTGTTTGATGGGTTGGGTGGGTGGTTGGGTGGGTGGGTGGGTTGGGTGGGTGGGGTGGGTGGTTGGGTGGGGTGGGTGGGGTGGTGGGTGGGTGGTGGGTGGGTGGGTGGTGTGGTGGGTGGGTGGGTGGTGGGGTGGGTGGGGTGGGGTGGGTGGGTGGGTGGGGTGGGGTGGGTGGGTGGGGTGGGTGGGTGGGGTGGAGTGGGTGGGTGGGTGGGTGGGTGGGTGGGTGGGTGGGTGGGTGGGGTGGGTGGGTGGGTTGGGTGGGGTGGGTGGTTGGGGTGGGTGGGGTGGGTGGTTGGGGTGGGTGGGTGGGTGGGTGGGGTGGGGTGGGTGGGTGGGTGGGTGGGTGGGGTGGGGGGTGGGTGGGTGGGTGGGTGGGTGGGTGGGTGGGTGGGTGGGTGGGTGGGTGGGTGGGTGGGTGGGTGGGGTGGGTGGGTGGGTGGGTGGGTGGTGGGTGGGTGGGGTGGGTGGGTGGGTGGGTGGGTGGGTGGGTGGGTGGGTGGGTGGGTGGGTGGGTGGGGTGGGGTGGGTGGGTGGGGTGGGTGGGGTGGGTGGGTGGGGTGGGGTGGGTGGGTGGGGTGGGTGGGTGGGTGGGTGGGGTGGGTGGGTGGGTGGGTGGGTGGGTGGGTGGGTGGGTTGGTAGGTGGGGTGGGTAGGTGGGGTGGGTGGGTGGGTGGGGTAGGTGGGTGGGTGGGTGGGTAGGTGGGGTGGGTGGGTGGGTGGGTGGTGGGTGGGTGGGGTGGGTGGGGGGGTGGGTGGGTGGGTGGGTGGGTGGGTGGGTGGGTGGGTGGGTGGGGTGGGTGGTGGGTGGGTGGGGTGGGTGGGTGGGGTGGGTGGGGTGGGGGGTGGGTGTGGGTGGGTGGGGGGGTGGGTGGTGGGTGGGTGGTGGGTGGGTGGGGGTGGGTGGGTGTGTGGGGTGGGTGGGTGGGTGGGTGGGTGGGTGGGTGGGGGTGGGGTGGGTGGGTGGGTGGGTGGGTGGGGGGTTGGGGGGTGGGGGTGGGTGGTGGGGTGGGTGGGTGGGTGGGTGGGTGGGGTGGGTGGGTGGGTGGGTGGGGTGGGTGGGTGGGTGGTGGGTGATGGTGGGTGGGTGGTGGGTGATGGTGGGTGGGTGGTGGGTGGGTGGGTGGCTGGTAGTGGGTGGGTGGGTGGGGTGGTGGGTGGGTGGGTGGGTGGGTGGGTGGGGTGGGTGGGTAGGTATTGACCAAAGTAAGAGTTTCCTTTATACTACGTCAACATAGAAAATACCTCTGAAGTCATCATACAAAAATACAAACAGATGTAATCAAATGTATAAAGAAATATCTCAAAGTATGTTTATGTCACAAATGAATCACTACACCACTTCCTATCTTACTAGTAACAAGTAAACATCCAGAGACTGTGAGCGTTGTAGCGAGTTTTTATTGTCAGATGGATCTCACTGACACGCTATTCACTGACCCCCAAAACCAGTCTAAGTGGATATTTTCTCTCAAGATCAATTAACTAAACAAATAATGGTATCGGGGTGATCCATGTACAGCTTGGATGGGCGACAGAAGTAACTTAATTAGTTTGTTGACATCAAGTTAGCGCAGAGTGAAAAGAACTACAGCAGCCTTCACGCCGGTATCCAGAGGTGTGTAGAGTAGAGCCTTGCTGTGATCCCAAGATGGTGAGGTTGGTGTGTGTGATTGAAACTGGTATTTGTACTCAGAAGATGACCTGGTAGATGTACTCAGAAGATAACCTGGTAGATGTACTCAGAAGATGACCTGGTAGATGTACTCAGAAGATAACCTGGTAGATGTACTCAGAAGATAACCTGGTAGATGTACTCAAAAGATAACCTGATACATGTACCCCAGAAGATTACGGTCATTTTGCATTCTGTCCTCTGTAGTATTTTAGTTGAATGTGATGTTCGCTGTGTCCAGAACATATCACATCAGACTGACTCGTTAAAATAAACCACGACGAACAGTGCAGACGAGAGGAACAACACTGAGGCAAACATTGTTGACTGTTGGGTCTGGTCTTGATGATACACTCGTAACTCCTTCATAATTACTGACCATATCTGCAATGTTGTATTATTTCTTCGGTTTTAATTACACGGTCACAAAATCCTTCAAAGCTTGCCTCTAATTTTCCCTAATCTACAGTCATAATAATTACGAACCATTGTACACAAGTTTCTTCAAGTATTTATATAATGACTAAAGGTAAGGTCACACGGTCATTATATACATGAAGTGCTGTTTGTTTTCGGCGTTACGTGTAAGGACTCATTATACAGACCGACTGTAATATCATATATACAGTACATGTATTAGTGGTACAGGGAGGGAAGGAGGGAAGGTGGGAGGGAAGGAAGGAAGGAAGGTGGTGGTGGTGTACGGGAAGGTTAGACGTAGGTGGAGACTTGACAGCGTTACATAGGCGTATAAAATATAAACAAAACATCTACGCCCCAAAGACAAAAGACAATCTGGGAATCTAAGTCAATTTATCAGAGTCACGTGAGAAGTGACCACGATAGAGAGAGGAACAGGGGGTCGAATGGTGAACGCATTGAGGCACAAGGTTCTGGCAACAGCCGTCGATATGGCTAATGAATACTTGAACAACTGTGCTCATGTGTCTGTTGTGAGATATTCATAGTCCCGGCTGGTAAGGGATACCCAGCTGGCCTTGTTCACTCTGGTTGGAGGCAATGCATATGGTTGAAGCTTTGACCCCGATAACCAAATGTCTGTTTTAAGGTCATATCAACAAGTGAGGGAGCCAACAGGTGCCTTGGACATAGTGTAAGATATGATGGTTTGGTTATCTAGCAACTGTGATAAATGATTCTCCTTCTACATAAAAACTATTCGTCTTTACTCTCCAGGTGCCCGTTCGTCCGTTCACTGGCTAAAAGGTCAATCACGTATTCTTTTTAACTTCTTATAATATGTCTAACTCTGCCGCTTCCTCTCTATCACCACTAAACATCGTCTTCCTCAAGTTCAGTGGGTCATACATCTCACGACCTGTCCTCTAATTGGTCACCTCAGCACCTGTGACCCCCTCCCTTCACATCCCGAGCGTTATACATCAACATACAGTACAAGAAAATGAAAGACGAGGAAGAACAAGAACTATGTTAAAATAGTAAATGAATTAATATGTTATTAGAGATTGTAATAGAAACGTTAAAGTGTGATGATGCCAAATCTGAAGAAAAAAACTCAATGGTGATAATTTTATTTTTACCTCCAAGAGAGAAGAGAAAGCCGGGCCTCTCTCTCTCTCTCTCTCTCTCTCTCTCTCTCTGCCATTTTTGTTGCTTTTTTTCCTTCAATGCCTTTTACACACTAATCCTATTATTTTTGTAAATATATTTTTTTATTTTTTATACTGCAATCCAACCTTTCATTTTTTACACTCCACTTTCATTATTTTTTTCATATTTCTTTTATTCTATTTTTATCATTTTTTAATACTGTAATCCTCTCTCTCTCTCTCTCTCTCTCTCTCTCTCTCTCTCTCTCTCTCTCTCTCTCTCTCTCTCTCACTTTCCATATAATATTTTTCCATTTTTTTATATATATTGGAAATTTTACTTTTTTTAAACTATCTCTTTTTATAATTTTTTTTCTCTCACTTGTATCATTTCAATAACCTCCAAAAGGCAAGGGAAGGTGAGAGGCCAGAACAGGTGAGTGAGGTAAGAGGTAAGGACAGGTGACACAGGTATGTCTTGCTGGCACACAATGTTACCTGTCATCTTAATTAATCTTTGTCACCTGCAGGTATAATGGTAATATATGTATGTGTGTTTCTCTCTCTCTTGTCTTGTCTGTATGATTGTCTGCCTGTTTGTCTGTCTGTCTGTCTGTCTGTCTGTCTGTCTGCCTGTCTGTCTGTCTGTCTCTATTCAATAACCCCCGTACAGAGTGATCACCACACCCTCTTGTACTTCAATTATACACTACCCCAGGTGAACACTCCACCCCCGGGGACTGTACTGCCCCCTTGTCTCGTGTTACACCAGCACACTAAGAGCCGTAACACTCGCCCGATGACAACATCTGAGTTACAACGGTGACTCATTTTACAACCGATAATTAATGACGTTATCTGGCTGTTGGGGATGTGGCTACACTGGTGAATGAATGAGAGGTGGATGTGGGATGTGGCTACACTGGTGAATGAATGAGAGGTGGATGGTGTGGATGTGGGATGTGGCTACACTGGTGAATGAATCAGAGGTGGATGGTGTGGATGGTGTGGAATGGTTGTGGGATGTGGCTACACTGGTGAATGAATGAGAGGTGGATGGTGTGGATGTGGGATGTGGCTACACTGGTGAATGAATGAGAGGTGGATGGTGTGGATGTGGGATGTGGCTACACTGGTGAATGAATGAGAGGTGGATGGTGTGGATGTGGGATGTGGCTACACTGACAGGGTATATAGGTAGTGAAGGAATACGTACGATAAGAGACTTTGTGGTTAGGTTAGGTTAGGTTAGGTTAGGTTATGTTATCAGCTGCGGGACGGAACAATAGAACCTTTATAATATTGTTACTGAGAGTCATAAATCATCCTGGCGAGCTGAGGAAACAATGTGTCTGATTCTGTGTCACTTTAAATTTCTCACAACAACATATCCTTAAAACCAGTGAGAGATATGTGTCCCTTAATGCTAAAAGTCCTTAAAACTTGAGAAATATGTGTCTCTTAATGCTAAATTGTATCTGAGAATTTATTTAAAGTACGTGTTTAAAGATCCCCAGTTATTGAATCATCATAAAACGCAACAATAAAATCATGTTACGTCAGTCATGGTTAAGAAGATATCATGCCACCATCTACAGAGTCTTATAACCAGATCTATCTCCTCACAGACCACAGCTTAATGGGGTGAATGTAATGATGTTAAACCACTCCTTTCCTTCACCGCCTGAGAAGAACTTTAATGATTTTCTGATTTCCACTAAGACAAAAAGACGAGTTTGTGTATGAGATGTTCAGTGACAGAAACTCCTACACTTATGTTCGGTTTTTAATGTTTCTCTCTAAATAAAAATTGTCTTTTGAGAGCTGTAAAAACATACCTAGTGGCTCTATTAATTTAGTTTTGTAGTTAATTATTAGTATCTGAGAAATATTTAGTCTGGTTTACAATTATGACTTTATATAACAAACGCAAATATTGTTAATAATAATAATAATAATAATAATAATAATAATAATAATAATAATAATAATAATAAAAATAAAAATAATAATAATAATAATAATAATAATAATAATAATAATAATTTTGACCTTTGACCTATTTCCCAAATATCAATAAGCCCTTGTTACCCCAGGCGCTTGATACCTACCAATATAATTAATACACACTAGTTAAAAATGTCATATTCTGACCTGTGAGCTTGACCTTTGACCTACCTTCACAAAAATCAAATCACCTTTCATTACTAAAACAAAAATCTAGTTATTCACTTTCATCCAAATCAGTCCATCAGTTTTCCATTATTTTTTTTTCTGACCCTGAACTGTATAACTTTGTGTGTGTGTGTGTGTGTGTGTGTGTGTGTGTGTGTTGTTCAGGGCCAATAGCCAACCCATCAGGCAAATTTCATCAACATCATGTAATCTGTTTAAGAGATATGACCACACAAAGGTAGGTGAATGCATTTAGGTGCACACACACGCACACACACAGTTTGATTTCAATTACACGTTTTTACGTCCTCTACAAATTCATGAATGGAGGCATAAATTTTTTGTAGAATTTGTAAGTGTTTAAAAATTTTGTTATTATGTTTTGTAGATGATGTGACGTTACTGTAAGTCTGAGAGGGAGAAACATAACGTAACGATAACAAGATAACAGATATAACACTAACACGAAATAATCTGGGGTGGTGATTCTTCAGGTGATCCAAGTAATGTATATAGAATGAAATATCAATAAACCATCAAGACATAACAAGGTTTATATAGTAAGAGACTTCAATATAAACCAGAAAGGACTAAACCAAACCATAAACTCAGAATCGGTGAAATTTCCTCAAAGAACATAACAAACAAACCTCACCTGGGGGGGGGGGGATACTGAACTTCCATTAAATAGAGAAAATCTAATTAGAAATGTCGACGTCGGTAGCGAATTAGCAAGAAGTGACCATAAGGAATTAAGATTTTGAAATACCTTTGAGTGTCAATCATTGGGAAAATTCCATTAGTTTCTCGATTTCCGCAGAGCAAATTACTACGGTTTGAAAAGGTGGTTGAGAGAGAGAGAGAGAGAGAGAGAGAGAGAGAGAGAGAGAGAGAGAGAGAGAGAGAGAGAGACGTCATATTCTAATTGAAGACTAATCAGTGTGGGCTAGCAATTTGAGATAAACAGCAAGAATGTCCCCAAACACTCCCGATTTAATGTAGTAATTACAAAGTTCAAGACACAATAAGTCAGGTGGCCTGAAGTCTTTGACAGTGTCACATTCTATAATATAGTGTTCAAGTGTATGATTTAAAGGTTTATCACAAAGTTTACACGCTGAGTGTTCCGGTATGGGTACAGCGTTACTAACCTGCCAGATAAGAACATAAGAATGGAGGAAACTGCAGCGGGCCTATTGGCCCATACTGGGCAGTCCCGTTTACACCCAACCCCTACTGCTGAATTAACAACTGGGCATCCATTCTACAAACTGAATTAGTTGCCATACTCACAGCTATTAAATTCATTGAAACCACTGTTACTGACAGTCTCATCATCACTGACTCTCTATCCTCACTACTTGCCCTTGGGACCCTCGACTCAGGTTGTCACGCTCTTGTCTCTGAAGCCAGACACAAATATGCGTGCCTTGTTGACCAGGGTGTCAGGGTCAAACTGTTGTGCATCCCCTCTCACATAGGCCTCATAAAACATGACAGAGTTGATGCCCTCGCCAAACTCGCGTCTAACAAAGACACCGTTGAATACAATTTGGGTCTGTCAAAAACAACCCTTAAAACTGTAATTAGGAAAGAACTTATTGATGAGTTTGACGCAAGTAGACAAGTGCAAACAGGCACTAGTCGATCCATAGGTTACCATGATGAGATGTATCAAGTGAAACATGTATATGGAGCAAGTAACAAGATCACTAGATTACAAGATGTTGTAACCGCTAGATTAAGGTTAGGATATAAGTACCTTTGGGAGTATGTTCCTCAAGCAGATGTAAACAAAACTAAATGTAAAGTGTGTGGCCAGACATATGGCCACACACTTCAACACTACGTCCTCGACTGTGTGAAGATAGAACCTTTTAGGGACAGGTCCAAGCACACTGTGTGTGAAATGGCACAACACTTCATCTCTAATGGCACGATAGCCGACATATTAAGATTGTATCCACTTTTTTGCACTTAGTAACTATATCAATTCTCATGTACAGAACCAAATAGGCAATGTGCTTGAATACCTCCCACGTAAATGTGAATAACAAAGTGTGAGGCCAGACATACTGCCTCACACGCCTGTTCTCACGCATTTGTGAATAAGTTACCCTTTATGTATAGAACTAAACAAATAATGTAAATGAAATACTGTGTAACTTTCAGTGCCATAATATCCTGACAACGGGGGTTAATTATTATGACCCTTTGTAAACCCTACTCTGTAATCCTTTTGCGCTACCGCTCACAGGATGAATGTGGGGTGCACAATAAAGTAGCCGCTGCAAGCGGCAAAATCAAAATCAATCAAATAAGCATCCAACCTATGTTTGAAGCTATCCAGCGTATTCGAGTTAATGATGATATTTGGTAGCTTATTCCATTCATCCACTACTTTGCTTCCGAACCAGTGTTTACCTATTTCACGCCTAAATCTAAATTTGTCTAATTTAAAACCATTGTTACGAGTTCGCTCCTGGTTGGATAGTTTGAGTACCTTTGTAAGGTCCCCTTTGTTTGGCCCTGACTTCCACTTATACACCTCTATCAGGTCGCCCCTTGATCTACGTCTCTCGAGGGAGCGCAAATTAAGATGCGTTAACCTGTCTCTATACTCAAGGTTCCTAATGCCCAGGATTAGTCTTGTCATTCTCCTCTAAATTCTTTCCAATGATTCTATATCCATTTTGTAATGCGGTGACCAGAACTGAACTGCGTAATCCAGGTGTGGTCTCACAAGCGCAAGATACAGTTTTAGGATGACCTCGCTAGTCTTTTAACTTGCACTCCTTTGTATGAACCCAAGTACTTTATTCGCCTTGTTACGAGCAAAAACATATTGTTTATTTGGCTTAAGGTTCCTACTTATCATTACTCCTCAATCTCTCTCGCAGTCGGATTTCTCTATGGCATCGTTGTTCATCTGGTATCTGGTTTCCCTGTTTACATCTCCTATGCTGAGTACTTTACATTTGTCCACGTTGAATTTCATCTGCCATTTTTCAGACCATTCGAAAAATTTGTTTAGATCTTCCTGTAGTTTTACCGAGTCCTCGTCAGATTTAATAACACGTCCTATTTTAGTGTCATCAGCAAATTTACTTATGTGTCTGTATCCTAGCCTAAATCTGGCCACGACTACATCACATTGTCTGGTTCTGTCCTTATGCTGGCCATACCAATACTTCTTGTCACAAAATTTGTCATATATACTAATGCTACAACTGCCAGGTCTCTCTGAATTTCTCACTTCTTCTAGATCAGAGTCCATGATTCAAGTCAGGGAGGGAGGGAAGGTGGGAGGGAGGAAGGGCGTAAGTGACAACAGAGGAGAGAAAGCAGAGATTGTCGGTACCGCCAGATGGACACACACAAACACACCATACTAATTATACACACACACACACACACACACACACACACACACACACACACACACACACACACACACTTATAATTTAATGTAAAAAAAATAAAAAAATAAATAAATAAATATCGAAGTGATAACCGTGGTAACATGTTCTTATTACCACCATGCTATGTGTACTATCCCACATGATACTAAATGTTTCATAATACTTCCTTGAGATAAATGTACAGTATATATCAGGTGCTACAAGAGAGCTCAGGCTCTCAACTGGATCATTCATGTTAATATTGTTATTATTATCCACTCTGTATCTGTGTTCTTCTGGCTAAATAAACAGTTTCAATATCAATGTCACACACAGACTGAGTCTCTTAACGCCTGATTTTGTTTCATGTCGTGGCTGTAGGAGGACGGCGACCAGGGGCGGAGGGAGGGAAAATCTAAACATAAACACAGAAGGGGTGGGAGGTGAGGTGAGCCCCCCACCACCTGTAGCCCCGCCTTTTAAACAAGACTAAACACCTCTTGGCTACTGTTCTCCACCTCCCTACTGCCTTGCTGCTGGTGATCTCTCTCTCTCTCTCTCTCTCTCTTGCAATAAATTTGTGATCCGTACAAAAAAAAAAATATTTTTCTTTCTGGCGCCGGGAAGGATGGGTGGTGGCTCACTGGGACAGTCGGGACACCGGGGGTTTGTCTTTTTCCCCCTGCTGCCGCCACAAGGTGCTGAACCTGTAAGGTTCTGGCAGCTCGGCTACAAGGTCCTCGACCACGGACACCACTTTCAGGTCGCTTTGGTGACTCAGGTACTGGATGAATAGATACTTAAGCTCCTGTGAGTCAAGGTGGGGATATCGGCATACAAATTCAAGGAAAGTCAAGGCGTGGTAAGCACATGTGTCGTAGTATGGACTTTGAAATTCACGGTTGATAGAAGTCAGGTACCTCTCATTGTGCTGGCGGAGGTACTGGGTGATGCACTGGGGCAGTTTTACTGGTCCGCGTGAATCATAATATAGGAAAGAGCTATCTGAGCGGTAAAGAGACACCACATGTCCCTCGGCCGAAAGGAGTACCAGAAACCCCTCGCCGACGGAGAGCTTCTTTAGTTTCAGTATGATTGTATCTGACACTACCTTGCATCTCTTAGCAAAGATCCTAGGCGAAAAGTCCATTAGATCCATAATATCGGCGCCTGACAACATCCCCCGGTCCTGAAGACCGGGGTAATAGCTGGACAGGAACATCACCTCGCTCTCCATTTTACATTAATATGCAGTATTAATTTTTGGCTCTGGTCACGACCTCAAGACGAAATTCGCCGATAACACAGTATAATGAGGTTGGAACTTTGTACAGTGTCGGGGTAATAGTGAAGATGTGAGGGGTAATAGTGAAGAGGTGAGGGGTAATTGTGAAGATGCGGGGGGTAATAGTGAAGATGTGTGATGGGGTGATAGAGAAGACGTGTGATGGGGTGATAGTGAAGAAGTGAGGGGTAATAGTGAAGATGTGAGGGGTAATAGTGAAGATGTGTGATGAGGTGAAAGTGAAGATGCATGATGGGGTGAAAGTGAAGATGTGTGATGGGGTGATAGTGAAGATGTGTGATGGGGTGATAGTGAAGATGTGAGGGGTGAAAGTGAAGATGTGTGATGGGGTGATAGTGAAGATGTGTGATGGGGTGATAGTGAAGATGTATGATGGGGTGATAGTGAAGATGTGCGATGGGGTGATAGTGAAGATGTGAGGGGTAATAGTGAAGATGTGTGATGGGGTGATAGTGAAGATGTGTGATGGGGTGATAGTGAAGATGTGTGATGGGCTGATAATGAAGATGTGATGGGGTGACAGTGAAGATGTGTCGGGGTGATAGTGAAGATGTGTGATGGGGTGACAGTGAAGATGTGTCGGGGTGATAGTGAAGATGTGTTGGGGTGATAGTGAAGATGTGTATTGGGGTGATAGTGAAGATGTGTATTGGGGTGATAGTGAAGATGTGTTGGGGTGATAGTGAAGATGTGTATTGGGGTGATAGTGAAGATGTGTTGGGGTGATAGTGAAGATGTGTATTGGGGTGATAGTGAAGATGTGTGCTAGGATGACAGTGAAGATGTGTTGGGGTGATAGTGAAGATGTGTATTGGGGTGATAGTGAAGATGTGTTGGGGTGATAGTGAAGATGTGTATTGGGGTGATAGTGAAGATGTGTATTGGGGTGATAGTAAAGATGTGTGTTAGGATGATAGTGAAGATGTGTTGGGGTGATAGTGAAGATGTGTTGGGGTGATAGTGAAGATGTGTATTGGGGTGATAGTGAAGATGTGTGATGGGGTGATAGTGAAGATGTGTATTGGGGTGGGTGAAGATGTGTGTTAGAATGATAGTGAAGATGTGTTGGGGTGATAGTGAAGATGTGTTGGGGTGATAGTGAAGATGTGTTGGGGTGAGTGAAGATGTGTGTTAGGATGATAGTGAAGATGTGTTGGGGTGATAGTGAAGATGGGAGATTAATGGTGGCCCCGCGTGTTGCGAGGATGGCCGGCCCAAGGGCCACCTAGGCGTGAATTTGTTAAAGGTGTAGAAGCTGTCGCCAACACAACAACCACACCCTAAGTTAACGAGCTGCATGACCCGGTATCAAGGAATAGTCCGAGAAGACCGGACAACTCGCCAACTGCACTGGCTAACCATTACCCCGGAACATGAACCGTAAATCGATTAACACAGGTTCCCAATTACTGCTGGGTAGACAGAGGCAAATGGCGTAAAGAAACTTGCCCACAGTTTTACCCCGCCCGGGCATCGAACCCAGGTCCACTCGCTTGCGAGGATGCTAACCATTACACCACAGGTCGCCACGTAAGGACACACACAAACAGCTGACAAACAGACAGACAGACACAACCCCACAATTCATGGAATCAACTCATACATCTTCACGTTTAAGGCAACAATGTGCGTGAAGAAGACTTTGGGAGACACGTGAAGGGTAATTACCGTTCTATAGGTCAACACCGTGTTTGTGTTACGCTGCTTGACTGCTGCTTGTGGGCATGACCCCCCCCCCCCCCTCTGCCCCCCCACACCCCTCCAGATAAACTTGACAGTATTACAACTACATTACTTTATTACCGCACTTCTTTTGGTAAGAACAGTGATGATATAAGAGTTTCAATATTGATAATAAATATAACATGCCGGTATAATAATAATAACAATAACAATAACAATAATAATAATAATAATAATAATAATAATAATAATAATAATAAAATACCATTAATAGTAATATATAATAATAACACTACAACTAATAATAATATTATTATTCGTAACTCAACCTAACCAAATCTAGTCACACCAATCTAATTCAACTTAACTTAAACTAACGAAACATAATCCAATCTTATCACATCTAATTAAACTTTTCGCTTAATTTAACAAAACACAACCTAACCAAACCTATTCTAAGCGCTTTGGTTATTTAACCTAACCAAACCTAATCTACCCGTAATTTAACCGAATCTAACCTTACACTAAATCTAACTTAGGTTAAGATGGGTAGGGTAGTGTTAGGTTAGGTTGAGTTGGGTAGGTTAGAATGGGATCGGTTAATTTTGGTTGTATGGTTAGGTTAGGTTTTCAGATTAGACTAGGTTAAGCCAGACTTCGGTTGGGTTTTGGTTAGGTCATATTTTGGTTGGGTTATATTTACATTGGATTAGATTAGGCTGAGTTAAGTTAGATTTAAGTCGCATTAGGTTAGGATGACTTAGGTTAGACATTGGTTAGGATGACTTAGGTTTGACATTGGCTAGGATGACTTAGGTTAGGTTAGGTTAGGTTAGGTTAGGCATTGGTTAGGATGACTTAGGTTAGGCATTGGTTAGGATGACTTAGGTTAGACATTGGTTAGGATGACTTAGGTTAGGTCAGACATAGGTTAAGGTGTTTCTGGCTAATTAACCAACCAGGTGGCTGTGTATCGTGAGCACCTGAGGAGGTAAACAGGAAGAGAGAAGTGGACCGCCTGACGCTACTGCTGCTTCGGCCTTGTGTGTCTGCTGACGTTTGTTAGGAAAGTCTTCCAGGTAGGAGATAATGCCGAAAATTACGATGTTATTTACTTAGACTTTAGCAAAGCATTTGACAGAGTACCGCATCAGAGGCTTCTGAGAAAAGTTAAGGCTCATGGTAACTAGGGGAAAGTTTTAAATTGAATAAAATCTTGGCTCACCGATAGAACGCAGAGGGTCAGCGTAGATGGTGTTAAATCTGAGTGGGGCTGTGTAACCAGTGGGGTTCCCCAGGGGTCAGTACTAGGCCCACTCTTGTTCATAATCTACATAAACGATCTAGATACTAGGATCAGCAGTGACATAAGCAAGCTTGCGGATGACACCAAAATAGGGCGGCAGATTAATTCAGGGCAGGATGCAAATGCACTACAGGAGGATCTAAATAAACTGCAGGGGTGATCTGAAAAATGGCAAATGAAATTCAACACCAGCAAGTGCAGCGTACTTAATATTGGAAGAGCAAATACTGTCAATGTATACAGCCTTAACAGCATCAACCTAGAGAAGTTGACTTGTGAAAGACTTAGGGGTACTTGTAAGCCCGGACCTACGGCCTAGAAAGCAGTGCGTTAATGTTCGAAATAAGGGAAACAGAGTATTAGGTTTTATATCTAGAAATGTAAGTAGTAAGAGTGCAGAGGTCTTATTGCAACTATATCTTGCGCTAGTCAGGCCGCACCTCGATTATGCGGTTCAGTTCTGGATCCCTTATTATGGAATGGATATCAATTCACTAGAGTCGATGCAGCGAAGAATGACGAAAATGATTCCGTGACTTAGAAACCTTCCATATCAGGATAGGTTAAAGAAACTAAACTTGCATTACCTAGAAAGACGAAGAGTGCTGGGAGATATGATAGAAGTATTTAAGTGGGTGAAAGGAATCAATAAAGGGGATATAGATAAAGTTCTTATAATATCCGAGGAGGATAGGACTCGGAGCAACGGATTTAAGTTGGATAAGTTTAGGCTTAGGAGGGAGACAGGAAGGAACTGGTTCACAAAGAGGGTGGTGGACGAGTGGAACAAGCTTAGCAACTTTGTAGTAAGTGCTGGAACGCTGGAAAGTTTCAAAAGGAGGCTGGATAGATTCATGGATGATAGAGAGTGGTAGTAACTCTCGACAGGAGCTGCCATGCACAGGCCAACCGGCCTATTGCGGACTCCTTATTTTCTTATGTTCTTATGAGAGAGAGAGAGACTAAAACACTGCCAGAAATGGTTGACAGACACACAAGAGGCTCAATATCACAATAAACAATGAGTGTATGTCAGCAAGATCAGTCTGCATCATCTGTCTTCCCAAATGGCTGACTGAGATAAGTCTAAACGCCATCAGGTATCCAGATTGCTTGAGGAAGGAAGACCACAGAATCCAGGGACTGTTTCTTTTGATAGTGAGAAGGATGTCATAAACCTGATAATGAGGAGGAAGAGGAGGAGGAGGATGAAGAAGAGGAATGGGAGGATGAAGAAGAGGAGGAGGAGGAGGAGGAGGAGGAGGAGGAGGAGGAATTAGAGTAAATAAGAGATGGGGAATGAAATAAATGAGTTAAGTCGGGTAAAGAGGTTACGGAAGGAAAGATGGATAGGAGGGAGACACTAGGAAGAAGGAAGTGAGGTAGGAAGGAAATAGCCCCCCTGCGCCTGTACAGTCCCTCACCTCCCTACCCGGTCTCTCAGCTGTGTTGTTAAAGTGAAATGAAAACCAATAGAAACAGATTTTCAAAGTCAAAATGCACACTCAGGCCACGCGGTGCTGAAGGACGCCACCCAGGTCATCATATAAAAGAGGACACCAGGTTGGGTTAGGTTAGGTCAGGTGAGATCGTTACTCTCTCATTAAGAGATCCAGGTAAGAGTCTGGGTGGCCGGGAGGACTGGAGATCAAACAGTGTGAGAGAAAAGTGACAGATATAAGAAATGGTGAGAAGGAAGAGGAGAAAATTTTAAAAATGAAACATGGAACGAAAACAAATGGAGTCCCACACGAGGGCTGAGCATTAAAAAACAATAAGTCTCCCCCAGTAGGGTGGAGAGTCAACTGAAAAAATATTAAATCCAAATTTTTGTGAGAGAAGAGAGTGCAAAGAAGAGAAAAATCACCAAAGGACAACAGAGGAACAATGGCGACCTGAAGTAAACTATAAAAAGTGATCCGACATGGAACCTTTGCGACTTTTCTTTAAGCTTCTGACGAGCGAGACAGCTGGGACAGGAGGGTGATAGGGAGCCTCCACTGCACCCACGTCAGGAACAACTCACCTGATTGTAAGCCGTTGCCAATCAGACCCAGATGGAGGGGTAGGAGTTGAGTCAGTGAGGGAAAGGAAGAGAGGATGGTTGTGGTGAGTCTGGTTCTGTGTAGCTAGTTGGTAGAGGTCGACTGAGTGATAAGTTTCTCTCACATAACCTGGGGAGGGAGGAAGGGGTGAAGGAGGGGTGAGGGAGTAGACAGGAAGGAATGAGGGAGGAGGTAAAGAAGAAAGGAGTCAGGAGGTGAAAGAGATGTGAGGAAAGGGGTGAGGCAGTGGATGAGTGAGGGGGAAAGGGCACGGATGTAAGGGGAGGAGAGGGGATAGCGTAGGTTAGGGGAGAATTGAGGGTGTGGTTGAGGGGAAGAAAGGAAGGAATGAGGGGAGAGTTGAGGGTGCGAGAGAGGGGACAAGAGACAGACAGACACACAGGGACTATAGCCACTGTAGTGATACAGTTGGACTCGAGGAGGACCCAATGATTAGTTACTCCGCCAGGAAAAAAAGTCAGCGAGGGAAGGGTACAGGAGGAGGGACCTTGTCTACAACTGTCTGTCATAGGGCGGCCGTGACACAGAACTCATGACACAAATCTCTCATATGTATCTTTGAGGTGACACACGACGTAAATTCTTCAGTTCACGAGGTCACCTGACGAGGGAGACAAGATCAGTTGAAAGCCATTAATCACGTCGGCTTAACTGAGACCACATTTCCTCATGATGGAAGTACCAGACCGAAGAAAAAGGGCAAAAAATGGTTCTCTTCTCTCTGGTTCTTAATGTTTAGTTGTAAAATAAGATAAAAGTCACAGAAAATTAATATGTCATGATTTAATACTCTGTGTCAATGTCCTGAACGATTAAACTTTCCCGTCTGAATAATCTTGAGTCTGGCGAGTTTACTTATCATTTATAACAAGAGTTTGAACACTGATATATATATATACCATCTATCTGTCCAGTGAACATATAACGACAGAGTTATAATGACTTTAACAAGAATCCAGGTATAATCTTCTATATCCTACCTGTAAAGTGAGGTACATATATATTACAGTAGTTCTCAACATCATTTCAGTCATTAATTCGTGTTGACATTACGACAGGTGAGGTTCTTGTCGTTATCATAGGTAAAGGTAATGTTATGATTGATATTTGTGATGTTTGTGAAGGCGAGCGGGTAGTTGTAGCAGTAGTAGTAGTAGTACAGGTAGTATAATAGTAGTAATAGTAGAGTTTTTTGTCGTAGTAGGAGTAGTAGTAATAATAGTTGAAGTAGCAGTAGTAATTGTTGTAGTAGTCATAATAGTAGTGGTAGTAAGTAATAAAAGTAATAGTAATAGCATAAGTAGTAGTAGTATAATAGTAGAAGTAATACAATCAGAAAACATTCAGAGTGAGTGTAACCAAACATTCACTCACCTCAAAGAATAAACTCATCAACACTACCAGTCACAATACTAGAGTGAATAAGACCAGTCACTAGGTCCCACTCACCACAAGATAGTCCCAACAACAGTGGTCTTAGGACTAATACACCACTAAGACTATAAGCTTAGGGTGAGACTTCTTTAATCTAACTTGTCATAGGGAAAATAAATCACTATCCAGATGATATATGAATCAAGAAAAAATATATATAAAAAAATGGATTTATATCAAGAAGTATAAGTTGACTGATAAATGAGGGTATTAATATAACTCAGTATGTCAGTGTTAATAAGATGTTATGTTTTTTATGTAGGTTAAATCACATACATACATACATACATACATACATACATTCTACTACATTCTACACAATCTACGACTCGCTGTACTTACTTACTCACAACAATACTGACGTCAGGAAGTTACGAATACTTGTAGAAATTGTCAATAAATAAGGAGTAGAAATATTACGATACCTCCTTTGTTTACCACGACGCAAAGCTCCATCACCGAGAGTCTCAGTGTTGGTCAGAGGACGTCAAGAATTCAAGAGTTATTTTTTGTGTTTTATGTAATGTTGAAATATCGCTTGTGTGTGTGTGTGTGTGTGTGTGTATGTGAACAAGTATAACATCATTGAACCTAAGTAAAGTAATCCTTTTTAGTCAATGTGTATACGAGTTTTGCTACAGTCTGTCGGTTGTTGCTGGGTAGTTGGACCAGCCACCACCATGCCGGATGGACTACAGCCCAGGGATATAATGCCCAGTAAGCCATGTTGGATATAAAAATCATTTGTCATTATGAAGTGAAAATCATAAACTTTGGGGGAATTTTTCGTGTTAGGTATGTTGAGGTATGATTGTGTGGTGTGGTGTGGTGTCGTATCGTGTCGTGTCGTGTGTTGCCTGTGAAACTTGATGACACTTAGCAGGTAACTAAAGGTAAGATAAACATTGAGGGAAAAATAAACTTAAAACATATTAAAGTCAAGATTAAAACGACTATTAAACACTACAAGTAATTAACTGATTTATTAGACTTTAATGAAACTTAATGATGGGTTAAGTGAAGGATAATTAAGCTATAAATACATACAAGTGAAGATGAATTAAGTAACACTACAAGGTTCAACATCTCAATAACAAGTGGACAGATTTGGACCAGACTATAGAGGTCATTTATCACCAGCACAAGGAAGGTATATTTTTCTATACAAGGGTCATAAATATTGGTATTTTTCAATAAAACTTATCTTAAAACTACAGATAACAGCAATCAACAGCGGGGAGAATATAACACAATGGCTCAGGGATGGTTGGGATGGTTCAAGAGCTGTACACAGAGGCAACGAAGAGCAAGTTAATGGAGCAGGTGTTGTCAGCAGAGCCATCGCCGCCATCACCCAAAGTCGCCTGAATGATGAATACACAGCCGGCCCAACGCACCTGCCCTTGTCTCCCACACCTACCAATCCTCAGGGGATGGGAGGAGGAGAGTAGGGGAGAAGTCTCACCCCTCCTTCTCTCTGGTGTGTTATCCTCATTGATTTACTCGTGGAGAAAATGTCCCACGGTCTTAGGATTGACATTTGATCGTTGAGAAATTGTGATGATCGACAGATGACTTCTGTTTCAGTACGACTATAGTCTCCTTATCATATTAGCTTCTTTCCTTCATCCAAGCCCAGACACCTGCACTAGCCCAGCCACCTCACCTGTATTCTTCCTTCACACTAATTCTGACAACTGTTGCTCTTATTATCTAAGCCTTTATGCCTACCCTCCTCCCCCTCCTCCTCCTCTTTTCCTCCGTCTCCTTATACCTGCGGCCTTCCATCACCTCAGCCCCCCATCTACCCTCATCCAGCACCCTAGCAAACACACCTAACATCCTTCCTCAACCTCCCAAACACCCACACCTGCCCCCACTCCACCTTCAACACCCACACCTGTACCCCTCCCTCCAACGCCACACCTGTGGCACCTACGTCAGTAGAGGAGGAAAGGCAACATAAGCTCCCGGTCGGCTCACCTGAATTATGAACTACCTGATGAATTAGCGAGAGGCTTAAGCGTTGACCCCGAGGCTTAACCCCCAGACTAAAGCTGACAATTCAACCCTCCAATCGATGCCTCCAACTTCACACGATCCAGCGATCAACGGGAGAGATGCTATTGTTGTTACAGAGTAAGAAGCTTGGCGGAGCTGGCGAGGCGGCTGCGCTACACTGCTATGAACCTCGGTGGGCGGCCTCAGGGTTTCTCCTGTCACCACACGCGGATTCTTCCTGCCGGAGTTTGATGAAGTCTCGTGTATTTTAGTTACACGACGCGGACAGTACAGTTTGTCTCCCTCCTGTCTTAACTTTTGTGACGAGTCTCAGACGACAGTTAAAAGTTTCACCTTTTTTTTCATCGGTCGAATATGCTCATGGTAGTGATAATAATTTACCCGATGTTTACAAAATGAAAAACATTAGTATAAGATCACTAACTGACAGTGTATGGCAGTTTGGACGACGAGTAAAGGATATTAACATTATATAAAAGAAAATCAAACTTCCCCGAGTATCCCCGACACAGCCTCGACCCTCGCGTGACGTCAGACGGGAGAGAAGAACAATAAGTGGAATTCTCAAAGGTGGAAATTTTCATAAACTCTTACCATCAATTTCTTAAAGACTCTCGCCCGATGCTTGAGGGTGTTGGGTGTAGCAACGTGGCGTCCTTGGGAATGTACACCAATAACACACGTCTGTATTATGCCCCCCCCCCCCCCACCACCAGTCTCTCTCTATTTCTTTTTTACGGGGGTGGAAGGGGGGGGGGAGGGGAGGGAGGGGGGTCTCGGCGCTACACAAGAAAGCTGACCTATGATAACCGACAAATTCTTACGACCTTCACTGTTATTGGTCGTTTGGTAGAAAGTTGCATGCAGTGTGTTGAAACTCTTGACTGTGATAAGTTACTAAGGGACATGACTATTCCTCAGCAGCTCAGTAATGACAGGGGTTATGATGCGGGTCTCTCTCAGGGGGACAGGGGATGGGGGAGGGGGGGGGGGGGGGAGAGGTGAGAGCCCTTAGTGAGAAAGTATATAATATATTCTCAAACACTTGTTATCCTCGAGTGTGGTGATAATAACAGACTTTCACCTCCACTACCAGAAACCAGACGATATGTTACTGTCACTGATGTAAGAAACTCAGAATACCTCAGCCAATTTGTCCCGGATTCATGACACTGTCGGACGTTTAACTCAGTAGACACAAACAACAGTGACTATATGACGGACCAACACAAAACACTACTAGATGATGATGTATCGTTATATTGTTACTTACTGTCATCGTCTATTACATTATCTTCGTTACGCTACTGCTATCGTAAACATAATGGGATTTTATGTTGATGTAAGACGTACAGAACACTATAAATAATGAGGTGAAAAATAGCTACACACGGGGAAGGGTGAGGGCGGAGAGAGGAGGGTGAGGGCAGAGGGAGGGGTAGGGGGTGAGGGAGGGGGGAGGGGGAAGAGAGGGAGGGGTAGGGGGTGAGGGAGGGGGAAGAGAGGGGGGAGGGGGGTAAGGAACAGGTAGCTGCTCCACTCATCATTCATCATCCAGGGTTAGATTCGGTTATCGCCTTCCTCACGATTTACCATCACCACACACGCTACCACCACTACCCTCCCCGCCTCACCACACCAACTTATGTATAACGTATATGTATAAAAAAAAAGAACCCTGATGTAATTGACTCCTCCAGGGAAGTGTATGTATAGGATGAATAACAGCACCGACGTATAACAGCACTAATATATAGCAGCACCAATATATAACAGCGTATGAATAACAGCAACAACGTATAACAGCGTATCAATAACAACACCAATAACAGCAACAACGTATAACAGCGTATCAATAACAGCACCAACGTATAACAGCACCAATAACAGGATCAACGTATGAATAACAGCAACAACGTATAACAGTGTATCAATAACAGCACCAACGTATAACAGCACCAATAACAGGATCAACGTATGAATAACAGCATCAATAACAGCAACAACGTATAACAGTGTATCAATAACAGCACCAACGTATAACAGCACCAATAACAGGATCAACGTATGAATAACAGCATCAATAACAGCACCAACGTATGAATAACAGCAACAACGTATAACAGCATATGAATAACAGCACCAACGTATAACAGCATATGAATAACAGCAACAACGTATAACAGCATATGAATAACAGCAACAACGTATAACAGCACCAACGTATAACAGCACCAATAACAGGATCAACGTATGAATAACAGCATCAATAACAGCACCAACGTATGAATAACAGCAACAACGCTTAAGAGCGTATCAATAACAGCACCAACGTATAACAGCATATGAATAACAGCACCAACGTATAACAGCGTATGAATAACAGCAACAACGTTTAAGAGCGTATCAATAACAGCACCAACGTATAACAGCATATGAATAACAGCACCAACGTATAACAGCGTATGAATAACAGCACCAACGTATAACAGCGTATGAATAACAGCACCAACGTATAACAGCATCAATAACAGGATCAACGTATAACAGCATATGAATAACAGCACCAACGTATAACAGCGTATGAATAACAGCACCAACGTATAACAGCGTATGAATAACAGCACCAACGTATAACAGCATCAATAACAGGATCAACGTATAACAGCATCAATAACAGCACCAACGTATGAATAACCAGCAAAACATATTAATTCAGTAACGTTTCGACTTTATCTCTGGTCTTCTTATTAAAATTCTTAAGAACAAGTTAACAAGAGGATGTATGAAACCTTAAACCCACAAGATTAGAAGAGAATGTATGAAGCCTTAAACTTAAAGATAACAAGAGAATGTATGAAGCCTTAAACCTAAAGATAACAAGAGAATGTATGAAGCCTTAAACCTAAAGATAACAAGAGAATGTATGAAGCCTTAAACCTAAAGATAACAAGAGAATGTATGAAGCCTTAAACCTAAAGATAACAAGAGAATGTATGAAGCCTTAAACCTAAAGATAACAAGAGAATGTATGAAGCCTTGAACCTAAAGATAACAAGAGAATGTATGAAGCCTTAAACCTAAAGATAACAAGAGAATGTATGAAGCCTTAAACCTAAAGATAACAAGAGAATGTATGAAGCCTTAAACCTAAAGATAACAAGAGAATGTATGAAGCCTTAAACCTAAAGATAACAAGAGAATGTATGAAGCCTTAAACCTAAAGATAACAAGAGAATGTATGAAGCCTTAAACCACAAGATAACAAGAGAATGTATGAAGCCTTAAACCTAAAGATAACAAGAGAATGTATGAAGCCTTAAACCACAAGATAACAAGAGAATGTATGAAGCCTTAAACCACAAGATAACAAGAGAATGTATGAAGCCTTAAACCTAAAGATAACAAGAGAATGTATGAAGCCTTAAACCACAAGATAACAAGAGAATGTATGAAGCCTTAAACCTAAAGATAACAAGAGAATGTATGAAGCCTTGAACCTAAAGATAACAAGAGAATGTATGAAGCCTTAAACCACAAGATAACGAGAGAATGTATGAAGCCTTAAACCACAAGATAACAAGAGAATGTATGAAGCCTTAAACCTAAAGATAACAAGAGAATGTATGAAGCCTTAAACCTAAAGATAACAAGAGAATGTATGAAGCCTTAAACCTAAAGATAACAAGAGAATGTATGAAGCCTTAAACCTAAAGATAACAAGAGAATGTATGAAGCCTTAAACCCAAAGATAACAAGAGAATGTATGAAGCCTTAAACCACAAGTTAACACGTATCAGAGGTCAAGGTGCCTCACCACACAAAAGGATTAATCAGATTGGATAAAAAAAAACAAAAAAAACATTAAGCTCATCAAATCCTTCACCGGACCAAACAAAAGAGGAAATAAAAGTAATAAAAGAGGAGGAAGAGAAAAAGACTAACTAACAGATTACAGATGAAAGTTCAGAGGAAATCAATGGGAAGATCGACACACACACACACACACACACACACACACACACACACACACTTTCAAATATTCATACACTATTCAAAATTTAAGCAGGAGGGGGGAGTGTATAATGTTGTATAATCTGATATATGTGTAAATTTTTAATCCTCCCCTCATACCCTCATCCCCCTGACTCCCAAACCTGATCCCGACCACTCCACCCCATCACCTGTCCCTCCCAACCCCCCCTCCCTCTCACTCCCATCCTAGTACCCCCACTGAACCAACTCCACACTCCACCTCTCAAACATCCATCCGACTCCTCACTCCACTTTACTCCACTCCATCTTCCCATCATTCATAATTCTTTCACCAGGTAACTCGACAGGTAACTCACCAGGTAACTCGACAGGTAACTCACCAGGTAACTCACCAGGTAATTCCCCCAGGTAACTCACCAGGTAACTCGCCAGGTAACTCAACAAGTAACTCGCACCAAAAACTATCTTCACGGAAGGAGTCGAAAAAATTCCAGAATGAACACTGTGACTCCTGTTGTCTCGGGAGGGGTGTCAAAATGCTTCGTCCGTTGTGTCATATTGTCTCACTCATCCTGGGATTAAGAAGAAATACTTAAAGAACGTCAATAACATTATAATAAGTGTTTTCTTTTAATCCCAGGATATACAAACATACTCGGTACTAATAGGCGAATTATGAAAATGTTTTAAGATAATTAAGAATTATATTAATTAAAATGTATAAAAAAAAGATATCAAATTAGGAAGGTTTTATTATTATTATTATCATTATTATTGTTGTTATTTCTCCTATTCTTCCAGTTTTATTGTAGTTTCTCTCTCTCTCTCTCTCCCTCCTTTATTGTCGTCTGTTCCTTCCCTCACCCCAGCTTCCCTCCGTCTGTCTGTCTGTCCTGGCCAATCTTGTGGTGTTTCATTATTTTTTCCCCAGTTTTATTGTCATTCCCCTCTCTCTCTCTCTCTCTCTCTCTCTCCTCTATATTCTCCATTCATCTCTCTCTGTTATAAATACCTTCCCTATCGCTCAGTACCTCTCTCTCTCTCCTCCCTATCGCTTAATATCTCTCTCCGTCTCTCCTCCCTATCGCTTAATATCTTTCTACCTTCTCTATTCCTCGACCTCTGGCAGTATAGAGACTACACCCAGGTAATCACACATTGTATACATAATCATCCCACACCGCTAAATACACTATACTATATGTACTGTAAAACGCAAAACTTTACCTGTCTATACTGTACCTGTAATCCCAACTCAGGTACAGTAAGGGAATAATACTGTATTACTGTATCAAGGTAAGTTAATCAATAAATGTAAATTATATAATACTTTAAAGTTTTATATAAGATAATACTAAGATACATTACTAAAATAAGGTAAATATTGGACAGCCTTGAGTTTTGGAAGGAACCTAGACCAGAGTAGAGGCGGCGGCAGTAGTGGTGTTTACACGATGGGAAACACAGCTTTAAGATGTTCCATAATCGTTCTACAGTAACAAGACAGTGTAGCGAGGAAGGTGTACTAGATGTAAGGTATTGGTGTAGAATGTGTGGGTGTGTGTGTGTGTGTGTGGGTGTGTGTGTATCAGTAAACTGGTCAATGACACAACCAGGATTTAACTATGGATATTTAACAAAACAACACTCAGACTTGTTCCATACGCGTATTTTCACCTTAACCTTTAAAATGGTTGTACATCAGAATATTACAATCACAACAATTCAAGGTCATAACACTGGTAGAAGTACAACCCCTTAAGTCTGTTCCGCCTCATCATAACCCAGTAATGTTATGAGCCGCAGTGGTCAGGCTTGTCATACCCGGCCAACACGACAACCTCTACAATTATGATGATTTTACGGCCAGAGGTTCAAGGCTACGGTCACCACTCTCAATAAGTCACCACCCGGCATCTTCCGCCTTCCTCCTCCTTCCTTCCGCACCATAACTTGGGAGGAGGAAGACAGAACCACACGAAGATAAGGCAGCCCATTTTATTTCATATGATGATTAAACACTCTTACGTTAAATGGAAGGGCTGGGCTGGGCTGGGCTGGGTTGGGTTGGGTTGGGTTGGGCTGGGCTGGGTTGGGTTAGGTTGTTTAGTCATCAGGTGAAGTAAGTAGGGGTTCCTAATCTTCATGATATCCAAAATTGCTTCATAATTTATATTTGTGTTAGATAATCACTATGACATCGCTAACAGTACAGAGTTATGTGTTCAGACAACTGTATATTGTCGGCAGCATCACGACCTCTGATTCATTATTATTATTATTTAATTTGATTTAATATTATGGTAATTCTTCTCGTAATTATTGGAAATGAGCATAATTTATTACCATAATTGTCATCAATATTATATCAGTCACAATTATCACCTGTACACACTAACGATCCTCTCTCTCTCTCTCCTTCACAACAGCTGCCACCACACCAGCAGGTTATATCATAGCTCGTCAGGAGAGCCAATGTGGGACTGGGTGTCATATCGGCAGTGAGGGGAGCAGCCCACTAGAGCTCGTTCATCAGGGCCCGGCCGCTTGCCCTGCCACACCGCCGTGATAACTATTGAGATATGCATTTAGAGATACGCTCCGAACATCTCTGGTTTCAAGGATGTCCCAAGTTAGGCTTCTGTTTGTGATCTTTGGTTGGCTGGGTGGTGCCGAGGGGGGGTATTTATCCCGCGGGCTCCGGCACCCTCGTAAAATGTGTCTGGCATCTCGCTACGTCTGGTGACAGGTGATGTGCGGGTCTGTGTTTACATGATAGGAAGGCAATTAATGATAAGTCATAAAAAGCCAGCAAAGCTATTAAGGTAAACAGAGATTAAGATGCTGACTACATATCTCATGCCATTAACCACTTACGAGACGGACATAAGGTACGACCTCCCAAGTATTTTCAGATACCTTGGCCTTCCTAATGTAAAGGTTGATTACTCTTCATCACCCTGGAGCTTAGTGTTAACATGATGACCTCCAGCCTGTTCACAGTTACTCCAGCGTTACGTAGAAAATTATATAAAAAACTGCGGGTACGAGGACGTAACAATATACAAGAGGCCACCCTCATACCCACACTCCTCCTGCCCGCCCTGGGTGGTCCGCCTCACTGATACCAACACAGACAACCACCCGACTCACTTACATGATCTTAAGTCGTACGTTACAAGGACGACAAAAGAGACGAATTATGAGAGTTACTTGATACATGAGGAAAAAATTGATGACTTGAGTTTAAAAAATATTAAATCGAGGCGAGTTAGACAGAGAGAGAAGCTTGGCAGGACGAGACGTTGGTACCGCTGCCACAGTCCCCTCGCTAGCCTCAAGAAAATAAACAGCGGGAAGCATCTGCAACAAGGACGGAATTATAGTACCTCGGGTGGATTAATAAACAGATATTTGAGGGCAATATTGCAAAGTGGCTGATAAGACTTGACCAAGAGTGTGACTTACTTATGGAGCGACCCACTTAGTACGCCACTAACTGCTGCTCTCCTGAAGACTATTAAAGGCGGGGTTACCAAGGACACGGGAACAGTTTTACTTTATGCATCCAATTATAAACTCAATACCGTGGTGACCCGTAGTGTAGTGGTTAGTATACTCGCCTTGCAAGTGAATGACCCTAGGTTCTACCCCAGAGCCTGGTGAAACTACGGACAAATTCTTTATATAATTTTCCTCCGTCTACCGCCACCATCATTGAGAAACAGGCAGCTAATCGATTGGCTGATCATGTTCCGGGATAATGATTAGTTAGTGCAATTGGCGAGTTGTCTGGGGTCTACCTGGACTACACCTTGACACCGGGTCATACACCTCGCTAACTCAGGGTGTGGTGGTGTTAGGGTGCGCTTCTGCCACGGTGGTCGAGGGGGGGAGGGGGTCCTGCCACGGTGGTCAAGGGGGGGAGGGGGGGAACCTGCCACGTTGGTCGAGGGGGTGAGGGGGTCCTGCCACGGTGGTCGGGGATGGGAGGGAGGGGGGAGGCGTCCTGCTCAAACACGAAGGTCAACCATTATTATGACCTGCTCCGACTTTATCGAACTGTATCTTTTATCAGTTAGTTGTCTGGGTCTCTCCTCTCTGCGACCAGTAGGAACCGCTAATGTAATGTCGCCAAATGTTGTGTCTTAATAATTGTATAGTTGCACAAGTCAAGGTCATTAACACCATCTGACACCATCCTCTGACACCACTCCCTGACACCATCCTCTGACACCTTTCCCTTAACACCATCCCATGACACCTTTCCCTTGACCATCCCATGACACATTTCTCTGACACAATCCTCTGACACCACTCCCTGACACCACCCCATGACACCACTCCCTGACACCACCTTCCCATAAGTACACACATAATCTCTGAAGCAAAGGAAAACTAAAAAAAAAAAAATAATAATAATGACAATAAATTTTTAAAGACTCAATTACTCATTTAACAACATCTTCACTACTACAGGATATAGAACAAAGTAATTACCTCTGTCACCTTTATATAACCATAGGTGAGTTTATTATGCTAACATACAGTGGTGACGTACAGCAATTGTTTACACCTAACCCAGGTAACACGTCAGCCCAGGTAACACGTCAGCCCAGGTAACACGTCAGTCTACAGAAATTCCATAATGATGATGTACCTCTCTTTTCCCTCTCCTCCCTCCCCTTCTTCTCCTCCCTCCCCTTCTTCTCCTCCCTCCCCTTCTTCTCCTCCCTCCCCTTCTTCTCCTCCCTCCCCCGTCTTCTCCTCCCTCCCCCTTCTCCTCCCTCCCCCTTCTCCTCCCTCCCCCTTCTTCTCCTCCCTCCCCTTCTTCTCCTCCCTCCCCTTCTTCTCCTCCCTCCCCTTCTTCTCCTCCCTCCCCCTTCTTCTCCTCCCCCTGATATTATCCTACCGAACATCAAGTCTTTGTTCTCTAGTTTCTTTCTTTATTTGTTGTTCTATCTCTCCCTCTTTCTCTCTCTCTTTTTCACTTATTATTTGTTAGGTGTTTTTTGTGCCCTGTATTATCTGATTCTCTTCCTCTTTCCTGATAACGATAATGAGAGAGAGAGAGAGAGAGAGAGAGAGAGATAGAGAGAGAGAGAGAGAGAGAGAGAGAGAGAGAGAGAGAGAGAGAGGTTGAACATCTCTGGGGTTTGGTCCAACAGTAACCAGGTGAGAAGGGGTTGGAGGGAGGAAGGGAGGGATAAAGTAGAGGTAGGAGGAGGAGGAGGGGGGTGAGAGGGGGTGAAGGGGAGGGGAGGGGAGGGGGGGAGCTAAGTTAAAGAGGATCGACAGAGGCAGGCCAGTGACCCCCCCTCCCGTCGTCTGAGAGTCATTGTAAACAGTTAAAGAGGCCTGTCCTTACCCTAACTACCACTGAAATAAACAGTCGTGAGGACATGTTCGGTACACGATATAAGGGGGAGATAAGACATAGTGGCGCCCGTACTTGGTCGTGGTTTACAAGCGACAGGGCTCAGACTGCGGGCGTAAGCAGGCCACGCCCACATCACCACCAACACCCACGACCCGACCAGCAGGTACAGAAGGTGCGCCAGAAGGGAAGAAGAGGGAGGAAGAGGGAGGAAGGGAGGAAGAGAGAGGAAGGGAGGAAGAAAAGGGGGAGGATAGGGAAGGGGGGAGGAACGGGAATGATGATAAGAGGAGGAGGAGAAGAGTAGGAAGGAAGGAAGGAAGGAAGGGTAGGGGAAGGAAGGAGGAAGAGGAGGAGGGGTAGGAAAGTAAGGAGGAGGAAGGGGGAAGGTAGGAAAAAAGGAAAGAGGAGAAGGAGGAGGAGGAGGAGGAGGAAAGAAGAAAGGAGAAGGATGAAAGGAAGAAAGACTCAGAAAGAAATATCTTTACCGGCGGCATGATGGAGTTTTTTCCCTCAAGCCGCAGATATTGGACAACGGCATGATATCTTTTATCCCTTCCTTCTCTGTAACTAGATGGAGACTTAGATCACGTTAGTATTTGTTAGTAGAGTGTTTGATCTTCCTTTATAACCCGTACAAGAGAATCAGATACCTTACTGTAGTGGATATAAGGGAGGGAGGGGGTGTAGAGGGTTCAATACCTTGTTAATTCTTTCACTTGTATTTAAATAGTGTTTGGCGTCTCCTTATCGTGTCTTGTTTCTCTCTCTCTCTCTCTCTGGTGGATGATACAGGATGGATTCTCTTTGTAGTTGTTACTGTGGGTGATGGCTGAGGTTATTCCTTCTACTGTAGTGTTGTTTTCTTTGGCTATATTGGATATTGACTGTGTTATGTTTTTGGTTAGAAAAGGTTACTATCCACGGTTTGTTTTTTGTTGTTGGTGGACAGTATTTGTTTTGTTTTTGTTATATTTTTGTTCTTCTGTTACTGGATGCAGTGGATAGTGGTATGGCTTTAGTGGATAGTGGTGTGGCTCTATCTTGTTACAGTGGATAGTGGTGTGGCTCTATCTTGTTACAGTGGATAGTGGTGTGGTTTTAGTGGATAGTGGTGTGGTTCCAGTGGATAGTGGTGTGGCTCTATCTTGTTACAGTGGATAGTGGTGTGGTTTTAGTGGATAGTGGTGTGGTTCCAGTGGATAGTGGTGTGGCTCTATCTTGTTACAGTGGATAGTGGTGTGGCTCTATCTTGTTACAGTGGATAGTGGTGTGGTTTTAGTGGATAGTGGTGTGGCTCTATCTTGTTACAGTGGATAGTGGTGTGGCTCTATCTTGGTTCTAGTGGATAGTGGCGTGGCTCTATCTTGTTACAGTGGATAGTGGTGTGGCTCTATCTTGTTACAGTGGATAGTGGTGTGGCTCTAGTGGATAGTGGCGTGGATCTATCTTGTTACAGTGGATAGTGGTGTGGTTTTAGTGGATAGTGGTGTGGCTCTATGTTGTTACAGTGGATAGTGGTGTGGTTCTAGTGGACAGTGGTGTGGCTCTATCTTGTTACAGTGGACAGTGGTGTGGCTTTAGTGGATAGTGGTGTGGTTCTAGTGGATAGTGGTGTGGCTCTATCTTGTTACAGTGGATAGTGACTTTATTCTCCTCCATGCTACACTGGATGTGATCAGTTAACGGCAAAAGGTCACTAGTTATGAGAGCACCAAAACCACAAGTTCACAATTGATATCATTAAGAAATTACAATACCAAAATAGATGGGCGTCGACTGTGTAAATTTGTACTAAATAATGCGAACTATAAACTCCACGTGTACAGTACTTTGTGGACCAGAGGATTTGAAGGAATTTATTATCGCATTTTTTTATATTTTCATCTGTAGTTTTGATAACCTAACCTAGCCTAACCCAAAAGAGGATTATGGAATAGTCTTAATTAATATAGAGAAGAGTAATTTGCTCTATTCTAAATAAAAATTAATGATCGTTTTGAACTAATTAATGAGACGAAAGAATAGTGTTGTATTTTCTCCTTAGTAAGAAACTGAAACAAAAACAAGATTTGTTTTATATTTACTTAAACTTAATCTCTAATTTCTTCCCTTTAATTACAGAAGAACATATAATTAACCCTCTATTAGAACAAATCACCAAGCTCTCGTTGTTATGAAGAACAGAAAATCACGAGAACAAAACGGTGTTCTACGTGAACTTTATACAATAAGAACGTTCATTTCTAGGCAAGTCATGAACACCAATTTTTTTTTGGTCATTACTAATATTATGGTAATTTACGTCACCAGTAATCCTATTGTTATCATCATATGCCTCTTATTCATGCCTCTTATTACTGCCTCTAACTCCATGCCTCTAACCCCATGCCTCTTATTACTGCCTCTAACTCCATGCCTCTTATTACTGCCTCTAATTCCATGCCTCTTATTACTGCCTCTAACTCCATGCCTCTTATTACTGCCTCTCTTCACCCCATGTTATCACCTCTCTCTCATATCGTTATCCTGTTATTAATATTATTGCTGTTCCAAAATAGTGTGTTGTGTTTCTCTCATTCCATTCTTTGTCCGGGTTGTGTTCTAATTATCTCCAGTTAATTTGGTGACTTGAGAAAGTTATCTTAATTGTTGTTATTTTACTTCACCTTTTGTTTTACAGGTCTTGGTTCACTGGACGTTTCTAGCTGTCAAAGAAAGAAGAGAAGAGAAGAGAAGAGGTCACCAACACAATAACCATATCCTAGGTTAATGAGCTGTATGGCACAGTATCAAAGAACAATCCGAGAAGACCGGACAACTCGCCAACTGCACTGGCTAACCATTACCCCGAAACACGATCCCCAAATCGATTAACATCCAGGTCCCCAATTACTGCTGGATAAAGAAACTTGGTCATAGTCTCACCCTGTCCGGGGATCAAACAAAGGGCCACTTGTTTGCGAGGCGAGCATGCTGACCCCCCACACACACCTATTATACAATGTGTTAAACTACAGTATGCAACAAGTCTGCAATATACAAAAATGCTGACAATATATTAGAGCATCAAAAGTACTGTGTTACACTATGCTACAGTTCAAACAAAAGTAAATCTACACAAATTTATACAACATAAAGTGAATACAACTCAAATATGTATCTTTACCCCCAACAAACACCTAAGTCTCTTTCATTACGATAACTTTTGTAACAGTGTATAAAAAATAAGTCGTCACTCTTGTCTCTATAAACAACAACAACTGACAAAATCCCCTTAACACCCAAACCATTACAGGATATAAATATACCTCCATATATTGTCCCTAAACAAAGACAACGTTAATTTCTGTATTACAATTCAGGTACAGAAAAGGGAGAAACATTTCAGTCAGACAAAAAGGAGAGGGAAAAAAAAAAAAAAATTTCCCTCCCCTCTCATCTCTGTACAAAGCGAGTGGGCACGACGCGGACAATAGGATTAGTGAGAGGTAGTTAGGCAAGGGTTGGCTCATAATGGAATAAAACAGTAAATCAGGACAATTGGTGGGACGGCGCCGTATCATCTTCGCTAGAGTGGCTAGGTAGAGGGGAGGGAGGGAGGGGGGGGGGCAGCCTCCCTAGGGTACCCTTACGAGGATTAGTGGCTAATAGTGTGTGACTGTGTACTGGCTGGATATTATGACGAGAGAGAAAGAGACAGAGAAAAGCGACAGAAATAAGAAACAGAAGAGACAAAAAGAGAGACAGACACAGATATAAAAGAAAAAAATCGAGAGAGAGAGAGAGAGAGAGAGAGAGAGAGAGAGAGAGAGAGAGAGAGAGAGAGAGAGAGACTTGATCATTTCTCTGACCAGACCAGCATCAAAACTCTCCTCGTCGACATTTATGGAGGTTTTAATTCCCACGACTCCTCAGTGCCACACGCCGGGACGTACACACAACCTCGGCTGTCTCAAGACCTTCATCCCAAAACCCCATGCTGGCGACTGGCTGCCCAATACGTGAGATTCTATTTAACTCCGACGATACAATATAACCATAAAGGGCGTTGAGGTCTCGAGGTGGGAGATTGTAGCTATCGTGAGTATCGTCAGTGGTTATGTATGAAGGGAAGGATGTGGGTAATGGAGTTAATGCCATTTAATTACAGAGGGATAATAGTTTAATGGTAGAGGTGGTTCTGGGGATGGTAGTGTGGTGTGGTGCAGTGCGGTGCGGTGTGGTGTGGAAGTGGTGTGGTGTGGTGTGGTGTGGAAGTGGTGTGGTAGTGGTAGTGGTGTGGTGTGGTAGTGGTGTGGTGTGGTCTGGTGTGGTGTGGTAGTGGTGTAGTGTGGTGTGGTAGTGGTGTGGTGCGGTGTGGTGTGGTGGTGGTATGGTGTGGTAGTGGTGTAGTGTGGTGTGGTAGTGGCGTGGTGCGGTGCAGTGTGGTGTGGTGTGGTAGTGGTGTAGTGTGGTGTGGTGTGGTAGTGGTGTAGTGTGGTGTGGTGCAGTGCAGTGCGGTGTGGTGTGGTGTGGCGTGGTGTGGTAGTGGTGTGGTGTGGTGTGGTAGTAGTGTGGTGTGGTGTGGTAGTGGTGTGGTGTGGTAGTGGTGTGGTGTGGCAGTGGTAGTGGTAGTGGTGTGGTAGTGATGTGGTGTAAAGGTGGTGTTGTGTGGTGGTGAAGCTGTAGTGGTGTTGATAGAGAACAGGTGTAGATCATCTTGACTACCACGTTTCAAGGTGAAGAAAAAGGGGTACTAATTAAAGATAAAAATAATCACACCTGTTTTCCCTTCAATTACAGGATTAACAAAACAAAATAAAAAACAAGAGGCGTCTCATTATTGGCTCATCCCGATAACAATGGAATGTTTACTAACGTCGACAACCAATTAACTTACTTGATTATCGGAACGTAAACACACTGAAGAAAGAAAAAAAAAATCGTATAATAAATTGTCAATGTATCTTGTCGTTTCCTCACGTTTAAGATAATGAAACTTGGTGGGACGGGGAAGTGTTTGGTCAGGCATACACAGCGAGACCCCAAGACGTGAGGATAAAATAACAGAGACGGCGTGAAGATGGAAAGGGATTTAGCATGAACTTTGAAGAGGTTCTGAGGAAACAACAGAGAGAATGGATAAACGGGAGGAGATAATAGGGAGAATGGATAAACGGGAGGAGATAACAGGGAGAATGGATAAACGGGAGGAGATAACAGGGAGAATGGATAAACGGGAGGAGATAACAGGGAGAATGGATAATCGGGAAGAGCCAACAGAGGAAATGGATAAATGGGAGGAGTGAGTTACGAGGGATGATCTTGTAATTAGTTAAGAAAAATATGAATGAAACAGAATAACAAGAAAAGGGGTGAGAATAATGAAAGAATATTTGAGCTACGAGTAACAGCAGCTTATTAATGAAGAAATTTATATAAGCAAAAAATAAAATAAAACACGAATTTTCAAAGAAGACGAATGATAAAAAAATGTAAGAGAAAGAAAATAGAGAAAGAATGAAACAAAATCGACAGGTGATGATGGGAGGAAGTGAAGCAAGAGGTGGATAAGAGAACAATGACCACGAAAGAGGAAACAGAGCACAGATGATAACAGTACATAAGAGAAAGAGAAAGTAATAAGAACAATGAGAGAAATGAAGATTAAACAACGGAGGTGGACAGGTGAGACAGACAGGTGACAGGTGAGGTGACGTAACAGGTGAATGTGTGTGTGGGGAGAGTGTGGGGTGACTGGGGAGAGTGTGGGGTGATTGTGGGGAGAGTTTTTATAACATCTCCATGTTATTGTTTCCACTCTTCTCCCCTGTTTTATCTGTGTTGCTTTGCCAGGATATTCGTATGTCTTGTAGTGCAAACACAAAACATGTGCTTGGGTTGTGTGATTGCAAAACCAATATGCACCGTTCCCCCACCACTGCCAAGCGTGTGAGGCGATACGACGGGTGTTTGTCACTAAGATGCAGCGGCAATGAGAGAGAGAGAGAGAGAGAGAGAGAGAGAGAGAGAGAGAGAGAAAGAATACTAGGTCTTAATGGACCCTGAGATACTGACAGCTGGAATATATTTAACAGTAACCTGACAGAGAAGCAGTGAACCGTAACATCATTTCTACATCACAAAACTAATCTCATCTGTGTTCACGACCTGGTACTGATACACAAAACATCGCTATGAACTACAGATGTAAAAAGGTAAACAAATATTGAGTTATAATAATCCACATTGGTATTACGTCACTTATGAGGTGGAGATGACAGATGAGAGTTATAGATTGTGAAGCAGTTATGAGGGAACACCCCTGAGTTACCCCTGATAGCCACCAACACCACTTCAGTCCCACCTCATCCATCTCTGCCTTCACACAGCTCAAGAGAAGCTTTACTCGGGGTTATGGACTCAATAGACGATAAAACTCATATTTCTTTCATATATTCGAGCACCACAAAGACCTGTTTCGAACCACACGATGAAGAGATTACTGTCGAGGATTGTGAATGGTGACCACGATTGATCTTTAAAGCATTATTCGACACCTGTTTCGAAACTTGTCTCGGAAACTTTTGACACGTGAAAGTATAAATATAACCAATGGATATAATAGGGGGAGATAATTCAATATAACCAACATTTAGAACCAGAATGGAACAGTGTTTTAGGTGACAATGATCCAATTAAACCTTAAAACACATATAAACATGAATGTCTAGAGAATATCCTTTCCTTCGTTCATTAAAATCACCAAAACAGTTAACTAAAACTTCACTCATCGGAATAAGAAACATCCTTAGATCTATACATTATATCCATCCCCAATAACTACCTTCTGTTCTAAAATTTTCCAGTCCCACCCACGTACACAAACTGACCACCTACCACTTCCCTGTACTGCCCCGCCACCCAGAGCGACGCCCATCTGATGCCCATTGTGTGGTCTGAGGGGTGATGTTGCAGGGAGTAATATATGTAACCCTGAGTTCCTTACCTGTGTGACTGACAGACTAACACACACACATATCTCATTTCATCTAGTGTTGTTAATTTATTTCGTGTTTTGTCTATTATTTTTTCAAGCGTCGATTTTGATAATTTATTGTATCAAAGACTAATTATTGAGTCTATTGTGATAATCTATTGTATCTATTGTTGCGTCTATTGCCGTTGTGTCTGACGCTAAGTGTACATTACGTTTATTGCGTCTATGTCATTAATTAATCTTTATGTTTTGTAATTAATTCAACTTTTTATCATCTATTGTTAAAATAATGTCTTGTGTTATTGGCTATTAGTTTTATCATCAACTTTTATTCATTTATTGGTCTATTGTTAATCATTTATGAAGGCTGTTGTTGAATATCTCTGTATTGTTTATTACTAATAATGTATCGCATGTATCACTAACACTGTATCGCATGTATCACTAACAATGTATCGCATGTATCACTAATAATGTATCGCATGTATCACTAATAACGTATCGCATGTATCACTAATAATGTATCGCATGTATCACTAATAATGTATCGCATGTATCACTAATAACGCATCGCAAGTATCACTAATAATGTATCGCATGTATCACTAATAATGTATCGCATGTATCACTAATAATGTATCGCATGTATCACTAACAACGTATCGCCTATATCACTAACACTGTATCGCATGTATCACTAACAATGTATCGCATGTATCACTAATAACGTATCGCATGTATCACTAATAATGTATCGCATGTATCACTAATAATGTATCGCCTGTATCACTAACACTGTATCGCATGTATCACTAACAACGTATCGCATGCATCACTAACACTGTATCGCATGTATCACTAACAATGTATCGCATGTATCACTAACAACGTATCGCATGTATCACTAATAACGTATCGCATGTATCACTAATAACGTATCGCATGTATCACTAATAACGTATCGCATGTATCACTAACAATGTATCGCATGTATCACTAACAACGTATCGCATGTATCACTAACAATGTATCACATGTAACACTAACAACGTATCGCATGTATCACTAACACTGCATCACATGTATCACTAATAACGTATCGCATGTATCACTAATAACGTATCGCATGTATCACTAATAATGTATCGCATGTATCACTAACACTGTATCACATGTATCACTAACAACGTATCGCATGTATCACTAACAACGTATCGCATGTATCACGAACAACGTATCGCATGTATCACTAATAACGTATCGCCTGTATCACTAACAACGTATCGCATGTATCACTAACAACGTATCGCATGTATCACTAACAACGTATCGCATGTATTGATAACGACGTAACGTGTTCATTGCATTCTCTCGCGCCAGTAGAGCATTCAACAAAGCTGACCATTACTGCTACAAAATATTGCCTATTTCTATTTAACGTTAGTGATTACAGATATATATTATGGGTAATCCCTCTCAAACTTTAGGTCATAAATCAGGGCAATAAAGCATAGTATTGGTTATAGTGAAGGGGGGAGTGTAGTGAGGATGGTGGTTGGTTATAGTGAAGGGGAGTGTAGTGAGGATGGTGGTTGGTTATAGTGAAGGGGAGTGTAGTGAGGATAGTGGTTGGTTATAGTTAAGGGAGTGTAGTGAGGATGGTGGTTGGTTATAGTGAAGGGGAGTGTAGTGAGGATAGTGGTTGGTTATAGTGAAGGGGAGTGTAGTGAGGATAGTGGTTGGTTATAGTGAAGGGGGATGTATTATAGTAGATGGGTCAGACTGCGTCATTCCTCTCCATTCATATATGTTGTAAGTTCTTGTTTATTGTGTATGTTTTTGTTTATTGTTTATTTGTTTGTTGTGTTTTTGTTTGTTATACTGTAATGGATGTTTATGAAGAGGTAAGTACAGTATGAACACTTAATAAATATGTAAGTTGATATCCAAACACAAAGCCGGAAAGTTGGTAACACACACACACACACAGTAGCAACTTCAAGATGTAGTGAGAGGAAAGTGGCGTCATCACTTCAGCCACCTTCCTTTGTCTGATGCGACGGGGGGGGGGGGGAGGGGAGGGGGAGGTAGGGGGGGAGGGGGAAGGAGAAGGGGGGATGGAGTCTTACCACCTACTGATAAAAAATCCCACCCTACCCCATCCGTAGACCCTGACCCCTCTCTTCCTCTCCTCCACCATACAACACCATCCTAGACGAGTCCTATACCCGTGTCCTATCTCCCTTACCCTGGAGCTGTATAAGTCCTACATCCTAACCATGAATCTCTTCCCTCACACTTTACCTCTAAAACAATGTAATTACACCTTAGTCTCTGCTTTAGGAATAAGTCTTTCTACTACCATCCAGGTCCTTGATATCATGCCCCACAGGTACAACAGGTCCTTGGTATCATGCCCCACAGGTACGACAGGTCCTTGATATCATGCCCCACAGGTACGACAGGTCCTTGGTATCATGCCCCACAGGTACGACAGGTCCTTGATATCATGCCCCACAGGTACGACAGGTCCTTGATATCATGCCCCACAGGTACGACAGGTCCTTGATATCATGCCCCACAGGTACGACAGGTCCTTGATATCATGCCCCACAGGTACGACAGGTCCTTGATATCATGCCCCACAGGTACGACAGGTCCTTGATATCATGCCCCACAGGTACGACAGGTCCTGATCTGCCCCAGTGACGTCCTATCATGCCCCAGGTACACAGGTCGCATGCCCACAGGTACGACAGGTCCTTGATATCATGCCCCACAGGTACGACAGGTCCTTGATATCATGCCCCACAGGTACGACAGGTCCTTGATATCATGCCCCACAGGTACGACAGGTCCTTGATATCATGCCCCACAGGTATTGTTCTGTGACAGGTCAGTTGTTATCACCCAGCCGGTCTGCATCACGTCCTAGGCAGTGTCGCCCCTCTCAACTGATCTGTCTGATGTTGCGTAACTCTGTGTGTGTGTGTGTGTGTCTAAATGTACACATATTGTAAGCAAGAACACACGCGTTTAAAAACAACCTAAAAATAAAAAAAATAAATAGCTTGTCTTAAGTGAAGATTGTTTAGCACTACACAATACATCCCTCCCTCCTTCCCTTGTCCCTCCTTCCTTCCTCTCCTCCCTCCTTCCCTTGTCCCTCCTTCCTTCTCCCCTCCCTCCTTCCCTAGTCCCTCCTTCCTTCCTCCCCTCCCTCCTTCTCCACCCCGGTAGCAGCAACATTCTCTCCACCACCCAGACTCCCTCAGGGTCACCGAACATGTAATAATACAATCGAGGAAATTCAAGTCTATTCGAAAGCCTGATTACTTACTAAGGTCGAGACAGAGAAAGTTTAAAGTTTAATTCTCTCTAAAGTTTTTGCCATAAGGGAGGATGGTGTTTGAGAAGCAAGTAGTTAAGGAGGTGATCACAGTATTCAACCATTGTCTTATTACCGTCTAACCTGTGTTTATTAGGTACAAGGATTATGATAATTAGGAGCTATAACTCACAGGTAAATAATGCAGGTAATAATGAAATCGACTTAACACGGGAAGATAAAGGTAAAGCTGCCACTAATGTCTTGTAGTGGATATTTGATCTTATTAAGGAATTATTAACGCACAGAAATGACCCTCCATTATGCTACGCTTTAAAAGAGTTTGTGTAGCTATTTATGCACTGTGTGGTTGAGGTGATCATGTACCTGGTTAATGTCATGATAGTGGTTAACTGTCTACCTGGTATAGATTCTCGTTGTAACTCAATTGGGTTCAGGTAATGGCGGAGTTACCTTACGTGTGAAGGACAGTATACCGTCACCTCTGTCTAGACCTGTACTGTTGTGTCTGAATATTTATCCTTGAACATATAGTAACTACATATTGTTCTTGATATTGTAGTGAAGATGTTGAGGGATGTAAGAGATTAGACTCAAGCAGAAGTATGATAAAGTGACGGAAAGTGACGGTAAGTTCCTCAAGGCTCGGGGGACAGGTAAGTTGTGCTAAGTCTGAGAAGGTGAAAAGCCCCACTGACTGTCTAATTATCTCTAATACTTCAAGAATGTAAACCTACAGTATTCATTACCTGGTACAGACAAGCATCTTAACAACCCCTAAAGCTGTTGTGTATTTAGTATGTAAGTGTGAAAGGTCAAGGTCATACAGGTCATATTTCCTAAAAGGTCAAGTGACTGTGTTAACATGTATAGCCTCTGTATAACTCTAAATGAAGAACCTATACATTTATTCACTATAACGACCCCTACCGCTGCTATGGTTTTAGGTTGTAGAGGTCAGTTAATGAAGACGATTTAGCATCTTCCCCGAGAGAAAATACTTGAGATACAACAATAACAATGACGACTGTTACTGACGCGGGCTGCCCCTAGGAAGACAATATATTTAAGATTATATAATGACTGACTCCCAAACCCTCGTATTGACTATATTATTCGGCGTAAAAGATAAATTGTAAACTTTTATCGACAGAAAAAAGGTCTTCCACAAAAAAGTTATTATACATCGTTCAAGACTTATAATTTTCATATCATTCATTTATACTTAATTTATAACAAGTTTAATGACAGAATATGATCACTAAATCTTCATAAACAACATAATTAGGTACAGGATCATCTAAGACCTCCCAGATGACAAAGTTAATTATGTTGGTAAATAAAATAGTGAAGGGGTTTTATTCATCATTACTCGCGGTGTAGTGAATAACTCTGAGTTCCTTAATTAATTTATCAACGATGAGACTCTGAGCTTCCATGTCAGGATAGATGACTGTCGTGCTGCGTGAGGCTTCATTCCGAGTGACACGAGGAGGGGGGGGGGGGAGAAGGGGTGAGGGGTGGTGAGGGAGGGGGAAGGGGTGATGGAGGGTAGGAGGGAGGGGGTAGAGAGGGGATTTAGGGGAGAGGGAAAGGAGGGGGAGAAGTGAGGGGTGAGGGGGGTGGCGGGGGGGAGTTTCACCTGGTAATTTGAACAGTTTCCCAGTGATGAATCAAGCCAAAGCATCTCTCTCTACACCTACCTGTACAACTCCCTTCCATCCACCCAGTACCTTCCCAATGAGCCTTCTTCACCTGTGTCACCTGCCTTTGAATTAGTTACCTGTGGCTGTAAAGGTATACTGAGAATGACAACACGTTAGTTAGGTTAGGTTAGGTTAGGTACTCCCTCTAGTGTTCATTTATCTCATCCCACCAATCAATAATATGATCTAATGGTGAGGGAAGAAATGATTGGTTACTTGTGAGGTTTAGATCCTTGTGGTCATAGTAATCTTGAGCTCTTGTTTAACCTCAGCTAGTGGCGGTCACTCCTACACTACTTATTACTTCATGTTAGGATTTGAGTTTGATTATAAGTTTTTTTGTAACCTCCTGAAGTTATTTACACACACACACACACACACACACCACACACACACACACAGTGACCTCCACCACCAAGCACTGGAAAGGTTTAGCAGTGGACTACTGCACCACCCTCGCCATCGCCATCTCCTGCCACCTACAGTCCCCCGCCCACCTCGCGCAGTCTGCCACTACAACAAAATTCAGCCCATAAGAGCCCGCACCGATAGATATAAGAACAGCACCATCCCATCTATTGTTAAAATAATAAACAACTCCTGATTTATGTACTGTACAGCCCTGTAAATGTATTCAATGCACATTATATCATTATGTCTAAATCAAATGTAAGTCTGTATATTTTCAGCCACCGGCTGCAACTCTATTAATAAACCGTTTATTATTATTATTATTATTATTATTATTATTATTATTACTACACACACACACACACACAGAATGAATACCAAATATCGATAAATTCTTGACTGAGATATATGGTTGATATATTGAAAGAAACTAATGAGTAAAAGCTTGAATGCTAATGTGGGAGGAAAGAGAAGGTGACAGATTAAGCTGGGGGAAAAAAGCTGAGAGATGCAAATTACCTGGCGGGGGAAGTGGTCGATTGAGAGGAAAAATGAATATTAATTAAGAAAAAATAGTGCATGGCTGAGATGAATGTGCTAATGTGATGGAGAGTTGATGACTGGGAGGATGACTAGAGAGAGAGAGAGAGAGAGAGAGAGAGAGAGAGAGAGAGAGAGAGAGAGAGAGAGAGAGAGCCCAGACAAGCATGAAACCAGCTAATAATAGGGAGCATTATACAAACTACAAACAATAAATTGAACACAGACAGGAAGTGGTGATGAACGCGTTTATGACAGGATGCGGTTTAATAGTTCACGTTTTTATCATGAGAAATATTTGAATGGGAATTATTATTTTTTTGTTAGGATAAGTATAATAATTGTGGATATTATTGACTATGGATAAAAACCTAATACAAATGAGTAAATGGTACATGGGATGGATAATATGGATAATAATGTTCCTCAGTTGTTAATGATGATGGCAAAAGATAATGAGAACAGAGTAATTTGTCGGGGTTAATGGATGACTGAGTTTATTAAGTGTGGGATCAAATAGGAATAAAATAAACTATCCATAGATTAATATTGAAAACCTTAAGACACTGAACCATAACACCTGTCTTAACCCTTTCTAAACACTGTGTCAGATTATTACTGTGAATAGCCAGAGAGTTTCTAATGAGGTAAAACACACCTTCAAAACCTAAACTTATCCTGTGTTGTGTTTTATGGTCGGGGAAGATTCAGGTAACTTTGTCTTTCAGGTAATATCAAAGACGTGTTGTGGGGAGGAAGAGAGTAGGGAGGGAGGGAGGCAAGAGACATACGGTGTGTACAGCTCAGGTAAAGGAAGAAGACCACAAGAAGGTGATTAGTGGTCATATAAGGTCAACCGCGCTCTTAACTGATGACCCCTGGTAGTCTGGTTGACTCGTGTGGCATGATAAAGAGAAGTGGACAGATGAGAATACATTAGTTGGCTTCAGATAACACCTAAATATTTTGGTATTTCGTAGAGGTTCGACCCAATTGTGTTTTGGAGGATCAATTTTGGTGTCTTTTTCATTTATTTATTAATGATTCGTGTGAGTTGTCCAGGTAAATGAGAAGATAAATCACACCTGAGAGAATCGTTTCATGCTTTAATCAACTTGTCCACCAATCAGCACCATCGTTACAAGATAACTACCCATTCATTCATAAATTTAGTATTGCGAGGATGCCACCTGTACGCATACTCTCTGAGGTAACTGTATATAGACTAGTAAATTAGTAATTGTGATATAACGTACATATATCACAAGAACACTAATCATATATAAGTGTCCTTTATACCTATACTCAACACGTTAAACTCAAACTAATACTAACATAATTTTATATATCTATTCATACAAAACTAATAGACATTTTAAACCATTTATAACATCTATAGAAAGAATAAAACAGAATCCCTCTTTAAATATTCCTATCGTCATCATAACTGAATCATTGACATTAAAATAAAATAAAACTGTTTCTCTTGTGCCAGAAATAATAAGAAAACACCGACACTCCAGGTTGAAATATATGACACTTTGCCCGAGACAGTTTTCCCCAGTGAGCATCGAGAGGAGAAGCACGTCCTAGGGATTTAGACTTGGAGAAACAGAGATACAATTTCCTGCTCCCTTTGCAACGTGTTATTTTTATACTGCCACACTGCATCACGTTCACCGCCCAGGAAGAAAAAATAAAACCCCAATTCAGTATGCGTCGCTAGAACGATAATTCACGCTGCATATTAAGGTTAGATTCGTGTGAGGTTAAGACACAACTCAAGATTAATAATACTGAGAGGAGGTTTATGGTGATGTGTTTTGTTACATAGGGATGATTTCTATAGGGCTGAGGACCTGTGCTGTGATGGAGACTATACCAGGAGGGAGGTGGTGAGAGACTATACCAGGAGGGAGGTGGTGACGAGATAAAGATTTCTACTTATGAAGACTCAAGGTGTAATGAAGTCTTTCCTTGTGACGCAGCAAGCATTAAGAACAGCATGAGTTTACGACGCAGCAGACACCAAGAACAGCATGAGTTTACGACGCAGCAAACACTAAGAACAGCATGAGTTTACGACGCAGCAGACACTAAGAACAGCATGAGTTTACGACGCAGCAGACACTAAGAACAGCATGAGTTTACGACGCAGTAGATACTAAGAACAGCATGAGTTTACGACACAGCAGACACTAAGAACAGCATGAGTTTACGACACAGCAGACATTAAGAACAGCATGAGTTTACGACGCAGCAGACACTAAGAACAACATGAGTTTGCGAGGCAGCAGCCACAGTAGCATGAGTTTACGACACAGCAGACACAGTAGCATGAGCTTACGACACAGCAGACACAGTAGCATGATTTTACAGCAGAGTATGAACCCCAAGACTCTCACCTGAGGGCCTCAATGATTCAACACAACCCATCAATAACATACAATAAGACGATACCTGAGTCTTTAAACACCGTAACTCAACAAGACAGCGACGTAAGAAATAAACAAAATAAACAATAAAATTCAATCTAGTTTTTGTAATTAATTAAATGAGATTCTATAAACAACATCGGAAGTGGGGAAAAAATGATCTAGTTGGGTATTATATCGGAAGTGGGTAAAAAAATGATCTGGTTGGGTATTATATCGGAAATGGGTAAAAAATGATCTGGTTGGGTATTATAATTCTTCCTTATAAACTCTCTCGTAACACTTCAGTGACCCTGGTGTTAGTTACTGGTGTTATAGATGTAATGAACACAGTGGATAATTTATGGTGTTTTATATTACAAGTAAATTACTGTTCATTTTCTCTGGGCGTCTGTTTTTGTCCAGTCAGCTTCAGAGGACCAGTAGGCAGGGATGGTGAGGGTGTAGACTGTAGAGTGTTTGGGAATGTTTGGTGCTGAGGGAGTTGTGGTTGTTGTGGTTGTTGATGTTATTGCTGTGGTTGTTACTGTGTTTGTTGGTGTTACTGTTGTTATTAGTTATTTTTATGTTGTTATTGTTACTGTTGTTGTTAGAGAAAGAACGAGACAAGGTGTTATTTACAGAACGATACTTTAATATAATTGTTTCTTGCTATATAGAGAGGCACAAATCATCATCATCATCATAACAAAAGAATGTGTGGAATATAGTTTATCATGAGGTCAACTTTACCTTCATGCAGATTAAACCAGGTATATATAATCTTTTCCTTCTATAATTCTTGGGATGGAATGTGCTTTGAGGCAAAACGATGGAACCTTTATCACTCAAACCAAACCTAACCTAACCTAACCTAACCTAACCAAACCTAACCAAACCAAACCTAACCAAACCAAACCTAACCTAACCAAACCAAACCTAACCAAACCTAACCTAACCAAACCTAACCTAACCTAACCTAACCTAAAACATCGTGTATTCCTCAGAGTAATAATTCTTAAACAACTGGAACATTTCAACCTCCGTCACGTAATGTTTCATCTTAAAGAGACCTTCCGCTCTTGTCTTATGATGAACGCTTTCCTCGGCGCCGTCTTTTTCGTCCACGTCGGAGAGACTTGTAGCTGTGACCAAAAAAAATTACGTAAAGTATTTTCTCGCCAGATATTGTACTGTACACTAACACGCCACCCATCCTCCCCCTCCTCCCTTTTCCCCCTTCTCTCTCCCCTTTCCACCCCCTCCTTCCCTTTCTCTCTCTATTCCGCCTCCATTTACAGCTTGAAGTGCGTGCGAAAGGGAGAATTAAGTTTGCTTGCTTGCTTGTCCGGGCGATATCTCGTTCGTCCTTCCTTCTCGTTCGTCCTCCCTTCCTTTGGTGGGAACAGTTCTTGGTAAGGGTAAATATTGTGGATTAATCTCAGCCACATTGGGCCATAACAAATCCCACTCGGACGGTAACCTTGATGTACAGTACAGTGTGTCGCGTTGTGGAGAGAAATATTCCACCATTGATGAAACTCTTAATTGGACAACAATTTCTAATCATGATAAATTTTAAAATGACTGTATTTAATATCTACATTGAAACACTTGGTAATTGTATTATATATTTTAATGAAATTGAGTAAGTTATTAATGATCTGTTCCCATGTGTTAAGTTTATTATTATCATTATCATCATCATCATTGTCATCATCATCATCATCATCATCATCGTTCTGCTGACTAAAACAAGGTGTGGAAGGCATGTGGGTCGGTGGGTGTGCAAGGTGGGTAGATAGGTGAGTTGGTGGGTGGGTGGGTGGGTGGGAAGATGGGTGAGTTTGGTGGGTGGGTGGGTGGGTAGATGGGTGGATTTGGTGGGTGGGTGGGTGGGTAGATGGGTGGGTTTGGTGGGTGTGTAGGTATGCGTTGTGTGTAATTTTAAATGATGTAATAAGTTGTTGCATCTCACTAGTGTCAACAAAAACAACCAAAACACACACACACACACACACACACACACACACACACACACACACACACACACACACACACACACACACACACACTAATTTAATGTTCACAGTGTTGGGTGATCCTTAAGCCATATTGTTGACCCATCGTCTAAAGTTTATATGAAAGTAAACAATAATTATCTCACTTGATCACTTCTCAGTGGTCTCTCAGCACGTTCGTATTTACCGACTGACACTCCCACATACGTCCTCTGTAACCCCCCCCCCCCCCTCCCAAGCCTCCCCCAACCCCGAATGAGCCTCTTCCAACCCCCCATGAGCCCCCCGCGAGCCTCAGGAGGTGATAAGTTAACTCTCCACTTTGCTCTTCTTTCAAAGTTTTCTTCTCCGTAACATCGTTTTTATCCTTCATATTATCCACATGACACATTTCTCTTCTCTTTGTCTCTTACTGTTCGTTGGGTCCGTTGTTATTCGTTTTATTGTACTTTATTATATGCGGGGTTTTTACCTTCATACCTTGTCAAATCTCACTCTGTCTTGTACCGCAGTGTCATTGGTCTAAGTAAAGTTTTGAAGGTAATCTCCACATGGTGTGTTTTGTGGAGTATGGTATTAAATGCTTCACAAAACTCAAGGTAAAGTAATGAGTAGATCACGAAGTCTAGTCCACCTCCTCACCCTAAGCTCCCCAAAGATGGTGGTCAACTCCTCCTCCTCAGTCCGCGAGTCACCTTGTTTTTTTTTTTAGATAGTTTAAGTTATAAGACAAAATTCTCTTATCATATTGCAGTTAAAACCTCGTGTCCCTGTTAGTCTCTGTACTGCAGCTTATTATTTAAAGATGGTGGAAAGACCTACGAATGGCGATAGTTTTCTCACGTTTAACTTTTCTTCTGTAAAATTCAGCTACAGTCGGTCACGTAATGTACAGTATACTTTATGAGGCTTCCATATGAGATGATTACGACTCGTTACACCCGGTACCTCCAGCGACATACCTCAGCTCGTGTCACTGCCAGCTCGTGTCACTGCCAGCTCGTGTCACTGCCTGGGATATACTACAAAGTTACTGACACATGCTGGCTAAGTCATACACCCCCTCTACTAAATTCTCTTTCAGGTTGTCAGTATCTCCTCTCTCCCTTGACCTTGATTCACAGTCGAATACCTAACAGAACTTTCTCCTAAAATATTCTTAACAAGATTGATGGCGGGAGACCTATGGCTGAGAGCGGGTGACAAGTTAGAAGTTTGCGTCAGGTATCTTAATGTTCCTCGTCACTTGTTCTTAACTCTACTGTGTGTACGTGTTGTCTTTAGAGGGAATCTGGACAGTTATATCGTGTGTGTGATGGTGATGTGAGACAAGGAAGATTTAGAGAGTAAGTATTAACAGTTGGTGACGTAGGACCAAAGTGTAGCTCGTATAAAAATTTTTTTTTGGTCAATCAGGGACAACCTAACCTAACCTAACCATATTTTTACTCCCTAAATACCAAATGCCAGAATTAAGTTAATCTAAAACTCATATTAAGTATCATTTATTCATTCCTTCACTTATATTTACTTAATTACGTTACTGATAAAATAAATCTCATGCTCGTAATAATTATTAAAGCATGAGAAGAACTGATGCTTGAAAACACTGAGCCCAAGTTATGGTTCATCTCTTTGGTTTGGTAAGGATGATAAAAGTTGATGCCAGAATAGCTTATGGAATCTCTCAGGCGTATAAGATATCCTAAAACCCAACCTTCACTAACCTACACTCATGTTAACTCAACCTTGAACGATTTTTTTTACCATAAGTTTTTCTCCGCATTAAGAATAGCTAAGAGGCTCCAGGGCCGGTTATGTGGTATGTGTTTTTTGCGTGTTACTGAGACACATCATCCGGTAAGTGTTTGAGCTTCCTACAACAACAGTTTCCTCTCTTGGGAAGGAGATACGGCTGGCAACTCGCTCCTTGGGGGAAACCTCGAGGCATTTTATCACTCTCAGCTGCTTGTACAACATATGTGCCTGTCCCCTCCCCTCCCCCTCACCAACCAGCACCAGGAGTGTTTTACGGTGCTTGATAATGTTAACAACTGTTCTGGTGATCTGGTTATGGTTATCAGACACAATTACATAGATAAGACGATGTAAATTACGTCGTGTGTGTGTGTGTGTGTGTGTGTGTGTGCGAGCGTCAGAACTGCACACTTGGAGAGGCTCAACATTACATGAGTCAGTTGCAACATGTATAATTACTTGCAGAAGATTGAGCTAACATGACCGCCAGATTGTGTAGACGTGAGAAGTTCGGGTGTATGTGTACATCAACAAATAGTCATAACCACATGTATACACGTTGTTAATCTACATGGCGAGAATTGTGTCTGGGAATTCATTTACTGACAGTATTTATTTGTTTATTAACTGATTTATTTATTGTGATGAAGAAAGGAAGGTAGGAAAAACAATGTGTTTTTATGATGTGTCTTAGAAGGGAAAACTTACTACCTCTCTGAATATTTACGCCTCAGTCCAGATCATCACCTGAGAAGCTTACGCCACACATCCTAAACAGGTTCAAGACAGTACAGGTGTAGCCCTACTGTAGCCTCGAGACAGGTGAACCAATAAGGGGTTTACGACAAGCCATTGATAAGGTTATACTCTTAGTACTGATTCCCACCAGGTATTATTTACACCTGTGTCCTCATTAGAGAGTCGAACGGCCACCCTAGTTCGATAACCACTCCACCACTGTGTTAAAATTTATGCATTGATGAAAATAATGAATGAAGTTCTTTATACAGTGTAAAGAAAAAGGTTTTAATCTCAATAACATACACCACTTTACACCATTAATATCCTGTTTCGTAAGTACTAAACATCAGCGGTATTTAACATTATCAACATTTTAAGATAGTTTATCACACTAACATGTTTAAAAGTGTTAGTAATGGCAAGGACGTGTTTACATTATCACATTATGTTCCATGAGGCTGATCTGAAAAGTCGTAAAATTTGTTTCTGTATTAAAGTTCTCTTAAGCTAATGCAAGTTATGTGTGGTGGAAGGTTTTTGTGTTCAGGTGAAGAGATGACTGATGGATCTGTGAACTGGTAGCAACTTTTTATTTAATGCTTCCTCAACCTAACCTAACCTAACCTAATCAGTTTCTTTCAATAGGACAATTATTTTCAATATATTTAATTGACATTCCCATCGTGGTCATAGTTGTTTGAGTAAATTCCCAATAATAATCTTGAAATAAATACGCTGAATAAAAAGCGAATTATTTCCTGGTTTTATATTCGAAACATCACAAAGTCAATAATCAAATAATCCTAATGGGTATAATCTAAATCCCACATAATCCCAAGGAAAAATAATAATCCCAATCCTATTTAAAACTTGGATTAAAATACTCTGAGATAATCCAACAGGTGAAAAAGACTCTCATCCTTTGATACAGTGAGCGTGGAAGACATCAGCTGACTTGCATACTTAAGTCTTAAGTGTTTGTTTACTCACGTGATCTGTTTCAGGGACAGGAGGAAGGAGATGGTGGGAGAGGAAGTGTTTTTTAATGGAAGGGAGATGGGTGGGTGGTGAGAGGGGTGTGTGGGTGTAGAAGGAAAATATGAAGGAGAGAGAGAGGTGGGTGTGTGGGTGTGTGGGTGGGTGTGGAGGCACTAGTAACGGGAGAGGAAAGTGTCAAAGGGTGTTAGTTGAGTCAATAACATACCGTCCCTCAGTACTTGAACACCCTCCCTCGTGTACAGTTTCAACGTCTCATACACACGCCCACACCAGACCAGTGATGGGCGAGAGTTGGGTGCAGGACGGTGTAAGCCACAACAAGGCCAACGAGTGTAGCAGCCCCCCCTATGACTGCCCCGGCCCATGACTGCCCCGCCCCATGACTGCCCCGCCCCATGACTGCCCCCGGCCCATGACCACTCCGCCCCATAGATGATAATCCCCCGATCAGTGTAATAACCCTCAGAGGATACCTGACGTCTGCCTGTTATGTGAGCTCCTGGGAAGAGTCCTGATCGGGGAAGGAATCCTCAAATGTCGAGAGATTCCTAAGGGAGGAGTGGGTGGCTGACGGCGCCTGGTTCCCCCGGGAGTGTCTCATGTCCTTCACTCTGATGCGTCACACGCCCTGGCCAACAATGACCCAATTCAAGATATAACGAATTTATTCCAAGTTACATAATTAACAAATGTCACTGTAAATTATCTATATCAAGACTGAACAATTAGTAGAGCTTAACTATTCCTTTGATGAGAGAGAGAGAGAGAGAGAGAGAGAGAGAGAGAGAGAGAGAGAGAGAGAGAGAGAGAGAGACTTCACAATATCAGGTGAGGCCGCCGCTGGTTCCTTGTGATCACCCGACCCAGAGAGTAATGGTCCACATAACAAGGTAAAAAAAAAAATTGAGAGGATATTAAGTAAAAGGATATTGATCTCGGTCTCCTAGCAACAGTCGTCCCATACTCGAGGTCGTTCCTTAATTAGGTCGTTTTTTCTTCACCAGCGGCGGGCAATTCCTCTGGTAAAGTTGTCGTTCTTTCACTTACCGTCATCGACCACATAAGTGTTATAGTCATCTCCCTTAAGTAGCATCATTCTCAAGTAGCATCGTCCTCCTCTCCCTCAAGTAGCATTGTCCTTCTCTCCCTCAAGTGATATCGTTCTCCTCTCCTTCAAGTAACATCGCCCTCTCCCTCAAGTGCTCCTCTCCTTCAAGTAGCACCCTCCTCAAGTAGCACCCCCCTCAAGTAGCACCTTCCTCAAGTAGCACCCCCCTCAAGTAGCACCCACCTCAAGTAGCACCCACCTCAAGTAGCACCCACCTCAAGTAGCACCTTCCTCAAGTAGCACCCACCTCAAGTAGCACCCCCCCCTCAAGTAGCACCATCCTCCTCTCCCTCCTGCTGGTGCTGGCTGATAACGCGCGCCCCATAACCTTCTTCGTCGTGGATAAATCAAGTGTAAAATTAGGGAAAATGTTATCGAGGAGAGGAATCTGTTGCGTCTCCCACAACGGCTACCTAGGGGAGGTGGTCTGTCTGTCTGTCTGTCTGTCTGTCTGGATACCTGTACTGCTTTATGTCTTTTTCTCTGTTTATGTCTGTATGTTTGTCTGGATCACTGTCTTACTTTGTCTGTTTCTCTGTTCTGTCTGAGTATTTGTCTGCCCGTCTATGTGGCTCTGTGTTTACATTTCCGTCTCTCTGTCCTTGTGATTATCTGTCTGTCAATCCACCTGTCAGGGTTACTGTCAGAGCGTCTATCGACCCGTCTATGTATTTGTCTAATGCTAATCGATCATTCTGGCGTCTGTGTGTGTCTGAGGAAGAATAATTATCAAGAGGCATTACTATATTAGGTTAGGTTAGGTTAAGTAAATACAAAACTCCTTAAGGCATCCGTAAACAACAAAGGCATTATATAAGACACTAATGTCATCAATCACTGTAATATATTAATAAAATGACGAAAAAACCCATTGGAAAATACTTATAAGAAAACAGTAAATCAAAATTAACGAATACGCAATAAGTTTCGTAATTCACTTTAATATACCAACCAGTCTTTACGTATTCAATCTCGTAGAATTTTTTTTTTTTTTTACATAATTTTCCCCCAAAATGATAAAGATTACAAAGTTAACAACAATAACACGTGTAGTAATTACAAGGGTTACCTGTATCTTTTTAATTAAGGGAAAAGCAACTCTTTGATTAGGTCTCATTTTGTTTTTAAAAGTCTCAGAATAATAAATTTTTTGTGTAATCATGAAATAATTGGATGTTCTGAAGAGGAGGTAAGACACGGGCTTAGCATGTTAAGTGTATACCTGCATGACAACCTCCACACTGAGAGGCCAGGATTACCTTAATACCTCACTACTAACTCACGAAATTACCTCACAAACAATACCTCAAGAAACACCACGAACACCAACAAGCAACGAACGACAGGCCAAGGATACATGAAATACAAACATCAGTCACATACAACACACTAAGTTCACTACAGTCATATGAAACACCATTTCTACAGCAACACTTATGAAACACACCTGCCACAGTAACACACTAAAAACACCCCCTACCACAGCAACACACGAGAAACACCCCTACCACAACAACACACTAGAAACACCCCTACCACAGCAACACACTAGAAACACCCCTACCACAGCAACACACGAGAAACACCCTACCACAGCAACACACTAGAAACACCCCTACCACAACAACACACCAGAAACACCCCTACCACAACAACACACCAGAAACACCCCTACCACAACAACACACGAGAAACACCCCTACCACAGCAACACACTAGAAACACCCCTACCACAACAACACACCAGAAACACCCCTACCACAACAACACACCAGAAACACCCCTACCACAGTAACACACTAGAAACACCCCTACCACAGTAACACACGAGAAACACCACTACCACAGCAACACACGAGAAACACCCCTACCACAGCAACACACGAGAAACACCACTATCACAGCAACACACGAGAAACACCCCTACCACAACAACACACGAGAAACACCCCTACCACAGCAACACACCAGAAACACCCCTACCACAACAACACACGAGAAACACCCCTACCACATCAACACACCAGAAACACCCCTACCACAACAACACACGAGAAACACCCCTACCACAACACACCAGAAACACCCCTACCACAGCAACACAATATGCATCACCACACCAACGCACAACAGCCTAAGAATACAAAAAAAATATACAACATCAAGACAATATATTGAACGCATCTCTGTATATAGAAAACAAAAGACGATAATGAGGATATTTAAGAACACAACTAAACAACAAACACAGATAAAGGCTCAGGAGGACATAGAGAATAGTAACAAAAACAAAAGAAAATTCAAGAGAAAATAGAATAGACAAAGACAACATGGAGAGTAGCCCAAAACACAAACAATAGCCAAAAGACAAAAAAATAGCCAAAGAGACCAAGAAATTAGCCAAGGAAATAGAGAATAGCCAAAGAGAACACAAAGAATAGTGTAACAGAGCACAACAGAGAAAACTTGGGGGGAAAAGTCCAAGAGAAAGAAGGGAAATAACAAGACAATATAAAGAAAAGTCTAAAGGAATCAAGTAGACTAGTTAAGAAAATGCATAAAAAAATATTCACATCACAGGGAAAATCCAAGAAACTGCAGGGAAAAGTTTAAGACATCACAGGGAAATTTCCAACAAAAAGTCTAAGAGAACAGTAAAAAAAAAAAATATCAGTGGCAAGAGAAGACTGGAAGGTATTAAGGGTCACACAGGAGCGGCACCAACAACACTTAGAGGTCGTGTTCTAAATCCTCATCACATTCCGCCTCACGACCTCTTTCAGTACAAGCCTGCCAGGTACACGCTTCCCTGAGAGAGAGAGTGAGGAATAATTCTTGTCTTTTCGCACACTTTGCTATAATATTTTGTCATGTTTCTACACTTTTCTAATAATCGACTGTTTCAGAAAAAAAAAATATATATAATGGGAAAAAATAACTATTATGGTCATCAAAACTCGAATTTAAGTGGTGATAAATAAGACACACTTGGTAGAGGAGATAATAACGGTAATATAATGGTGGAAATAACAGAGTAACTCACGACGATACAAGGTGTTGCGGTCTGAGGCCAATCAATTACTTTTATAACATTGTGAGAATGGAAGGTGAGGAGGCTTCTTTCTCTCATGGTGTTGCGTTGGAAGCTGCAAGGTTGTATGATGCAATAATGTACACGCTGAGTCTACACACTGAGACTACAGACTGAGTCTACACACCAACGCCCCCCCAAAGAACTACAACAAGACCATCGTGGAGAAGATTGCCTCAGACATGCTCGAGAAAACATCAACCGATTTGGAGAGGGCCACCCGCAGTCTCCCGCAGGCAATGAGTGTCCTGCATGCTAGGGAGTTCCTGCTGGCCGACCTCAACTCCACTATTTGTCTCTACTCACAGGTTCTCTACACTGGAATATCGGCACAACAACTGAATAGATATAATCACCTTCAGTTTCACTTATCGCTCCCATATACCCTGCATACATGTGTTCAGACCAATGCAGCGATCATTCCCTCTAGTCTACAGCTTCTCCTTGACACGGGTAGGGACTCTGGTTCTCGCCCGACCACCTAGGGGCCCGTGGTCAACAGTAATACAATTCTAAATAACTTTACAATAGTCTTGAAATATTCGTTTTATTACAGGTTTTGTGTATAACTATATAATTTATATGTTTACGTCAGCCATTGAATGAAATATTTCACTTATAATTCTGTTCCATGACCGATATTGTTAGATTTACTGATGCTCATTGTAATTTACCTCCCACCTGTTAAAACATGCACACTCAAAAAAAAGACTTGCGGATTCATGTCCACAGAGGTATTAAGTATTGTCTCGCAATTTAAGTAGATAGAGGCCCATTTTAACTGCCATGGTCTCGTGAACTAGAAATTTTCAGTTTTCAGAAGATATGGATTCCATCATAGTAAACGTATTATGATCACAAACACAGAACAGAGAGGAGGTGAAGCATATTTCCAGAGAATATTTTCTTCCGGAATAATTAACACACATAGAACGAAAACTTTAGTTCAAGGTAAGAATGAAGTCGAGCCTTTACCCCAAGATACAAATATAAGTCAAACCAACACAAAATGCATCTACCACCGCTAGCCAGACATTATCCAGTTTACATTTCTAAGATCTGTAGAATGACTCATTAACTCCGCCTAGCTCGGACCAGAGTAATGAATACTACAAAGGCGCTGTCGGATGAAAGGGCGCGGGTCTCCCCTCTAGAGCTGACTCCAGGGAGTGTTTGCTCACTTCACTTGATGACGAGTGAGAGAGATCATCGAGCCAATAATTACCTGCTGAACACAACATCATAAGGACTGCTCACCTGAGGAAGTATATAGAAAGAAAAAACCTGAGAATTCCCTTGACATGTTCGACGATTTGTTCCTTTATCTTGAACAGTGATACAAGGAGAGCATCCACGCCATCAATGAATCACACACACTGAGAGCGAGGTATATCTGTCACCCTCAAAGTGAACACATCTCGATAAGTCATGTGGCACTGACCTCAGATCCGTGTCTAAACAGGCCTGCGAGGCAGAACAGAACAGCTTTAAGAAGATCAAGGGAAGGTATATAATCAGTATTGCCTCACCTGACTATCCTGACAGGTTGTGAGGAGTGATAATGAAGTACAAAAGTCTATGAATAGTCGTTCACTGTAGTACTAATAATACAGTACTGTATAAAAAAGCCTTACTACAGCAAGCTAAAATAAGTTAGTACCTCCTGAGCACCAGAGATTGCCCCCCCCCCCTCCCTCCCATCTTCCTTTTATCACCGAGACACATCCCTGGCTAAAGACCTTTCCAGTGATGTGTAGAAGTCTTCTTTATGTTTAGTTGATGGGTAGCTGCACATTCCGGACCCAACCTTCCCTCTCATACACCCCACGCCCCTCCTACACCCCACTCCTCTCCTACACCCCACTCCTCTCCTACACCCCACACCTCTCCTACACCCCACACCTCTCCTACACCCCACTCCTCTCCTACACCCCACTCCTCTCCTACACCCCACACCTCTCCTACACCCCACTCCTCTCCTACACCCCACACCTCTCCTACACCCCACTCCTCTCCTACACCCCACACCCCTCCCACGCCAATTGATTTTTCTCAACACCAACACGCTCCCAGAGGAATGACCCACCCCCCCCATGAGGAATATATGACTTGTGTATGTTAAAGTAAATTACGAGATTAATCCTTACGTCATAAATCAAGGTAAGACGATTTAATATACATTTACAGAGTCGTGAGTCTTGGCAGAACTTCACGAGAATTTAATTAAAAGACCGGTGCTTTGTATACGATAAGAGACAGGTAATTTTAGGTCACCGTGTCCCGGAAAAACAACTTTGGATATTCAATTTTAAGATCAAACAGTTTATATATAATGAATCAAAGATTACTGAGTCATACAAACTATCGGTCACTCAACCTCGTTACTCAAGAAGCTTCAGTCAGTTTTATAGTACGGAGTCTCGACATAAAATAACAAACATGGATTTAAGAAAGCATTGTTATCGTAATAGTAAGTTACCACATAACTAATTTTAGGACGGGAAATTTTAGTATATAATAACGGGTACTTTATTTTAAGGCTCTGGATTTTAGTAGTCGATAATGGATATTTAAGTTTAGGGCACCGGAACTTTGCCTTGAGGATAGGACCATAAATATTGAATTATTTTTATCTCAGTTCCTCGTAAAAGACGGCATAAAACTGCGGCCTGGAGTTGAAGACCTGAACTCCGCAAGTCTGCCATTATGACACGGGGTTGGTATGGCCCTTGAAGACCACGTGCATGGCTCATACACCTGAAGACTAAAAGTAACAATAAACACAGAAACAAGACAATAATCTATGTTAATTGACAATATAAATATCAAGTTTTAAGATACAAGATAGTTGAGGAATGTTTATATATCGTAATATCTTAGCAATTGATTGAAAGATATGTTCATTGAGTCATAATAATCTTGTGGTGATTTACTGAACATTAGAAGTATTTTCGGGTAATAATTGTAGGTCAAGACTGTACTGAGACTGAAGGGGGGGGGGGGGGTGATGAAGCTAATCTGAAACTAATGTGATTCTACAATAAGACTTATCAAACTGTTTAAGAGTTGTGGAGAAAAGTATAAAAATATCGATGTTTACACTGAAAGAGGTTGCGGGGACGAGGCAATATTTGATTCTATTTAGATCACTTAATGCGACCCGGATCAAGGGAATGGAGATAATGATTATATTGTGGAGAAAATAAACAGACATTTATTTGGACTCATAATGTTGGATATTTAATAAAGCATAACTCTCGAAATATCGCGCCGAGTAAAATATTTCCTAGTAATATTCGTAGATTTCTCAATAATGGGATATTGAATCTTCTGTTTTGAATATCTCGTCGTTAAATATAAACCTACGTTGGTATACGAATATCTTAATTAGAAATATATTGTCATGGGTACTACAACTACAATCACAGAATCTTATACAGTGAATTTAAACATTGAAAATCATGTTACTTATTGCAACTAAAAACAAAAGGACTTAATTCTGTTGGTTTAGATGATGAAGGATTAGATTATGTTGTAAAATATATTATCAAAAATTATACCTGAAAAAAAAATATAATAAAAAAAATCTTTCAAAATCTATAACAAGAAGTTGAGGGAAATGTATGGTTGTATAGTTCCGCCAAGATGAGCCACACGAGGAGCCACACGAGGAGCCAGCACTAGATGAAGATAAACAAAGGCCATTAGCTTCTATCTGATGGTGAGTTAATAACTAAAATAAAAGATGTAAATAAATCAACATTAATCTCATATAACTCCAACTGGAAATAATCACCTGGTGGCTTTATCGGTTATACCTGGTCATATTGTGTTACTGTTTACTACTGTTGTATATACCTGTACTGTCTAGGTTATATTGGATACTGTATATATACCTCCAGGGTCTATATATAGGAGAGTAAAGTCCGTTCGCCTCCACAAGACAGTCACTTTTATGATAATATATTCATAGTGTTTAATAGCAATATAAATAAATGATGGAGAAACTAGATAGGTGGATTAAAACAAACACGAGTGGATAGATAAGACATAAATAGATAGATAAACAAGAAACAAATAAACAAATAATCAAAGGGTTATAATAAGATAATCGGAATTAAATCGCTTAAAAAAAACAAGTGTCTTGGAAAAATGTATACAGATAAACTTACAGATTTCCATGGAGATATGTGAAGGTTCGTATAGCAACAACATCGTCCTCCTTGCTTGTTGATGTATGACGTATCCTACATATGGGGGACAATGTTGCTCTTGGTATACGAACATTTAAGCGATATACATTAAAAATCAGTAAAATGGTTTGTATATATTTTTGGAGACGGTGTGGGTGTGTGTGGAGGGGGGGGGGGGGAGGGGGGTGTTAATATCCAAGCCTCCTCGGGTGTATAGAGGGTGTGGGTGTGGGGCAGCAGGTCCGTGAAGATGTTGGTGAGGGTAATCATTTAGCGACTCTGTGGTTCCTTGTCAGCGGGCTGCAAGTGCTGGCTCCCTCGTTCATTGATGCCAGATAATCTCGTCCACTGTCTTTTAAAACCTCTTTGTTTACTTCCTGTTTATGTCGATTTTAATAAAGAAACGAGACTAAACAATATGAAAAATCAACAATCTGAGCGTAAACTTATGTAAAAACTTCATAATTAAAGAAAAAAGTTACAATGAATAATTTGATCACGATCACTATTAGCTAGTTTAAAAGTTAAGGAACATATCGAAACACCATGAAAGAAAACGGGATGTGGTTGTTGTGGGTGTGACTGACACTGAGCCAGAGGAGGAGGAGTCACGTGTTGCCTCCAGCTCTCACTAATAAAATCACCATGACGAGGTGGGTCAAGAATGTCCTCCTGGTGACCTATACTGAGCACATCCTTACATCACCACTCACACCTTGGTAATACTGGTGAGAGAGAGAGAGAGAGAGAGAGAGAGAGAGAGAGAGAGAGAGAGAATCATTAATGCTCTGTTGTAATTAATGTATCCCCCCCCCCCCCGACTCTCTCTGGCTACCGCGACGTTAGCCAGACCAAAGTCGTACTCTGTTCTTGTGAGGGAACAAATCATCGGAGGGGAGGTGAGTGGCTGCCTCTGTCTACACCTTCATCTGTTTATCATCCAGGATCAGCTGGTATCTACTACATCAACACTCATTAACAATTATAAACCCTTATCTTATCTATCCTTATCTCTATTCCATTCCCTTATCTTAATCTCTATTATCGTTTTTATTTACATACTTATTTTTACTTTGTATTTTTACCATTATATATTATTTATTTTACTAAGCCTTTTCTTTCTCTTATGCAGTTCGTTTTCCCCCCTCCTTCCTTCCCTTCTTCCTTCTCCTCCTTCCTCCTTCCATTCTTCCTTTGCTGCTTCTATCTTCTTTCAACTTTTTATGCCTCATTTACGTCCTATTCTTCCATGCCCTATTCATCACTTACTCTCCCTCTCTTACTATTATTCTCCTTCCTTCATACAACCATCTCCCTCTCTCTCTCCCTCTCTCTCTCTGTTCCATCAACCTCACCTTCTCCCTGTCTTAACCACACCACTCTCTCTCTCCCTTCCATTCTGTTCCTCTCTTACTGGCTACCCACCTCTCTCTCTCTCTCTCTCTCTCTCTCTCTCTCTCTCTCAATGGTCACCCTCCATTCATCTATTCTCTCACCCACCTCCCCTTCCCCCCCCCCTCCCATCCTCTAACCCACCCCCCCTTCCCTCCCCCACCTTCAGGGTCCACTACCAATCATTACAAAAATTAATTAGTACAAGTGAATAACCGTGTCACTAATTTCCAATATGTTCACTTAATAATGGCGTCATTATGTTTATTTCTCAAGACTATGGCAGGAGGCAAGAAATGTTACGTGTGTGTGTGTGTTAAAGTATCTATTTCTCGCCTGCCACGTCACACAGCCTTGGCAGATGAACGCACCCCTCTTCTCGCAACCCCACAACCCTCATTTAACAACGCAATTATACCATCTATGAATTGCCTCTAATTCTCCTATGTGAATAAGCACCTTCTAGACCGCATTTCATTCTCGCATGCCAACGTAATGATACTTGCAATGGGAAAAGTCACGTTAAACCAGATATCAAGGAGGGGTGGGAGTGAGGGAGGGGGTGAGGGAGGGGGTGGGGGAGGGGGTGAGGGTGGGGGTGAGGGTGGGGATGAGGGAGCGGGTGAGGGTGGGGATGAGGGAGGGGGTGAGGGAGGGGATGAGGGAGGGGGTGAGGGAGGGGATGAGGGAGGGGGAGAGTGAGGGGGAGGGGGAGGGAGGGGGAGGTGTAGTGTTGACTCCTGAGCTCAACTTTATAACAACACAATGAGCAAAAAATGAAGGACATTATGCAACAGACAAACACAACATCATCACCTAACCTAACCTAACCTAACCTAACTTAACCTCACATGTAATATTGCTAACATCTCAATAGCAACAAGTGTAGTTATATGTAGAGATAATTGCTAGTTATACACCTCATATATATAATAAACTTGTATCTCTTTTAGAATGACATGTTTATCTTCTGATACTGTGAGCTATTAAAAGTAATAAATAATGATACAAGGTTCTGCTTTTTGTGTGTGTTCAATTAAGAGTCCCTGATAATAAATTTATATCAGAATTACTAAACACACGATGTAAATTTCCTCTCAATGAGTAAATCCAGAACTTGATGTCGAGAACTTTAACCACACGTAGTATATACATTTGTTGTAGAGTAAATAAAGTTTTGTTATTAAGATGTGTATAATGACAGACGAACAAACAACCAGACGTAACTTAACCTCATGATCTCTTGTGTTGGTAGTCTGTGGAGTAGGCCGCAGGTTACTGGGTATGCGCACTATGACTAAATCGTAGTCATGCGTGTGATGACCTGTAGTTTGTAAACAGACTGAGACGAGGTGATCTCTCTAGTAAATATAAAGTGAGAGAAAACTCGGGTCTGTTGCCAGTAAGCCGTTTGTACACACGCGAATAGAAGTTCTGTCGCCTCTCTTGCTGCTTCACGAACCCCGAGATTCAGAGTCGTAAATCCGAAGCATTTTATGGACAGAATAATGCATCAGGGTCTACTCCTTCGGGTTCACGAGTCTGAATCTTAGGGTTCGTGAAGCATCAAGAGAGGCGACAGGACTTTTATTCCCAAGTGTGTGTCTTATTCCGTAGTTAAACATGGGTGAGTTACCGCCAGATAGCTCACCCTAGTGTAGACCCGAACACAGACTACAAAGCTGTGGAAACACCCTCTTTACCCTCTACACTGGAGAGAAAAATTTAGTTTCTCATGTCACCAAATCATTGAATTTTGTTGGAAGTAAATTGTGTCAGTACTTTAATATGGTGTTGTGTGGCGTGTTAAACTTTTGATCTTACTACAGAAACACGACATGAGCACTAATTCCTCGCCTCACTATAGCAAAATCTAAGGCAACAACTCCCCAAAATACGGTTTATTGCGTTCTTCTGAGATGTTGTTGATATATCTCCAAATACGGAAAAAACCTCACTGATATTTGTTCGAGTTGTCTTGTTCAATATTCCTAATCGGTCGGTCGGACGGAGAGTCGGTCGGACGGAGAGACGGACGGACGCCTGGATACACACGAGTAGAAACCGAACATTATTATTACGTCTTACTCCAGTTGGTCGGATAACAAAACATGAAGCTGTATCAAACGGTTGTATTAGAGACGGTTGGCGACTTGCTCAAAAACAACTTATATTCCTATGTTGATATAAAGAGGCACAAGGTTTAATTTAGTGCATATATTAAGTTAAGGCTAATAATTAAGAGAGGGGGTGTGTTGGGGTAAAGGTTGGGGTGAAGGTTGGGGGGAGAGGGTTGCTAATGGACGCCGTGGTGGGTAAGGACCAATTAGCGCACGTCATACCCTCATATACGTGGATTTTGCTTTTAATCACTAGCAGGTAACGGTAATTTTACACGTCATAATCGTAGGTATAAAAACCCACAAATAAAAACACGTAATAAAAATCTCCCGAACTGGGACTCAAGTGTGACGTCACTCAGGCAAAGGTGAACAATTAATGAAACTGTTAATTATCTTCATTTTGGTTACAGGTAAATATTTATTTTAACTTCATATAACGACGTAAACAATATATGGGAATTAAATAGTATATGACAGCTTAAAGATAATGACGAAAAACAATATATTTTTCCCTTATACATAAAGTGAAGCAGCTCGACCAGTCTCTGCGACCAGACACTCGCGCATGTTGGATGTTAATATTGTTACTCCTACCTCTGCCACTCCCAACACTCCCTCCCATCTACTCCACCCCCACCAACACAGCCACTCCCACGCATACTGCCAGAGGTACTTATATCCTAACCTTAGTCTAGTGGTTACGACATCTTGTAATCTAGTGATCTCGTTACTTGCTCCATATACATGTTTCACTTGATATATCTCATCATGGTAAACAATGGATTGACTAGTGCCTGTTTGCACTTGTCTACTGCTTCAAGTTCATCAGAAAGCGCTTTTCTGATTTCAGTTTTTATGGTTCTGTTTGACAGTCCAAGATTGTACTCAACATTGTCATTGTTGGACGCGAGTTTAGCTAAGACATCAACTCTATCGTGTTCACTAATGCCTACGTGAGAGGGGATCCACAGTAGCTTGATCCTGACACCCTCGTCAACAAGACACATATGCTTGTGTCTGGCTTCAGACTAATGGGTGATAATTCAAAAGTTCATATTCACTCCCACCAACGCACTCACCATCACCACTCCCCACCATCACCACCTCCCACCCATCACCACCATCACCACTCCCACCTACACCACTCACCACCATTAATCGGTCTAAGGTGTCTTGCTTCTCTGACACCGCCCACTGTGCTTAGTATTTTGTGACAGTGACCAACCCATGACTACACTGAGGCGCCCACTACTACCCTCACCTCAACACTCACACAGAAACAATTAGTTAACCTTCACGTAACTAATGAGAGTTTATCAGTATGACCCAAAAGACTTAACCAACAGTGTACTTACCCAGAATCCTCTTGTGACGTCAGAGATGAACCTTATTCCCACTCACTTATTGACGGACTCGTAACACTATGAGTCTTTCTCCACCGATAGACTTAAGTGCATAACTGTCTGGTACGTCACTTACTATATCACTGTTGTGTTCACTGTGTCACTGCATCGCCCTACTATAACAGTACTATACATGTTAATAGTTCTCTAAGTTTGTTTACCATGGCGTCACTACAACACTGCACTCAGCTCAAGCAGAATGGCCGCGACTGTTGTGGTGGTGGTGGTATGAACTTGAGTTTGTTCATTCGTATCGGTTTCATGTTGTGGTTGGTACTGAGACAGTTTCAAACTTTTGGGTGAAACTGTACCGACTCGAGCCTTGGCGTCGAACTCATAACGATAAACTGAAACTGGTTCGAACCATTTAATTAAAAGCTTCACTAATATAACCATAACAAGATACCAGCTGCCTTGTCTGTGTCATCCAGGTGTTACTTGGTGAGGTCAAATAACAAAAGACACATAGAGATGTTTGTTAGCCATTTGTCTATTATTTAAGGATTATTTCATACTAGTTTATTTGGGAGTGATTCATTGGTAGTAGTGAAGCAGTATGACGTCACGGTACGCTAACGACGAGGCACTAGTTTGTCATGTCGAAATTGTTACATAAATTTGTGTTCGAATTCATCTATTTGAGTCACTAATATAACAAGTATTTTATAATGATACTTTGATGTGATGTTAAGTATCGAACGAACACTATTTATCTGTGTGGGATAAGACTCAGGATAAGACTCAGGATAAGGCTCAGGATAAGACTCAGGATAAGGCTCAGGATAAGACTCAGGATAAGGCTCAGGATAAGACTCAGGATAAGGAGTTAGGGATAAGATACTAATGGTACAAATGACTCCTGTATACCGTGGTCGTGATGCCTCCGTCTCAACTGTCAGTAAATACAAGTTATTTTATTACACCGCAATACAGAACATGACCCGAACCTGCCATTTATTTCCCCCCAGGTACGGATCTCGATCTTATTTAAGCATGATCATAGCTTTGTCTAGTGTGATATATGATCTATTTTTTGTATAATAAATCACTAACCAGTCATTTAGTTAGCTTAATTAGACTCGATTACTTTAATGGCTTTAATTATGCTCATTACTCTCTACCATTAGTGAGGTTGAAAGAGTATTATATTGTCCCTATATGTGTGTGAGTCCTTGAGACTGGCCCACCAGGAGGAGACGATGAGAGAAGATTCGGTTTACCAGCAGCCAGGGATGCCGAGGCTCCTGGAACTGAGAGACAGGAGGAGCGGACTGTGTGTGTGTGTTGTGTATATGACAAAGGTCTATTTTGAGTGCCACAATAAGTTAGCTCAAAGGTTTTCTGGTTATGTAGTGCAAAGTAGACCACTCCTGTCATGACCTTCTCCTCAGAGGGAGTAACGAGGTGGATTAGGTAGTTGAACAAGTAGGTAGTTAAGCATCAATCATTGTAAACCTCTAACTCTCGTACAACTGTCATGTATCAGGTGTTCCTACAGGATGGCTGGGGGCCTAGAGGACCTCCATGATGCTGAGAGACCAGACAGTTGTCACAGTGTGTATTATAACAGGTCCTGTAACACAACCATCACCGTGAACTCTCTGAAGGCAACACCCGACATGCGGCGTCGTGTCAGCACTCATCAGGATGGGGAGTATTGCTACAATGGCCGGTCAAAGACACACACGTATTAACATCACTCAGTGCCAGCTATGTGCCAATAAGAAACTTTCATTATCAACAACTTCAAGAAAGAACAGAGGCACTGTGTCCTAGAGCTAATGTTACTGAAGGATCTGTCTCCTACAGTGTCGTGTTCACCAAGAAAAAATACATTTTTTTTTCGGAAACATGTCATGTCCGTGAAAAAATCAGCGGCCTGGAACATGTCGTGTTGAGAAAAAAAAATATCGTCAAAAAAGCGAGACGCTTGAGGTCTCTGATAACCTCTACCCTTAACCTGGAGTTTTGGGCGGCTCACACTACACAGATCCAGGTCTTCAGACTCCAGTGTACCCATCCTAAGGGGCGCTGGTTCGCACCCAGGGTACACCCAGTTCACTTGGCTATAAACAGACACCTAACTTTGCCGGACAGTAGTAGTAGTGATGACAGTGTCGGCCTCTTTGAGTACCGAGAGGCTATGTAGACAGTGTACTGTATAGTGACCCTTCTTTTACAGCTGATGTTTACATACATGTTAACTTTGCTACTTCTACTGGTAATGTTTACATAGATGTTTGTGTTGTTAATGTTGCAGCAACTACTTTAAATACCTATACAGATATTATCTTTGCTGTTACTGTGGCTATGTTAATATGTTTAGTGTGTTAATGATGATGGTGATGTTTACAAAAATATTTGTTGTTTTATGATGCTAATGATATTTACACACATGTTAGCGTTGTTACTGCTACTACTGTTGATGCATACAAATATGCTAATGATATTTGTACCGCTTCAGCTGGTGGTGTGTCTGCCTCCCTTCACCCGCCACAAGTGTGCCACATAAACTATGCAGGTACATCAGAGGTGAAGTTCAGGTATTCTGGAAGGTACATGTAACTTGCACGTCTCCAGGTGGCAGTCGCAGCTCATCGTTCATGACATTTACTCACACATCCACTACTGTCTCGTACGTCAGCGGGAAGATGAGGCAGAAACACTACACAGATAATAAGGTGAATTAATTATCGTGTTTTATTATTCTTTACCGTCGCCGCCGCTTACTACCCGGTCTGATCTTTTAATTTTAGTGATAAAGGATCAGTTTATTCTTATTCCAGAACCTTAAATGTTTATTATATTTTAGGACGTGTAGTGAACAGGAACTTAAAAGATTCATAGGAGTAAAGTTTGATCAGAGCCAAGGGTGGTGCTGGTAGTGACTATGCTGGGGGTCCACAGTTACCAGAGCCAAGGGTGGTGCTGGTAGTGACTATGCTGGGGGTCCACAGTTACCAGAGCCAAGAGTGGTGCTGGTAGTGACTATGCTGGGGGTCCACAGTTACCAGAGCCAAGGGTGGTGCTGGTAGTGACTATGCTGGGGGTCCACAGTTACCAGAGCCAAGGGTGGTGCTGGTAGTGACTATGCTGGGGGTCCACAGTTACCAGAGCCAAGGGTGGTGCTGGTAGTGACTATGCTGGGGGTCCACAGTTACCAGAGCCAAGGGTGGTGCTGGTAGTGACTATGCTGGGGGTCCACAGTTACCAGAGCCAAGAGTGGTGCTGGTAGTGACTATGCTGGGGGTCCACAGTTACCAGAGCCAAGGGTGGTGCTGGTAGTGACTATGCTGGGGGTCCACAGTTACCAGAGCCAAGGGTGGTGCTGGTAGTGACTATGCTGGGGGTCCACAGTTACCAGAGCCAAGAGTGGTGCTGGTAGTGACTATGCTGGGGGTCCACAGTTACCAGAGCCAAGAGTGGTGTTGGGAGTGACTATGCTGGGGGTCCACAGTTACCAGAGCCAAGAGTGGTGTTGGGAGTGACTATGCGGGAGGTCCACAGTTACCAGAGCCAAGGGTGGTGCTGGTAGTGACTATGCTGGAGGTCCACAGTTACCAGAGCCAAGGGTGGTGCTGGTAGTGACTATGCTGGAGGTCCACAGTTACCAGAGCCAAGGGTGGTGTTGGTAGTGACTATGCGGGAGGTCCACAGTTACCAGAGCCAAGGGTGGTGCTGGTAGTGACTATGCTGGAGGTCCACAGTTACCAGAGCCAAGGGTGGTGTTGGTAGTGACTATGCGGGAGGTCCACAGTTACCAGAGCCATGGGTGGTGTTAGTAGTGACTATGCTGGAGGTCCACAATTACCAGAGCCAAGGGTGGTGTTAGCAGCAGCTGGTAATGTCAACTGAGGGCAGGCGGGGACGTGAGGAGGTGACCACCCCTGACCCGACTATCTCCGCCATCTTAATGACCAACACACGACGGTCGGTTATTACGATCAATTCCAACAAGTCTCCGTGACGCGTCTGATGGCCGAAATATTGTACTAATAATGTAAGATAAATGCTGCGAAGTCAGGGGAGTACAGAAACCGTTTATGTGTAACTAACCTTCATTATTTTACGACCAAATGTCTGTAATTACCGTACATATATCTTGAAATGCGATTTTCTCAGATTAGGATTTTCTTCTTTGTTTGATGATTTCGCCATACGGCCATTGTCACTGAGATTAGCATCACCCTCGTCACTGAGCATCACTTTACGGAGACTAGGAATATACAGTACACACCAGAGGAAAAGGATGTGGGAGGTAGAATTCATTTGAGAGAGGACAGTCACCGCTCACTTGTTCAACTAGCTGAAGCTGGGAGTCTCCATTCACCATTCCTCGGGCCACATCAAAGCTCTGTCATAAAGTAAACACAAGCACCACCTATACTCCGACGACCTTGTGCCAACCTTGAAGGGTTGTCAGATTCCCACAGCTCCCCAGAGGTGCGTTGAGGGAGAGCAGAAGCCGGGGGCCAGTGACGCCCACCCGAGCTACAACCCCACCAAGCACTGCATCCACTCTTGATGATTCCTCACACTAGATTACTATTAACGCCATTCTTTACAAAGCTACGTACAGTGACTACAGTGATCATAAACTACTCTTAGTTGACCTAGGGACGGGAGGAGGGTGTACAGCTGCATCATAAGTCACTAATATAAACAAAATAGGGTGAGAGAGGGTCCTTGTAGCCTGACTGTAGACCGTCTCACTCACCACGGTAGGCGGATGTCTCTCGCTCTATGCCTGCAGAAACTCCTAATTGGCTATTCATGGATACAACTCAGATTACCCGCTAGTTTCATTTTGATCACGTAACTATTGCATTTTTATATATGTATATAGACTATTCATGACAGTATTTTAACCTTTAGTAAACCTACACGCGTTCTGTTGCTACATGCCAGACTGACTTGTGCAATGCATCCTCGTCACACACACACACACACACACACACACACTGGTAAGAGGATCCAACCCCTTACTTTGATGACCACCAACACCCACTGTGTGAGGCCTCACAGACTGATATAGTAAACTACACAACTTAGGCTACGAGCATCACCTTTCTGGGTTAATATTATTACAGAGAGAGTCTATAACACGATCACCCCTAAAGATGAACTTGTATTTATGAAACACATTCGCCTAAATCCAGGTCAGCTTCCTGGGTCACCCTTTAAAAGTAAATATAGTTTGGATTCAAATATACCAACAAAATTTAACGTATAAAAGGATTAGTCCATGGAATGAAAATTCAAGAAAAAATGAAAAATTCTAAAAAAAAAATCCGAAATCTAGTCAGCTTTTTCAATTAGTAAGTGAAATATATGTACATAATTTCAGATATAGAAAGTGAAAAACCCTGATTCATATTGACTCCACAAACCTCGCGTGAAAACTGCCGCCATTTCCAAAACAAAAAAGAAAAAAAATAAACGTAAAAAAAAGAAAATACACTTGGGAGAATCCAATCAAGTCAGTAATTTATTTTGAAATAAATTCAGGTCAACGAAATAGATGATATATAACTAAATATTGTGATGACATAACAGAGCCAAGGGTGGTGTTGGTAGTGACTATGCTGGAGGTCCAGAGTTACCAGAACCAAGGGAGGTGTTGGTAGTGACTATGCTGGAGGTCCACAGTTACCAGAACCAAGGGAGGTGCTGGTAGTGACTATGCTGGAGGTCCACGTTACCAGAGCCAAGGGTGATGTTGGAAGTCCACAGTTACCAGAGCCAAGGGTAGTGACTATGCTGGAGGTCCACAGTTACCAGAACTTGCAAAATTCACAGCTAAATCATTCTCTAGTCTGAACCACGAAAATTGTACCAACATATTATTATTATTATTTATTATGATTATGGAAGGTTATGAGGAGGGATGGGTTTGTGGGAGGGGGGAATCCACACCATCCATCAGGCACCAACGGAAGGTGCCTTTCCCCACCTGCCAGGATGGATATCGAAGGGGTGAGAGGGTAAGTACTAAAATCACCACCCAGTTAACGGGACAATGAAGGGAACTATGTCAAGGTCGTTTAAGTCAAAGTCCGTAAATGTAAGTCAAATCGCCATGACTGACTTGTAAACACGTCCTCATATGATCCCTTGATGAAGTAACTAAACATAAGTGGAAAATATCAAGTGTAAACAAACATGACTCTTAAATCTTCCTGAGATATTAAGTGTATCGTACTGTGAGCCTCAACCTATGACTTATTGATTGTTGTTCACCTGTGATTTATACCGTGAAATATGGCAACATAATTCATGCTTTAATACAACGGATGAGATTTATACTTGGCCAGTTGACAGTGTGGCCAAGTTTTATGTAAATTTATTGATATTACAGTCAACCTACGTGCAAGTTATCAACACACACACACACACACACACACACACACACACACACACACACACAGACACACACACACACACACATGAATTAGCTCACATATATAAACAACTCTGTCAAGCTCCATCTGTACTAACACATCACCCAACCTCATCCATCAACTCATATCTGTCATAAGAGAGAGAGAGAGAGAGAGAGAGAGAGAGAGAGAGAGAGAGAGAGAGAGAGAGAGAGAGAGAGGTTAGATTAAAATAGGATATATGTGGGTCAGGCAACTCGGATTAATTTTCATATTTGATTGATGTTAAATATGTCTTGGTTTATCATTGTAGACGAGTGTGTGTGTGTGTGTGTGTCTCAGGGGACAGTGGGTGTGAGAGGGGCATTTAGGGAGGGAGGGAGAGATGAAAGAAGAAAGGAAAGAAGGGAGGGAAGGAAGAAAGTAAGGAAAGGAGGGAGGGAAGGAAGAAAGTAAGGAAGGAGGGAGGGAGGGAAGGAAAGAAGGGAGGAAGGGAGGGAAGGAGGGAAGGAAGGATAGACTGGAACTAACAATAAGGAAGAGAATAGTGGTATAACACCTTGTCTGTATTTTACTAAATTTTCAACGAGTAAAAATATCATAAAACAACAACTCTTAAATTCCTTGATACGTCTACATGGCTTCCAAAATTATCATCGAATTAAACAATATAAATCATAAACTCTATCTTTACATTATAAGAGTAAATTCCTAATAAAATTATCAACATAAACAACAAATATAAAACCAATGAGTTATTTTTTTTTTATACCTTTCCTTAATATCTCACAAACATCAACAGTTATCACAAGTAAACTATTTCTCTAACAAATTTATTATCACTTACGATTAAACATAAAGCTCTTACCCTCAACGTAATAATTGTCTCTTTAACTCTTTATTATTCCCGGGTTAACACTATAATCAAGGCCTTAGAGCAGGGATAAACGTAGCTCCCGAGAACCATGACCACAGCAGCGACACCAAGCCGCCCCTCACGGTAATGACACCAGGGACAACTTAACCCGACAAAAACACAATAATTGGCCAGACTACAGAGATGAGAGGGATAAGGCTACAGAGATGAGAGGGATAAGGCTACAGAGATGAGAGGGATAAAGCTACAGAGATGAGAGGGATAAGGCTACAGAGATGAGAGGGATAAGGCTACAGAGATGAGAGGGATAAGGCTACAGAGATGAGAGGGATAAGGCTACAGAGATGAGAGGGATAAGGCTACAGAGATGAGAGGGATAAGGCTACAGAGATGAGAGGGATAAGGCTACAGAGATGAGAGGGATAAGGCTACAGAGATGAGAGGGATAAGGCTACAGAGATGAGAGGGATAAGGCTACAGAGATGAGAGGGATAAGGCTACAGAGATGAGAGGGATAAGGCTACAGAGATGAGAGGGATAAGGCTACAGAGATGAGAGGGATAAGGCTGCAGAGATGAGAGGGATAAGGCTACAGAGATGAGAGGGATAAGGCTACAGAGATGAGAGGGATAAGGCTGCAGAGATGAGAGGGATAAGGCTACAGAGATGAGAGGGATAAAGCTACAAAGAGGGTTAAAGGGTATGGAGAGGGTTAAGGTTACAGAGAGGGTTAAGGCTATGGAGACGAGAGGGGACAGAAATAGTGATAAGTAATAAAAGAGAGAGAGAGAGAGAGAGAGAGAGAGAGAGAGAGAGAGAGAGAGAGAGAGAGCATAACCACACTTCAAGGCTACAGGAGTCCCTTAACCCGACCAACACACACACACACACACACACACACACACCTCGTTTACATATTTATAAACATGTCATTACCCTCTTATGACAAGCGTCCTAAACTCCAGACAGTCAGTGATACCCAGTGTCAAGCGGGGCCTCATTACCTTGTAGATAATTACAGTGTAGACCGTAGTAGATCATATAAAGATACACTGAAGGAGGCGAAGACGAAGACAAAAAGCGACTCAAGACGTTTAGATCTCGATCAAGCCCGCGTCACGCACCGGCTCCTCATGTGACGGAGGTTTGTTTATCTTGCAATGTCTAATGAGGAAACGATCTCTCATTGGACATTTTTCTTTTCCTTTCTATATGTATTGGAGTCTACATGAATTCTGATTGGTCGATGTATATGGATTCAAGTGGTGACGTCACTCTATGTCAGACTAGAGGAATATAAGAGAGTGACTTGCAACATGTAGTTCAGTAGTAGTCAGGGAGTCAAGGGGTGATGTTATCTTCTCCTACGTCGAGGTCCACCACCGACATCCGGCGACCAGACTAAAAAAAAAAATTTCATCTTTTTTAACCAAGTAACAGATAACGAATGGCTGTTTCCTAACCCACACTTACTGTACTACTTTTATAATACTCGTGTTACTTTGCTGAGCGACATCCTTAAGTGTTAAAACTCCTTATCATTAGCAGTGATGGCGAGATATAGAGACCTTGATGGTGGTGGTAAGACAATGCTACCCTCTGGCAAGACTCAGAAGGATAACTCTTAAAGTGTCAAGAATAAGGTCGCCCATGTTCACTTGTTTGTAAGGTAAATATAGACGAGTGACGTACGAAGGTTGTGGCATCTATAACACCACACGAGGGTGGAGATTAACTTGTGTTGTATGACTAAAATTGAAATGGTTTTTAGATAAATTCTACGATAAATATAGATATAATAATACTTAAGAAAGGTTATATAACATTAAACACAGGAGCTATGATATTTAACACTATTTAACACAAGAATTAACTATATTACTTAACTCACCATAAATTTATCAAGCGTTTGTGATATTGTTAAAGGAATTTGTTGAATATTTCTCTAACAACAATTTATTTATCTCTCTGAGTCATTAAAAATACAACAATTATCGACTCGTCAAATCAAAATAAAACATATGAAGACAGATGACAAACGTTTAAGAGACAAATAATATCCTTTCATTCTTATTTATCAACCAAATGATCCGAAAATCTATAAAGAGTAGAGTAACATCTTGGTTCACTCACTCATTCACTCACTCACTCGCTCACTCACTCACTCACTCACCGAAATAAAAAAAAAAACTGATAATTTTCTACGATCTATCAACTCCACTTAACACAAAACCTTTCTGAAGAACATAGAACAGAATCACATAGACTTAACACTACCAATATCTCTTACGACTTCACTGTTCGTTACACCTGACTGAGAACAACACCTGCGATTGTCTGGCTCAACACAATGCGAGTTTCCTTCTCCCTGTTCTGCTTATTAGTGAGTTGGTGATGTGTTGTTCTTAGTGTTTCTTGGTCGTGGTGATGTGTTGTTTTTAGTGTTTCTTGGTAGTGGTGATGTGTTGTTTTTTGTGTTTCTTGGTCGTGGTGATGTGTTGTTTTTTGTTTCTTGGTCGTGGTGATGTGTTGTTTTTAGTGTTTCTTGGTCGTGGTGATGTGTTGTTTTTAGTGTTTCTTGGTCGTGGTGATGTGTTGTTTTTTGTGTTTCTTGGTAATGGTGATGTGTTGTTTTTTGTGTTTCTTGGTCGTGGTGATGTGTTGTTTTTAGTGTTTCTTGGTCGTGGTGAGGTGTTGTTTCTAGTGTTTCTTGGTCGTGGTGATGTGTTGTTTTTAGTGTTTCTTGGTCGTGGTGATGTGTTGTTTTTTGTGTTTCTTGGTCGTGGTGATGTGTTGTTTTTAGTGTTTCTTGGTCGTGGTGATGTGTTGTTTTTAGTGTTTCTTGGTCGTGGTGATGTGTTGTTTTTAGTGTTTCTTGGTCGTAAGCAATAGTTAGGACGGATACAGATGACTCAGAGATACAGTAGTAATGCCAGCTCTAGTAGTTACCAGTCTGTTACAGTTACTAGTGCGTCAATTACTAGTGTGTTACAGTTACTAGTGTGTCAGTTACTAGTGTGTTACAGTTACTAGTGTGTTGCAGTCACTAGTGTGTCAGTTACTAGTGTGTTACAGTTACTAGTGTGTCAGTTACTAGTGTGTTACAGTTACTAGGATAAACAAAAGGTCGTAATATATCGTTACTTGGCGTCGTTTATCAGAATCAAACATTAAATCGTCAACATCATTCACCCAGACTGTTGACATTCTTCCTCTCACAGCACCTCACCTGTTGTAGCGCACGACAGTTGTAACATACAGTCATCAGTTATTAAGACGGCCAGGTAAGAGTAACACCTTCCTCATGTAAAATGCACCCTTAAGTTGACACCGCCGCACGACTAACAAAGGGGACGAAGCTATTAGTTGTGGTGACTTGTACTACACACCGTCTCAGTATAGATCCTGAGGTCATATACAGGAAGGTTATATAGCGAGGCAGCAGCTGACACAGAAAACATTGAGACAAACTACAGGAGAGCCGCAGGAATGTCGATGTGGGCTCATAGCTCGTGTCCCTGAATTATGAAGCAGTTATTGACCTCTCCTGAAGCCGGCCAGGTCAAACTGGGTGAAAATAGTGTCCTGCGCAACACAATATTAATCCAGAGTGATGGCGGTGGTCGCTGGGCCAAAGAAGGTCGGGGGAAGATAATGCTGTATGGAAGATAATCATTACCTAGTGTGGTGGTGGGCGGGGCCAGGTTGATCTAGACGACGTTTCACAGGTAGATTAAGTTTGGCCAATATGGCGGTGTAGGCCGAAGGTAAAACGGCCTCAGTTTGTAATTATGTCAGTTAGTGTGGCGGAGATAATCTATTACCTGATGTAGAAAACAGGAGAAGGGTAAACTTAATCGGAGAAATGGGATGAAAACCAATGAAGGAAGGAAGGAAGGAAGGAAGTTGAGGATAATAGGAATAGAAAGTGAGGAAACAGTGAGGGGAGGTGAGACAAACAGAGAGTGGTCCCCCCTGTGTTGTGTCGGAAGAACTGACCGTCTTGGATTCATCTTTTATTTTTTCAATTACACTTCTATCAGGGGATTTCCCGAGGGTGTTGGGCGTATAAACTTACAAGCAGCTCTGAAGACGTGTGTACCCTGGTGCTTGTAGTGTACCTGCCTGTACCCTGGTGCTTGGAGTGTACCTGCCTGTACCCTGGTGCTTGGAGTGTACCTGCCTGTACCCTGGTGCTTGTAGTGTACCTGCCTGTACCCTGGTGCTTGGAGTGTACCTGCCTGTACCCTGGTGCTTGTAGTGTACCTGCCTGTACCCTGGTGCTTGTAGTGTACCTGCCTGTACCCTGGTGCTTGTAGTGTACCTGCCTGTACCCTGGTGCTTGGAGTGTACCTGCTTGTACCCTGGTGCTTGTAGTGTACCTTCTTGTACCCTGGTGCTTGTAGTGTACACAGACAGACAGACAGACGAAGAAAGAGAGGTGTGTGTGTGTGTGTGTGTGTGTGTGTGTGTGTGTGTGTGTGTGTGTGTTTATTTGTTTTGAATCGAACCAATATCCCTAATTATTAAAGGCGAGAGAGGCAGTGTTAGTATTCACCACACCACGGCCGCATACTACAGCAAAATTGCCTTGGCTAAGTGTACAGTATAGTGGTATTTGTGTCTTTCCTATACCTGCTTCTCTAAGGTAGGAACTAACTCAGAGAGAGACACAGTAAATCATGATAAACAAATATAAACAAGAACACAAAAAAGTGAATCAAAATGTAAGACGAAATTGAGAACAGAATTACAAGTAAAAAAAAAATACAAAGTCAACATCTGAATTAATGAATACAGTACGTAATATATACAGAAAATAAATACAGAAATAGAGAAAATAAATTTACATATACATAATAAATAAGTGAACAGAAGAAAGGAGGAAAGAGAAAGATGATAAATATGCAGAGTGAGAAATTACAACATTATTGACATCAGAATAAGGAATGAGAGAGACAAAGATCAACACACACACACACACACACACACACACACACACACACACACAAAGCAGTTGAGGCAACAGGAGAACACTTGGGTAGAGTAAGAAAAACAAGAACAAAAGTTGGGTGGCAGCAGCAGAACAAAGCAGAGGAAGAAGCAATATATTATGTAGGGGAAACAAAAGTAGGACAACGAACAAAGCAGGGGTGGCAGCAGTAGAATTAAGCAGGAGAGGCAGCAGCAACAACAACAACAACAACAGCAGTAGAACAAAGCATGCAGCAGGGGAGGTGAGAGGTGGGGGTGCTGTCATCGCCTGCTGAGCGTGGTGGTGGTCTGGGCAGCTTCCAGGTCCCGGCAGGAGCCCCCACCACCATCCCCGCCTGCCCGTGTCCTTCGTCAGCACCGCCGGACCTCGTAATTATCAGGCCGCAGGGCACCCTTGTTTATTGTTCCACGCGAGGGCCCTCACCCACACTCATGTGCCCAGGACAGCTGTACGCCGGGGACCGATCAATGTAATCTTGTACAACCTTGTGCTTACTGGCTGTTATACCTCGCTGTACCTGTCACCTCCACTGAAGTATAATTGTTTATTGAAACAACTACCGTACCACATCACACCGCCCCTTGTGTGCGAGGGCCTGGTGTGTACACCAACAAGC